>JBBMKD010000034.1:1180087-1190510 GCA_037834095.1 Argya squamiceps
AGCAGCAGGAATTTCCCCATGGAAAGGGAGCTCAGGGATGGGAACTGCCCAGGGAGGTTTGGAGTGCCCATCCCTGGGGGTGTCCCAGGAAGGGCTGGATGTGGCACTGAGTGCCCTGGGCTGGGGACAAGGTGGGGATCAGGCACAGCATGAACTTGATGATCTTGGAGGTCTTTTCCAACTTCAGGGATTCTATTTAATTATATTTCCACCCCACAGTGGACATGAGCAAGGGTCAATCCAACCTGATCCCAAAAAATAAATCCCCCAGCTCCCACCAACCCTGCTCATGGTTATGGAGAAGGCACAAACCCTGCAGCCACCTCAAACAACCTGAAATGAAGGCAGCAGGGGTGGGGAGGGCACACTGGGTCACCTGGGCATTCCCACCTTGCTCCCCCATCCCACCTGGGAGCCTGGGAGCCCTCCCTGGCTCTGTGAATCCTCTCACTCCACATCACACCCACCCCTGAGCAGCCTTCATATTCCAGTTCCTGCCTCCCTCTGCCCCTGCTGGCTGCAGGCATGCTGCTCACCCACACACCTCTGACAGCAAGAGCTCCTCTCCAAGGACCACTGTGGATGAATCCACCCTCCTGCCTGCCAGGACAGGCTGAAACCTCAGGTCAGGATGTCAGCAGCTGCCCAGGGACAGACACACAGACACAGACACACAGACAGACCATTCCCCCATCCATGCTGACACTTTGCAAGCCCACTTGTAATGCCTCTTGGGAGGTGGTGGAGATGTCAGACACTCCAGGCTCCCTCCTTGGCAGGGCTTTCACAGTCAGGGCACAGTGTGGCAGCTGTCTGATCCCTGATCCCGGGGTTCTCACACTGCAGGAACAGCTCCAGCACTTGGCTCTGAAGCACAAAGGTCACTGAGCCTGCACAGAGCCACAGCTCTCACTGCTCCCAGGGAGCTGCTGGAGCAGCCACAGCACAGCCCCTCCAGGAAATGAGAGACACAGAGGCAGGCAGGGTCATAAAGAAACTAAATCCAGAGCCAAATGGTGCTGGGCAAGGAGCAGCTTGGAGTTAAAACCATGGCTCAGAGCAGAACTGATGTGGGACTGCCCAGCTGGCAATACCAGGCTGACCCCCGGGCAGCAAAAGGAAACAGTTTGTTGAAAGCCACCTTTGATTTCTCCTTCCTCCCCTGCTTGCTGCAGCAGACATCCAGGCACAGCCACGGCACAGGCACCCTGTGGGGGCATCTGTGACCTGCCCAGACAGGGCAGGAGGGAGAAAGAACAAACCCAGGAGCTCCAGGATCTTCCTGCAGATGAGATTTTTGCAGCACAATTCTCAGACCCCCCTGCAGCATCCCTGGAGGCAAACCAGCTTCTGCAATGCCTGGGTCAGGTGGGACCTGACACATCCACCCTGAGGAGCCCATCCCCAACCTCCCCATGCCAGGAGGTGCAGAAGAGTCTCCCCTTGCAAAACCAGGATGTGATTTCCCACCCCAACATGTTGAGCAATGACCCATTGATGGCATCTCTGAATGGGCTGGGCACAGGTTTGGGGAGTCAAGAGAGGCAAACAGCACAAGCCCTGAAACATCAGCTGTCCCCAGGCCACTCCTGGGCCCAAGGCCTTTTCCCCCAGCTCACAACTGGGGCTCTCATTCATCTCCAGCCCAACCTGCAGCCACAGCCATGGCCCCAACAGCACATGGTCCAAAAATCTGATCCCATTTCATGTGCAAGTTCCTCTGGGTAATGGAGGCCAGAGCAAGTGCAGAAGCAGCCTGCAGGAAGGCACTTTGCTGAGCAGAAGTGCACTGAAAGGACAATCCCCTGGGCTGGAGACCTCCTGGTGCCATTCAAGGAGAACAGCACATTTGGGATATCCAAGCTCTTTTGTCACATCTCTCTAAAATAAATAATAAAAACTCTTGCAGCAAGAGACACAAGTGAGAAATTGGTATGCCTTTAATGCTTGGCTGGTCACCTGGAGGATTTGATCTAATTAAAATCTCTGAACCATGGAGCTTTTGCCAAGGAGCAGCTCTGGAGGTGAGGGAGCCTTCCTGGCTGGTGGGTGTGCTGCTTGCTTCTCAATGCTCCTGTTGCTCTGTCTCTGTTATCAATGGTCCTGGCTCCAGGCTAACAAAAAAGCTTGTTTGAAGGTTTGGAAAACTCAGCAGAGATCTGTACAAATTACACTGTCAAGCCCAGGGAAAAGCAGCCTGGACAAAATAAACACAATGAGACAGACTGTGGAGTGCTCACATGGGAAATTCAACCGTGCTAATCTGCTAATGGAGACAGGATGGTGCAACAAAATCCACTGAAAGGGGACTCTGAGGCTGGGCCAGGGCTGGGCCAGCCCATGGTGATGTCCCATAACGCTGCAGTGATGGCACAGATTTGGGGGTGCTGCTGACTGATGAGATTAACCAGCCCCTATCCCGGGTGAGGAACAGCCACGGGCTGCAGGGACTCAACACAAGCCCCATGCAGCTTCCCAAAAGAGAGCCCTGCAGGCTGAACTGCCCCAGTTTGCCCTGGGGCAGCCCAGCCTGGCTGTGGGGTCACAGCACATCCCCTCTAGATGTGGCCCTCACTGTATATCTGAGCTCCTTGTGCCTCCCAGCCATGCTGCCCACATTCTGTGCCATTTTCATTGGCAACTCATGGCATGAAAGCAGTTCCCACTTTGCAGATGAAGGGGTTTTTGAGGAGTACTCTCTGCTAAGAGGTACCCTTGTTCCACTCCTCCTAGGACAACCCCAAGGGCACAAATTTAGGAGAGACTTCTCAAAGTTTTTGCAGACTGCACGTGCAACGGGGACGGGAAGACTGAAAAGCAGCAACACAGCTCTGAGGTGACAGCAGCTCTGGAGTTAGGTGGGAACTTAAAATAAGACAGCAAAATTAGATTGAATTTAAAAAAAAAAAAGAAAGAAAGAAAGCCATGTGGTGCAGAGGGATCCAGGGAGGCACAGAGCAGGGCAGGCAGGCAAGTGCCCTCATCTCTACTGCTCTGACAAGAACACACAGAGAATATTTATTTCATGCCCTGCTTGTTGCAGAAACTGCATGAGGTGGGAAAGAAAGGGTCACCTCCTCTCCTGGGCATCCTGCTGAAGCAGGAGAAGGACCAAGCAGGGGAGTGGAAGGGAATGGGATGGAGGGGCTGGCCCTGCCTGGGTGCTGGCACAGCTCTCCTCCTGCCCTGGCATGTCCCCAGGCTGCAGAGCTGAGCTGTGATGAAAGCCCCGGGGCTGCAGCAAGGCACGGTAATCACCGGGCTGGAGGGGCTTAATGGGGCTCTTCTCTGCTCAGAAGGGGCCGCCTGGGAAATCAAAGCCGGGGATCAAAGGCTGTAAGGCTGTGAAACAGCCTAAAATATTTAGTGTAGTCTATTTAGCTTGTGCTCTAACCTGAGGATCAGAAACAGGCGGCAAGGCAGCACTGCTTACCTTGCCCTCCCCCTTTGCCTTCCCCTCCCCGGTTTTCAGTCCAAGATCCGTTAATGGAGAAAACAAGAGCAAATCAACAGGACTGAAATGTGCCTTGTCTGGCTCTTGGGGCTCTCAAACCCTCACACCCGGGTCATAGTTTGACAGGCAATGGGAAAGGTCATTTTTGTGAGTCCTGGAAACAAAGCAACGCACCCAGGGTCACACTTGAAAAGGCCAATGACTTCTTCATCCTTCTCAGTGTTTGGAGGATTTCTGACAGCTGTTGTAAGCACAGTCATGTTAAAATTATTTGACAAATAATAGACAGAGAGATAAAACAGATCATTACAGTGTCAGTAACTCCAGCCTGAACTAGAGCTGTAAATCTGAGACTCTGAACAAGAGCAGAAAAGAGAGGCAGAGTGATCAGCAGCTCGTTAATACTTGCACGACTGAATTTCAGATTGCATGTTCAAGAATAAAAAAAATAAAAGCATTAAAACCGTTCAAGTGAGAAGCAACACATAAGGAGAACACGGTTTCCTCCTACATTCCAAGCTCTGGCTATGAACTATCCCTGTGGGAAATGACCATGGAGCAGCTGCAGTGAGACAGATGGCTCTGAATCCACAACTTCCCAGGTATCCACATCTCCTTCCAAACTTCCCAGCTTCCTTCTTAAGAAGAGGATAACTGGGACAATTCTATATCAACAGCCCTGCAGCCTCCTCACCCTCCAAAAGGACCCCTGGCTCTGACAGTAAACAACATTTATGCACAGGGTGGGTGAATCTTTTACAAAACACATTTAACTGAGGCTTTCCACAGTCCCA
The DNA here is from genome assembly GCA_037834095.1 of Argya squamiceps. Lineage (NCBI taxonomy): Eukaryota > Metazoa > Chordata > Aves > Passeriformes > Leiothrichidae > Argya > Argya squamiceps. Next base: position 1,184,336 of record JBBMKD010000034.1, read on the forward strand.
AGCTATGGAAAAGGACATTTGCATGCACAATATGAGATACAGGAAAATAATAAAATAACCCCAACATCACCAAGGCTGCCTGTGACTATTGGAGGGAGAAGGAGAAGGGATGAGGCACAGTCACCCCCAAAGCCTCCCCCAGGGGCTGCATGCAGCAGAACTGGCCTAAAAATCTTCTGCTCCAAGCACCAGCTCAGACCTGAGTTTATCACAGACAAAGCCTTCAGAGCTACGACTTAAGGAGGATGAAAACCACCCAGAAAAATGGAGCCCTAAGTAGTTACACCGATCAAAATACAGCGGAGAAGAAAGCAGGGGTGAGGGGGGAAAACCTGACAAAAGGAAAACCAGGTTTCAATAGGCAACACAATACAACAATTTCATATGAAAGATGTGAAGCATAAAAGAGATGTTAGATGTTCAAAAGCCCAGAATATAGGAGAGATATAAAAAAATCCCCAAGAAGATGAAAATCTCCACTTCAATGCAACGCTGCCTTCTCACTTTCCGCCGAGCCAGGCGCTGGCCGCCGTGGCGGGGGAGCAGCGGCGTCCCTGGGAGAGCAGCACGGCTGCCTGTGACATCCTGCATGACAGGGACACAGCACGGCCTTTAATGAGCAATTAGGTTATGGAGTGTTTGTTGCTAAGAGGAGAACAGAACTGCAGAGGATAAATTGGAGCTGGGTACGTGGCTGTGTGATTGTGATGGGCTGATGTGATACTCAGAGCCGGGAGCGTGAATCATCCCAGAGATGCAGGAACAGTGTGGAAGGCACCTGGGAAAAGCTGGGGGAACCTTGGCTTGGCTTCCAACCACGTATCTGTGTCCCAGGCAAGAGAGAGGTGAGTTTCTTGTGAGCCCTCCAGCATCCCCTCTGAAAGCAGGAGGGCTGTAACAGCCCACCACAGAGCCCCAGGCTGCCTGGGAACACAGAGACATCGGGTTTAACTGGGAGCACTCTGCTCCCAGCCACACCATGGAAGGGGGAATTACCTCGTGTGAGCTCCTGGCCCTTTGCAGTCACAACACTGAGCTGGAAGAGCAGAGCTTGGTGTGGTCAGGAGCCACTGGGAGCCCTGGACACACTGAGAGCCCTGCAGGGAGGAGACCCAGCTCACCTGAGCCCAGGCAGGGCAAGTCTGCTGTTTAGAACAGGAAGAAATCTGAGGAGGTGCAGTGCCCTAACACAGCCTAACAGATGGATAATTAGATTTATGCAAAGAGCTGTAAAAGTAAGTAATTAAATAAAAATACAGAATAACAAATCTGCTGCAGCAAGACATCTCACAGGGCTGCAGAAAGCCCCTGCAGCTGGGACCCAGCATTCCAGGTGTGGGATGCAGGAGCTGGGGCACTTGTGTGAGTCAGCAGAATCAAGGATTTGCCCAAAGCACGGAGAAAGCAATGGGAACACAGGGACTGAGTTGAGTCCCCTCCTCTTCCTCACCTCTCTAGGGAGCAGAGTAGAGAGAATACCAACTCTGGCAGTAAATCTCAGTAAGAAAACCAATCACACCAAATTGTTCTGCTGAACACACACAAACAACAGACTGTATTTATAGCCATAGGAAAAAGGGGTCCCACAAAACCAGACAGGGGATCACACACAGCCCCAGAGTGAGCCCAGGCAGGAATCTCACTGCCATAGCAGGAGTGAGGCCTCCCAGGACACCCCCAGGGCCCTTCTTCTCTCCTGACCCTTGGCTTTGCCAGCTCTGAGCTGTATTTCAGTGCCAGCACAAACCCCTGGCTCCAAGGACACCAGTGCTGTGACTGAGCCCTCACTGGGCTGCTCCTGGGGGGATTTGCACCTGGAGCTCCCACAGACACCAGGGCAAGTGGGGGGTGCAGCTTCAAGAGCCTGAGGTGACAGCTCAGCTTCTGTGGGTTTAATCAACAAGCCACAGACTGTTTTATGATAAAATGCAAAGGTTTGGGGATTTTCAGGATGATTGCTGTCCCCATGTCAGCACCGTCAAGGTCAGCCTGACTTCTCCATTCTGATGGTGAAGGATGGACTGTGCAGGCCACTCTGAGGGTTTGTCACCCCTCTGTGACACAAGGGCTGGACTAGGTGACATGTCCCACCTGCAGTGGTCACAGGAACAGAGTGAGCTCTCCTCCAGCTCAGTGTGGTAAATGATTGATCCTTCCAGGTACAGGCAAGTGCTCCACAGTGCACGGAGAAAAGCATCCCAGGAAATCCCTCCAGTGCTCAATCACCCAAAGTGATGCTTTGTTTCTGAGGGTAAATCAACCTTATGGCTCTGTGTGCCACGCTTACAAAACACTCCCCGTGGATTCCTGAAAGCCTGGTATTTACTGTAGGTCAGACAGGGCTGGGCTGTGTTTCATCAGAGGCTACATTAATAATAATGAGGAGATGCTCTCCAAGTGTGAGCAGAACACATTTATTTCTGTGCCATTTTAGCCAAAGCCCTAAAAATTGTGTTGATTTCTTCTTTAAAAAATCCCAACACAGCAAGAAACAAGAACAACAGTGCAGGATTAATACCATGGAGTCGAGCTCATCCGAAGTTGTTCACCACAGAGCCTTCAAAGCACGTCCTGATTTACAGACAGGGAGACTGAAGTGCTCCCAGGAGCGTCGGCAGCCGCGTCAGGGTGCGAGTGTGACTGCTGGCTCCTGCCTCCCTGCTCCTCCTCTTCCTCACATTCCCGTTCTCTGCACGCCTCCGCCCTCCCGGCTCCAGACCTGAGGTGGCCCAGGATGGTGGCAGAACACCCAAGGTCCTTTGCCAAGCCCTTTGCTGCTGCTGCAGGACCCCAGCGAGCTCCTCAGACCCCGCAGTGGGGCAGCTTTGCAGAGAATTCTCCCCGAGTCTGCTGAATCGCTCTGGGCATCATTCCAGGCACGTCAAGTCACTCGGGTATTTCAACAAAACCTATTCACACGCCTTAGGTGAGATGAAAACACTGCAAAAAGCTGTCTGAAAGCACCACAAGAAGAGCCTCGGTTCAGAACGCTCCCACTCTCCGGTGCCGATGTGACACATCCCACTAATCATCCTGAGAGATGCTAAAGGGGGCCCGAGGCTGAGCCCTTCCATTGTTACTCGCTTTATTTGTTTGCTTGCTCATTTGAGCTGATTTTTCTTTAAGACAAGTGCTAATAATATCAAAAACCCGAGGAAGCCTTTGCCTGGCGCGTTCCTGCAGGGAATGCCAGCGGAGCGCAGGCACTGCGCAGCTCTTCCCCGAGACACAAAGCGAAGTGTGAGAACAGGCATTTCACTCCTCTGCCTTGCAGCAGCCGCTCGGCGCAGCTCTGTCCTATTTTAACCCTGCCATCTGCTCGCAGCTCCTCCCGTCCCCGGGCGGGCAGAGCGCTGCTCCGAGCCGAGCCTTCCATCCGCTCCCACCCGCCCGGCTGCCGGCCGTGCCCCGCAGCAGCCCCGGGGACCACGGCGGGCGGGGATGCTCCTCACACACCGATCCGCTCATCGCTCCCGAGCCTCAGCCCGGCCCGTCCTACTCCTTGGCAGGCCAGGGAAGGTGCTGGATCCCCCCCACTGCAGTGGCAATCTCGCTTTTGCCGGTCCCACCAGGTTTAATGGTGCTATTAGAATCGTTTGAGTCGATAAAAGTAGATTTGTTTCACTGAGTCATGACTCAAAACCAAGACTTCACTCCATTTACAAAAGCAAATCACCATCCTGTAAATGCCAAGCACAGATTTCAGCTCCGAAAGCGAGGCCTGGGGAATGTTTCCAGCCAGAGAGAGAATGGAAAAGCTGCATCTGCAGAAGCTAGGAAACCTTTTATTCATTTATCTTGTTTTGATAAACAGAGAGGATATCCTGTGGAATACCAGCTCCTGAAGAAACCTGATGAACTCATTCTACATCAAGTGCTTTAATCATGGATTAATAGAGGGGAAAGCAACAGCAGGAGATGCCATGGGACCAGGGACTGCAACACAACCCACGGACAATTCCAGCCAGTTCTGGGGTGGGAAGCCCTCGAGGAAAACTTGGGAGCCACAGAAAGCACCAGCAATTCTTTCTGCTTTCTGATTCATCCCTACTCACCCACCCACATGCCACAGCAGAGGAGGCTGTAACTGCTACATTTAGGATGACATTTAAAAATCAAGGTTGTGCTGCTGATGGTCATTAAAAATCCCACAGCGTTTTTCAGAAACAAGTGGGTATTCACATCAGTGTCCTTGCCAAGTATCAGCACAGCAGTCATTTTTTCTAGCAACTTCAATTAAAAGATAAAAGAAAATTGTGCCCACCTATAATTACTGTTTTTACTGTCGCTGTTGGTTTTTAAACATTCACTATATACCTTTACATTTCCTAAATACAAATCAAGAAGAAAACATTTCCCCAAACCTTTCCAAGTGCCAGATTCACCTCTGTTAACATCAGACAGCTACAATTAAGACATCCAGCCCATAAAAGCTGCCTGGGCTCCCTCAGTAACATGTCCTGACCTGTGGTCTGCGCATCCCTGGAGACCCTGTGTCTGTTTTCCCGTGGGGCTTGCCCTGGCTAACCCAGAGAGGCAAATCCACTGCCCAGAGCTTTAGGGTCACTCTAAAGGGGGCTGCATCTGTTCTGAAAAGCATCTGAAGAATTCAAGGTCAGCAGCAGCAAGCAGAAAAGATGATTTGTCTCATGGGAGATGGGGCTGCCTTTGACTCCTGCCTTAGCTGGAATGATTTGCCAGTTGGAGGATCCCCTATCCCTGGCTGGAAAGGGAGCCTGGATAGCCAGCTCAGGTGGACACTCATGTAGGAACACTGAAGCTGGGTGACACAGATCCCATCTTCAGAGAGAGGGTGAAGGAAACACCTACAAATGCTTGAATCAAGCTCTCAAAGAGTCAAAACAATCATGGTATTTAATAAAATACAGGAATAATACGAAGAATTCATATGCAGGTGTAAGAAACAAAGCCATGGCAGGCACCAGAGCTGAACTGGGTGCTCAGGAAGAGTGGGAGCAGGGACAGGAGCACTTCCAGAAGGGAAGACTGCACAAAAAATGCACTGGAAGAAGATAATTATGCAGGAAGAAGAGAATGTCAGCAGTGTGCCCTACATCACTGATGGATGGAGAGAGCGGATACCTTGACAAAGAAAGCCAATGTGCTAATTAAGATTTAATGACCCTGAAGGCAAAGACAAAAAGCCCTTCTTCACCATAGTAGAGGAGAGAGTGGACAGAGAGCCTCAGCCTGGCAAGGAAAGGGTTAGGAAAAGCCCAAAAGATCATGAGATGAACAACATTCCTGCAAGGGGGAGCATCCAGGCAGGTTCTGCCAGGCAGGAGAGAAGGGCTCCATCCCCAGGGCAGAAGGAAGCTCCGAGAGCTGAGCGTGGTTGTGGAAGCTGAGCTGCCTGCATCCAGGAACAGCTTGAATGTGAGGGTGAAGGAGGAAGCGGGTTCAATTCATTCCACACTCCGAAACTGTGGAAAGACATACGCCAGGCAAATGTGAGTTGTGATGATCACTTCCCACTGCTAGACTTCGTGAGGAGAGGACGGGGAGGTGACACAACCAGGAGTTCACACATGTGCTGCCAAGGCACAGGAGGAGCCAAGGCTTGCCAGTCACTGCTGGGATGGAAAAGCCCGGCTGACTGCAGCCTCATAAACAAACCTGCCTGTGCCTGCCCATGGCTCTGCTGCCCAGGGGGTCTGCCAGGGGCACAGTGCACCCCATGGGCTCTGCCAGCCCTGGGGGGACTGGGCGCTGCCTCTGCCTTCAGAAGCTTCAGGAAATCACTTCACAAATCACTGGGCCTGCACCAATGCTTCCTGCTCAGATGGATGTCCGTGACTCCACATGGGAGCAGCCTGTGCTGAGCTGGGGCAGAGCACATCCGTGCTGAGCTCTGCCAGCAGGACTCTGAGCCTGGGCCGAGCTCCCTCAGCAGGACTCAGACTGAGCCTGGGCCGAGCTCCCTCAGCAGGACTCAGACTGAGCCTGGGCTGAGCCCTGTCACTGGGACTCAGACTGATCCTGGGCCAAACTCCCTCAGCAGGACTCAGACTGAGCCTGGGCTGAGGGGCCTCACCAGGACTCAGACTGAGCCTGGGCTGAGCTCCCTCAGCAGGACTCAGACTGAGCCTGGGCTGAGCTCTGTCACTGGGACTCAGACTGAGCCTGGGCTGAGCTCTGTCACTGGGACTCAGAC
>JBBMKD010000034.1:1196808-1218802 GCA_037834095.1 Argya squamiceps
AGCAGGGAAAGGTTCTTCCCCCAGAGGGTGCTGGCACTGCCCAGGCTCCCCAGGGAATGGGCACGGCCCCGAGGCTGTCAGAGCTCCCGGAGAGCTTGGACACCACTCTAGGGATGCCCAGGGGGGATTGTTGGGGTGTCTGTGCAGGACCAGGAGCTGGACTGGATGATCCCAGTGAGTCCCTTAAACTCAGGATGTTCTGATTCCAGATGTAAGCCAAGCACACCTCGCACCTGGAGCTGGGCAAACACTCTGTGCTGTGCCACAGTGCTGGGTTTGACAGGGTGTCTGCCCAGAAGAGACACCTGAGTTGCTATCAGTGGACTCAGACACCCAAGCTGGAGCACCCAGGTGGTGCCAGCCCTGCTCCCTTGGGGCTGAGCTCCCCTCCTGGCATTGGCACAGGGAGATGTGGCCACAGAGCCTCAGCCCCCAGCAGTGCCTGGACATGCACACCCTGCACCACTCTGCAGCCACCCACGAGGGATGGGCTCTTCCTGGAGAGCACTCTGCACTGCTGCAGCAGCCACAGGCCAAAGGCAAAGAAGTGAATGTGGATGATGTGACCCCAGAGAGATCAGGATTCAGCCATTCTCACACTGCCAGAAGAGACAGAAGATGACTTCGCCAATTCCAGCTGAAATAGCTGGATTTAAAGAAATGAAATTTGTCAGTTCATTAGTGTGTAACATAAGAATGAAAAATGCGTTTCTAATTCCTGATCCGCTAATCCACAATCCGCTGATCTGCAATCCCCAGAGTCCCCAGGGAAAGAAAAGAAAAGAAAATCCACAGCAGCCTTATAGTAGCTCTCCACGACTTCTGGCCAGGTCCTGCAGAGTACCTCAGCTACAAAGCCTTCCTCCCAGTACAGAATCCACCTCAGCCAACCTGCTGCCATCCTAGGGGGGCTCAGGGATAACAAAAATCAAACTGCACTTGTCAGAGTGAGTGAACACTGGATGTTTGGTGAGGTGCTGGGTATGATGTCCCAGGAGTTATCTCAGCTCCCCACAGATCTGCAGGATCAGCTCATTTCCAGCAGAACTCCCACTTGTCAGGACAATTAGCAAGCTCCCAGTCACCTTAACTGGCAAGGCTGCTACTGCACCACAGGAAGGGGTGCTGGTGCCTGTGAAAAGCCTGTCCTGGCTGCATCTGGGAGATGTCCCCTGTACCTTCTTCCCAGCTGAGGGACCCGTGGATGACCTTTGTTATCCAGTTTGCCCCAGCAAGGCCAGTTCAGTGCACACACACCTGCCAAGCAGGTAGTGGTGGGCCCCCAGCCACGTCCACACCTTAAACCATGATCTCCACTGCCAATTTCGACTTCCCACTCCAAATCCTTCTTTAAATTATTCTCAACACTCAGCCCCATTTAGCAGCCTCAGGGGGAGGCACCCACAGCCCTCTCTTTGCCACGTGGGCCGTGGCAGCACAACCTGTGCACAGAGGCCAGACCAGCAGTGAGCACCATGTGGGAAACTGGGAATCCCCTGGGGCTGCCACCACTGCCCTTGACCATCCCCTTCATGCCCTCTCCAAACAGATGTGCTGACACAGCTCCAGAACAGATCTGGATTTGCCTTTGTAAAACATCTTTGCCTTCACTGGCTGCATCTTCCCAGCTCCAGAGCTGCTCAGGACTTGCTGACCATGAAAGCACCACCATGACCAGTAAAGCCAGTTTGCATAGGGAGGAATTGCTCCCAAAACATGATGGAAAACTCTCCTTTTTGCAACACCTTTTCCTCCTCCTGTCCAGCAGAAAATGCTGTGAATGTCGGTGTCTACAGACCCCAGAAATATCCACTAACGCTGAGGCCACCACAGACCACCTGGTGTTTCTTCTTTACTCCCTTCCCTCTCACAGGCAAGGCTGGGAAACCTGAGGAGACTGTGCAGGTCACACACGGAGCAGGAACCCAGAGCAGAGCCCAAACCCCACACCACTCCCACACCTCCACATCCCCAAGTTTTTTGGAGCATGCCTCAGAACGTTCCCCTCCTCCCCGCTCAGCTCTCTGTGCAGGGACACGAGAGCCATCGTGCACAGCTGCGGGAGGCTCCAGGCAGAAATAGCAGCTCATTACCCACCCACGTCATCCCGTGTCACCAACCCTCCCTCACCCCGACCCACACCTGGGCCAGCCCCGCCCTCCTGCAGCCACAGGTCCCACCGGGAGGGGACAGCCCGGGGCTGGCGCTGCCAGGTGACATCTGTATGTCTCCCCCTGAGCTCTTTGTGCCAGCTGAATTGATCCCCAGGTGCTGCCAGGGTAGGACCAAGCCCTGTCTCCACTGCACTCTTGAAGGTTTCAATTAATCATAAAGCCAATTCCATTTTGGGTTCCATCTGTCTTTATTCCTTCAGGGACTAATAATGCCTCACCGTGTGTTTTCACACACTAGCTGAACTGAAATTAAGACAGATTTCAATATGAAGTACCTGAGAAGAAAATGCATTTTTTAAAAAGAAATCTCAGAGTCGTTACTGTTCTCAGCTTGGAAAAACACCTTGTTAAGTAAAAGCAGCGGGGTATTAATTTGGAAAGCAACTCAGGTGAGTTCCTGCTCGTTGCAAGACATGCAAACAAACTAAAATCATATTTAGGGGCTTTTATGACAGAGTATGTATGGAAATATGACACAACCTGCTTCCACAGGGAGAGGAGGAACATGCAGAGGAGCTCACACAGGCTCCCATGTGCAGCCTCTGAGCAGAGGGATGCTGGCAGCAGCCACCCTGCTGCACCAGGCACGGACCAGAACCCAGAAACCCTCTCCAACCCTCCCTGTTGCACTGCCAGAAATAGATAAAACCCAAGAACCCGTGTGGTTTATAATGTATGGCAGCTTTGAGCTGCTCAGGGCTTAGGGAAACCTCATTTACATGTCAGCATACCATAACACCTGGGTTTTGTGTTCCTTCCTCTGCAATCCTGCCATGGGGCCTTTCCAGCCAGCCAGGCCTGCACGTCCACTTCAATAAAGCAATTCCCATGTTGATCTGGTGGCTTATACAAAACAACAGCTCTAATTATTGATCTCAGCAGATGCAGCTAAGGATTAACGACCTGTCCCTTGGAACTGCCACTGCAGGGCTGTGCCCATCATCCCCTGGCTGTCAGCCTGGCAGCACCACTGAGTCCCCTCCCTCCTGACCCACACGGAGGTGCTGTCCCACATGGTGACATGGGATGAGGCTGGGATGCCCAAAGCCAGCTTCAGGATGAGTTACAGAAGGGAGCAGTTATGGTGAGCACTGGGAGGGAATAACTGAGGGAGGCATGACTGTGGAGAACAGCAGAGACAGGATGTTTAGCATGACACACACTTCACCTGGGCTCCAGCTAACACCACCACACTGCAGGCAGAGCCCTTCCTCTCTCCTATCCCCTGTGTTCAAGGCATTGAGAAAAAAAAGAAGGAGAGACAGTCTGGAAAGGATGTTTGCAAGGAATTATACGATGTGCTCTGCCTTGAATTCATGAGAGACATGTGAGACGTGAGAAGTGCAGAGCGCTGAGGGGCACGAGGCTTCTGATGGAAGCCAAGATCCTTTGATGGCAGCCTTCTGGAACTGGCTGCAGTACCTTGGAAACTCATTAAATGCAGCAGAAAGGACAAGTGACGTACATCTATTGATGCTCTGAGCAGCAAATTAGTTTTCAAATCTATTCAGGGCTCCTGCAGTGGCATTGAGGGGCCGAGCCTCAGTGGGAAGCGGCTGCCAGAGTATTTCTGCAGCTCATGTGGGGACCCCCAGCTGCCCTCAGGGAGGGGGCTGCCACTGGCCCACCTCCCTGGGGACATTGGGTGGCCACAGACAGCTGCCCTGAGCATCAGGGCTCAGAGGGCTGCACGGCTGCTCAGGCAGGAGTCACCCCCTCCCAAAACATGCCAGGCTGCTCCAAGGGCCTCTGCCGGACAGCTCCTTTCAAGCAGAAAGAAGATCGTCTGAAATAAAGGGACATCAAAACCCAGCTCACAAGAAGACACAGAATGTCAGCACCTGAGGGAAGAGCAAGTAGTTAACAGTGATGAGGAGTTTCTTCAGAAAGAGATAATTTCCAGTAAGCTGTTGTTTTCTCTCATCATGCCGTTCAAACACCTGGAGAGCCTCGAAGCAGCTGAGGTTGGCAGCAATCTGGTGCAAGGCCTGAGGAACTGTCTGCATGGATGAATAATCACCTGTTTCAATGAATCTTCAAGCACATGAATAGACAGATGAGAGAAAACTTATCAAAGCACTGAATTAAGAGAACAGGTAGGCTGGAAAATGTCAACCTGGAAACGAGGTTGATCCCTCTTCAGTCAGGACAGCCAAGGGCCGTTTTTGGATGCCAGGGGAGCCTGCAGTTGCTGGTTTGTGTTATTTTGCCTCCTATGAAAGCTCTGCTGCCCTCTCCTCAGCACGAGGAGAGGAGTGGGGGAGAAAAGATGGCTAAATGCAGAAGAGAGGCCACAAGGGGCAAGGGCAGCCCCCCAACATCCCTCTGGCAGCCCAGTTCTGCCAGCTGGCAATGAAATCCAACAAAAGCCACCATCAGGAACGGGCAGGAGGGTGCAGACAGCAGGAACTATAGAGGAAGAGATGGGACTGGGATCCTCCCAGTGGGGCTCAGACAATGGCTGCAATCATAAGGGTCAGTGCTGTCCACCCCAAACCCTGCTGGGAGCAGGTCCTCACTGAGGCTGGATCCTGCATCTCCCACTCCTGTTGTTCACCTCCCAGTCATTCCCCTCTTTGTTCTACTCAATGCACTTTGTCAAACTCCCTTCTGAAACACACAACAATGGGCTGCTACAGGCTCCCACACCCCCTGAGCACAGAGCAGATGCAGATGCCTCCTCTTGGTGAGTCTTTTGCATCTAGAGCTTGGAGGGAAAGTAAAGAACACTCCAAGACCTGGCAAAGTCACAGTAGGTCAGGAGAATAATGTGGATGTTCAGGGAAGAAAATTTTTGAAGCCTGTGAAGCCATTAGCAGAGTGTACGGGCTGTAGTAAAAAGGAAAACAGAAAACATGGGATCACAGAATCATTTAGGCTGGAAAAAACATCCAAGACCATCAAGTCCAACCATTAATCTCACACCATCATGTTCACTGCTAAACCGTGTCCCTAAGTGCCAAATCTGCATAGCTTTTCAACTCCTCCAGGGTTGCTCCAGTACTTTACAAACCTTTCAATGAAAAAAATTCCCTAATCTAAACCTCCCCTGGCAGAACTTGAGGCTGTTTTCTCATGTCTTATTGCTTGTTACTTGGGAGAAGAGACCAACCCCTGCCTGGCTCCACCCTCCTGCCAGGGAGTTGCAGTTGAGCAAGAAGGATGAATAAATAGTGGCTGAAGAGGCAGAGGAATACATGTTGTGTCCAGCTACATGCTGTGTCCAGCACCATGTCTGTGCTGGGAAACAGCAAGTTTGGGCTGGTTTTTTTGGCAGAAAGTGATTAGGTAACCAGCCTGAACATGTATTTTAAATGGAAACCACCACAATAACTCAAAGGCTTTAGCAGAGACCATTTACTAAACACGATGAGACAGAAACAACATGTTTTATATAATGCATGAGCTGGCTGTGATGAGTCTTTCTCTCCCTGCTGAAACTCTGCTGGAGCAGCTTCCTGGTGCTCTCCACAGCCCTGGGCAGTACTGGCTGTTCTGTGGGGCTGTGTTTGTGGGGCAGGACACCTCCCACAGCCCTCAGAAGATGAGCCCTGGGGCCTGAGGAGACCCTGCAGGCTCTGGGAGCACCCAGTGCTGTGTGAAGGACACAGGAGGACAAGGCACAGGGCCCATGGCCTGAGCCCCAGGGCAGTGGGAGAACCCAGTGGAGCCAGTGCTGGGGGAGCCGTGTGGGAGCTCACTGCCCACGTGGGATGTGAGGCCAAACACTCCAAACACATCCTCACTGCCTCACCTCTGTGTCCTCTACACAGAGAACCCAGAGAACTCACTCCAGAATTCCCATGTTTCACAGAAAGGACAACGTCCTCAGCCCAAACCCAGTCCCTTGGGCTGAGGCCAAGGTGTCCATCCCACCTTGTCACCTCTCCAGCAGCTGCAGGCACCTGGGGAAAACACACCTGGTATGTGACCCCACCCTCTGCCACGTCCAGCCATCAGCACTGCCCCAAAAATTTCTCCCCAAAAACCCAGGAGCAAACCTTGGACTCTAGATTTTTCCCCCCTTGTCTTCTTGAGAGCACAAGGATGGCAGTTTACTCTTTAAATGTTAATTACACTTCCTTGTTAGATTTCAGAGGCTGAAAAATGTTTAGGGATTTATTCTTCTGTGTAATTAACCACAATGATGAAACACCCATTTATACTGCACTGCAGTTTTTGTTAAGGTTATTCATAATGGAGAAAGGCTAAATAGGTTGAGTTCATTATCATTACAGAAAAAAAAATTGAGGTGACCCAATCAAATTAATTTGAAATTAAGTGCAGTGAGGCTGATAACTCCACACAAGTCAGGAGTTCAAATAAAAATAGAGGAGACAATCTACAAAGCAAGAAATTCTAACCAGTCGAGGAGTGGAGCTGGAATTACTGCATCTGGGAGATGGCAAACACATGGTGTGGGCAAACAGGGCCACTGAAAAAATCAGGGAAAGTGGATGAAGAGATGGGCAAATACTGCAGGATGTAAAAGGAGAAGCTGGAGGAGGAAGGGATGAAGATGGATTGGAAATAAATGGGTAGGGACAGTGCTTGTTAAGCTAACCAGATTTATTTCTCTGCACAGAAATTCTTATGTCCTTACAAGACAGCATCGAAGCAAGGTCTTTAATTTTACTTTTCCCAGGTTTATTGCTTGGGCCTCAGTGTTATTTAACACCAGTGAGCACCAACCAGTTTCAGTGCACAGCTGGACCTAACTCAAACCCCTTAAATCTGGTGGAAGCTCTTTCCTCTTGACAGAGGCTTCCTGGAGGAGCTGCTGCTTCTCCAACAGAGCTGGGAAGTCTTGTGCTGTGGGAGAATGGACTGAGGGATGGAGCAAGGAGACAGCATTCCCACATCCCTCTTCCCTCAGAAAAGACAATGGAAAAGCAGAACCAAACCTGGGTGGGCTCCACGATGCTGAGCTCTGTTGGACACCCAGCACAGCAGGAGGAAACAGAGCCCATCACCCCTGGAGCTTCTCTGAGGCTTCTCCTGAGAAGCAAACACATGTTTTGTGCCTCCCTTGGCTTTACAAAAGTGGGGCAAGCTCCAAATGAGCCTTGGAGCTGGGTAACACAAATAATGGTGAATGGGATATTCAGGATGCACATGGTCATCCTTTAAGGGGTTTAATCTCTGGGAAACAGCTAAAACAATCCATGGAAAACTCTTGTGTGTTGCTACAGGATCATGCTCCAGTTATCACCAGTGATGAGTTTACTCCCAAGCCTTTACCAAGTCCTGTGATATTATTTTAGCACTCAGGGCCAAAAGGGAAGAGTTGAGAGCCCAGCAGTGCTGGGTTTGTAGGCAGAGGCTGTGCTGGGACTGCCCCGTGCCCTTCTAGGACACATGGCAAATGTCAGCTCAGACCATCAGTGGGACATCCTTGTCCCTGGCCAGCCCATCGGGGGTGTTTTTAAAGGTCTGGCCAAAATGCCACGAGTCTCTCACTGCAGCACGAGTGGCTGCCCTCCCAGTTCCCCACTTTGGCCAGGCCAAAATCTCCCCTTCTGAGCCTTCTGCCTCGTCCCCATGAAATACAAACTGCTTCCCTTTGCCTTGAAGGTCCCACAGCTTAACTCCTCCTCATCCTCACCTCCAACTCACCCCTAAGTGCACAGGGAGCATTTGGGATAAAGCTTCAAGCAGACATTCAACATAAATTATTATTCCCCTTCTAAACGGATTACAAAAATCCTTTTATTACAAAATACTAAAATGTTCAAATTATTGGTGTGGAAAAACATTTCCTGTAGGTAAAGTGTTCAAAAATGGAGGTTTTAATCACAAGCATAATCCTTTCTGGCTAACATTTCCAGTCTTGTGAAACATGGAGATACAGATTGCACAGAGGCCTGGCTGTGCCATGAACAAAGGGAGATGCTGCCTGTAAATAGCTCAGAGGACATCAGAAGACACTTCTCTCATCAGCAATCTTTTTTAGCTTAATATAGCTCCTCTTTGCATAAAACATTGACATTTTTGTAATGTTTGGACCCAATGGTGCGAATGCTGATTGTCATGCGAAGATACTGGAGTGTACCTTCAAAATATGCAGGAACATTTTACAGACAGTAGTTTCACTTGCCTCCAAAATGCTGGATCTTAATATTTCATACTTATATATATTTAAATGTTAGTACCACGGGATAAATGCTAACATGCTTTTATGCTAATGCAATCACTGGAAATCCAGATAATGCTGTGTATTGGCATATACTGTTAGTGAATTATGGATACCTAAATGTACAAGCCCACATGTCTAGCAATTATTTTTGTTAGTGCATTTAACTTTTATTTGCAATCAGAGCACTTGAGGATTGTTCAAATGAAGTTTACTTTTGCAAACTGCTGAATGGAAAAACATTTTGTTAAAGGCTTAAAAACAGTAAGAGTGTGATGAGGTTTTAGACTTGCAATAAGGGCACTGCTCACAGAACTCCACCAGATGGAACAATGTTTGATTTGGTCACAGACTCAGCAATTAAATCCCAAATGCCTGAAGTGAAGGACATATAAGAGAAACATGAGATGAAACCTTGATTTCTTCCCTGTCAGGTGAAGAAATCTGCCTCTCCTGTGGCAGAGGCTCACAGAGGCAGATGGATGCCAGGAGGTCAGATCCTGGCAGCTGGACCCCAGGACGCTGTGCCCCGAGGTCCAAATCATGCTGAGCTGTGGCTGCTTTTCAAGTTTGCTTCAAGCCAAATAAATAGGAGCAATATCAGCAAGGAGAAATCCTGAGCTGGCCCTGTTGTGCCTTCTCCTCCTCCTGCCTTTACTGATCCAAGTCTCTGGCCTGTTGGCTCAAGATTCTGATCCCCAGGAACACCCTTTTATTCCAACGGGCTTCCAGCACAGCCAGAGCTCTGAGCCAGGTCCTGGCAGAACCATGTGCAGGCAGGACCTGGGTGCTGCAGGTTCTTGATCCATCCCTTACCTGCTTCCCTACCTGAGCAGAGTTAAGGACAATGGAAATCTGGAGAAGATCTGGGTATTTCTGAGAGCTGAAAAGTTCTGGAAGTGACCCAGGCACATCTGGAATCACTCTGTGTCCAGTGGTTTCCTCCTGTGTTAAACACTTGCCCACAGACAACGCCAAACTCCCTCTTCCAGACTGAGCTGTGCCAGGAGTTACTGACCTGCCATGCCAGGCTCTGGAGCTGCTATCATCATGCCCTGATTTCCCTCTGGGAATGTTTGCCTGGCTTGAGACTGCTGGCCTGAGCCAGCCTGGCTGAAGAGACCTGGGAGGTGGCCACAGACCCATTTGGTGAGCAGCAGACCATTGCCTCTTCCCAGGCTCAGCATCCAGCACAGGGTCTGACACCAGCCCCAGGCACACAAGCACAGAGCAGATCATGTCCCTGCAGCCCAGCGAGCTGTGACACCTCTGGGAATTTACTGGAAAGCCCTACCACCTCTCTAAGGCTCCCAGGAACAACCATGAGGGAAGGAAGTAAACAACAAGCCCTCAGAAAAACACAAAATGCTGTGTGAAGTACCTGAAATGCCCCCAACAGTTTAACTAGAGCATGGAGTAAGCTGAGAAAATGTATGAACAAATGAATTAAGCAGTGAGCACACAGCAGACAAGTTGGCATGTAGGTGTCTACTGAGAAAGCTTAAGCACAGCAAGGGGAGAAAAAGCAAACTCAAAGCAAGGCATAATATCCCTCACATTTTGGAACAGAGCTCTCAGACAATGTATCATCCAAACCACTCCAAATTACCATCTGCCAGAATGTCCTTCAAAGAAAAAAGGTCCACAAGTTTACAAAGCAGCAGTCTAATGTTGTCATATCAGATGAGAGGTTCTCTCCAAAGAAGATTTTCTCACTTGAGTGAGAAATACTACACAAAAGTGTGACTCTTGTGGCCACTGCTACACTGTCATGTACCATGAGACAATGGATTTTTGGAGCCTTGGCCATGTCATGTCTCTCCATATAGATCTGGAAAGAAGCTCCTTAACAGCCCCTGTCATTTCACAAGTTGCCTGCAAATGTTTCCAGACCCTCTGCATGATCTCTGTATGGAATATATAATTAGGAGTCCACGTGCTACTAAAGAACCTGAGCAAACCACCCCAGTACTGTTTCAAAGATTGAGATGCACTAGAATATGAAGAGCAGGTGTTGTTTCTGATGTATCTCCGTGTCATCACTAAGTCAGGCTCTGTTTCAGACTAGAAGCTGGATCCTTTCCTGGTATAAATCTGGGTGCCTGCTCCTGTCCACGAGGCCCCATCACCCCATACATGCTGAGGGCCAACTGCATTGCATACAAGATTGCCAAATAAATGCAGGTCTGTGGACCATGTGTTAGACTAAGCCATAAATAATTTATGATGCTGGAGAAGGTGACTGTATTTTTAGGTGTAAAAATATGCAGATAAAACAGCCCTGACCTTCAATTTTCACTCTGCACTTCTGATCCTGAAGTTTGAGTTCATCCAATGCATTTCTAAAGCCTCTGCACCTCTGAATGTGCAACACACACCCTGCAAAGCCCCCAAACCCAAAAATCAAAAAGGGGGCACCCATGGAGCCCACAGGACACCTCCTGCAGCACTACACATGATCCCCCAGCATCAGGCAGAGCAGGTCAAACATCCTGCAGGTCAGTCTGCTCTGGATTCTGGCTGCTGACCCTATTCCTGACCCCACATCTAATCAACATCCCTCTGATGTCAGAGGCACATGTCCACGGGGCCCAAACCCTGCTCTAAAGACCAGGGGAGCTACTCAAACCAGCACCTTGCCATCCTGAAGCAGCCCAGGAGCAAGGCAGAGGAAGGACAAAGGTGCTCACTGGGGTGCTTGTAACTGTACCCTCCTTCACATCTTCCCCCACAGAGGGCTGTCAAGGGGAGAGAAGGAGAATTATTCTCCCTTGGACTTGGTACAAACAGGGAGCCCAGGGAAATCAAGAAATAATTATAGATTTGACACCATATTACTTCTGGATATGTCCAAAGAGCAAGATGAGGACACACTGAGGAGAAGGGGTAACGGGTGCTGCAAGCGCTAGGCAGGGGACAAGACAGTTTTGTGGTGTGTCACAACACAGCTTTCAGTCTCTGCTATCAGGAATAAACCAAGAGAGGCAAAGAGAGGCAGGGAGCCCAGTGAGGGCAGGTCTCACCTGGACAGGGCAGGTCTCACCTGGACAGGGCAGCTCCCAGGACGAAGGCAGCGTGTTCCTTCAGCGAGGCCTCGCTGCTGTTCAGCCCCTCGATCACCAGCCGGAGCCCACCCATGGACAGGAAATCCTTGGCATTGTCCACCTGGGAGAGAGCAGGTCCTGTCAGCACAAACCTCCAGCCCTTGGAGAACACCTCCCTTCACACCCAGAGCATCCCTCCCCTCCTGCTCTCAGCAGCACGGAGTTTGAAAAGGAATTAAGAGTTCCGAGGGAAAGGCTGTGGCTGAACTGTGCACAGTCCTGCCCACGAGCAGCAATGTCGTGGCTGCACAGGCACAGTGCCCTCGTGGGAGGACACTGTCACACACAGAAAGCATCACTGGAAACTCAAATACTTTGATTATAGCTATCAAAACTACTCTTTACACGTATTTCGGTAATTCAGGTGGTGACAAAAACTCAGTACAGCTGCTGATGTCAAAAAGCTCCAGCTCTTTGCTCTCCCCTGAGCAGGCCTTTACTGGGGACCCAGGGAATTGCATGTTTTGCAAATGCAGTTAATTATTTGATGCTGTAATTGTAGCACCAGGAGTCAGGGATGTTTAGGAGCCTGTCAGCACCAACAGGGTGCACAGGTGGCATCGGAGTGAGGAGCGTGGGAGTTCTCCATGAGCTCCATCAACAACTTCCCATGGACAAGGAAAGAAAAAGCCAGTCCCTGCTTGGAGGGGTCAGCCAGGAGCTTCCCCAGGGAGCAGCCCCACAATGACTTTTCTAAGCAAACAGTAATGGATTAACTGCCCAGGAGGGAAAAGTTTACACATTAGTGGGGATTCATCAGCCTCTGGCTCTAAGTGGATCAGGGGCTAGCCAGGCACAGTCCCAGCAGGCATCTGCTCTTGGAGAGGAGATCAGGAAAGGCTCTGAGTGCTCAGAGACAAAATTTAGAGAAACAGCACAAAGTACTTCAAGTACAAAATTCAGTCCAAAGTCAAATCGATGCATTTTGGTATTCAATGATTTTTTTTTTTCAGTTTAAAAGGGGATCTGATGAATGCTCAGAACTGCACAGAAAAATCAGGTTTAGAAATTCGACATTTCTCCTCCCTGAAAGACAGGGAGACAACAGGGATCGTTGGCAGATGGAAACAGAATATAAAAATGAGTTATCAGCAGGGCAAGCCCACCCCCCGATGGGGCGGGACAGGACAAACACCACAAGCCGTGCAGGGCATGTGGGACACTCTTCTAGTCAATGACTTCATGCTCAGTGTTATATTTATCTCAGCCATGTACCTTCATCAAAATTGGCCCTAAGTCAGATATTTCAGGTACCCAGGAGAAGGAAGAAGCTTTGTGTCCTACAGGTCTGTCGTTACCAACCAAAGCAGGGCCTGGGGAGCTCCAGCTCATCTCTGCTCCCCAACGGGACAATGCTCACCTGTCCCTCTGCAAAGCTGCTCTCTGCAGGTCTGCTGGGGCTGATTCAGGATTTGCAGCAGCTTTTGTATCCTTTCAGATGCTGTTCTTTTAATTGTTCCTATAAACCAGGCCTGCCAGATCTCTCACTTTTCTGCAGACCCATCTTTGTCTACAAAGACATCTATGCAGCAACCCAATTTCAGCTGCCAGTGGGTCCTTTTATTACTCAGCCTCTGTAAAAACTGGTTTAGTGCTGGAATTGGACGTTGACTTCTGCACAAGAAGAAATGTATGGACAGGCAGGAGTTTGCATCCAGCACCTGGTGTGGCAAAACCAGCCACTGCTGCAACCTCAGCAGCACCACAGTCCTTCATGCTGCCCCAGCATCAGAGAGACACCACAACTGCAGAATACAAATTGTGCTGTAAAGCTTAGTCTGAAGATGTGTTTATCTTTTTTAACCAGCGTCTGTCATGAGAGCTCCTTCCCTCACTCACTGTTTTAAAACCAACAAAATCCCCAAACTTAACAACTTGAAGGTATTAACCTCCCTGGGGAGCAGCGGATGCTGTGAGGCAGCAGCTCCTACCTCGCTTCAGTCCACTGAAATCGGCACAGAAGAAAAACCAAAGATCAAAAGAGCTCTTGAGTAAAGTACACAGGCAAAGCAGGCGAGGGGAGGGATGGGAGAAGAGCAAATATGACAGCAGTTATTCAGGGAGCAGGTTGGAATTGGAGGAGAAAGAAAATAGGGAGGGAAGGTGAGAGAGGAAATGTTAGAAAACAAGAGTGAGGGAAAGCAGCATGTCAACTGCACACGATGGAGAGGAAATTAGCAGAGAGAGATGGTGTAGCATGTCAGAGGAGAGGAGAGAGGAAGATAAGCAGAGTAAATAATTGAGAGAAAGAGCCTGCAATGCCTGAGAACGGGTCTTGGCTCTGCACACTGCTGTGCAAGCACCATGAATGCTGTTTATGAGTTACGCTCTGCCCTCTCCACATTTGCATTTGGGCTTTATGCGTTACAGACAACCCAGAGAGCCAAACCCTCCTGCTCCTTCTCCCAGACGGGCTCCCGAACATGCCAAGCTGAATCGTGGCTGAGGAAAAGCAAACCAGAGCTGGCAACCAAAAGCTGAGCAAACACAGAGCCCTTGGGCTGACTCTTCAAAAGCAGGAGAGAGCATCTCCCCGGGCTGGGCACTGGCCACAGCTCCCATGGCACTCTCTGAGGCACGAGCTGCCCCTCACCCCACTGCTCCAGGCGGCTCCTGATTGTGACACAGAGCAGGGAACAGCAGCCTTTGCTTGCACGCCCTCCAGGGCATGGCATTTTCCACTCCACAGGGCATCCCGTGCCCCGGAGGCAGCAGCAGGATGGCCAGGAGCTGAACAGTTATGAAGAGCTGTGGCACGGTACTGCTCTGAGGGAGGCTAGGGAAGGTGGGAGCAGCAAAGTGGCCCCACACATGGCCTGGGCCACCCACACCTGCAAGGATCCCCTGCTCCCACGGCACGGCACAGCTGTGACTCGCTGCAGAGGAGTCCTGACAGTTCAGCCCTTCCAGGGTTATGCGGCACAAGCGTCCTTTGGCTGCTGTTCAGTAATTACATTAAGCCAGTGCTGCTAAAGTCAGTCCCAAACAGAGATAATGCTCTGGATGCATTCAACTGACTGGAAGAAGAAAGAGGAGGAAAAGCCATGCTGGCTTAGAGACAAGTCATATTTCTTATCAGCTTCCTGCCTGACGAGAAGGTGCTGCCCAGCCATCTGCCCCGACAGCGCGGGCACAGAGCAGCGCTGTGATCGGCGCACAAAGAGCCTCTGTGCTCCCGCCAGCCTCCTGCCATTCCCCCTCTCTGACCCCTTTGACGCTGCATGTGCTTCCCTTTGATGCTCCAGTCCCTGCTCCTCTGCCATTCTGAAATTGTTTGCCCCATCCTGTGCTGCAAGGATTTTCTGCTGGAATAGTCCAGGTTATGCTGGAATCCAAAGCATCCCAGGGCATTTGGGGGTTGCTTTTTAGCACTGGCCTGATGCTCTGGCATCTGTAATCAGGCAAGATTAGCCCTGAGTGCAAATATGAAGCTCTTTGGGTGCCCATTGTTCACAGTTATTTCTCTGAGTCACACAGATGCCGTCAGTGACACAAAAGCAGGGAGAACAAACAGCAAGGAAGCCTCTGCATGCCCACAACGGCGATTCAGAGTGGAAATTCAAGACAAAGAGCCCTGAAAATAGCACTTCTGTCAGCTGGCACGTGGACTCCCTCTCTCACAGCAGCAACACTTCAGCTACCTGCCCCCAAAATACCACATTTGGTTCAACAAGTGCTGTTTTCAGTGAAAGGGCTTTGCACTGGCACCTCCCAACAGTTGTCCCATTCACCCTCTGAAATGACAAAGTGCCACTGGAAACTCTCCCAGTGCACTCCAGGCTCTCCCAGTCACTGGGGAGGGAGAAGCCAAGTCCCTTCCCACACAGCAGAGCAGAGACTGGATGCCCAGACACCCTCCCAGGGGTGGCACCAAGGAAGGCACCAAGCCCGGGGGGAGCAGAGCTGTGTGCCTGCAGCTGCATCCAAGGGGAGGTAGGAATGTGTGAGCTGAAAGCAGAGCAAGAGAGATCAGAGGGAGGGGGAAAAAGTGTGAGCACAAACCCGAGGAAGCGAGATGCCAGGAAATATGTTCACCCTCACACAGAGCTAATTAGTGCAGCGAGGCTCTACATGCCACTGCTTACTCACACCAAGACAAAATAGAGGGTTTTGGGTGGCTGTCACCTTCCCTGGTACAAAGACATTCTCTGTGAACTGATGTAAGGGCATCTACCCTCAACCACGGCAGCTTTCCATGGAAGCAGAGAGAAAATAATTATTTTCTTAGCAGCCACCACTCTACTTACCCAAAAATGGCAGCTAAAAGCCCATCTTGTAACATTAAGCAGATAAAAGAGGAAAAAGAGAGGATAAGAAAACCAGCCTGAGAACAGACAACAAATCAGGCAACTGCTAGGATACTGCTGGCTCCTGGCACAAGCAGTGATTAATTCCAACCTGGATAGAAAATAAGCCTGCACTAGTCCTCTGCTGTCTGTTATTGTCCCAGGATTATGGTAATTAAGCAATTTGTATTACCTGATACCGATAAGAAAAATAAAACCCCGTTTATGACACCGTATCCCCTGGATTTTCCATGGCAGTTACTGAGGCATTCTTGTTACCTGGTGAACATAATATTCGAGATCATAAAGCGCCGCTACTTTCTCATCCAGCGTGGAGGCAGAGCTGTTGAATTTGCTGATTAATTTAACCATTATTTCATAATCTGTTTCTATCTTCATGTTCAGCTTTTCAAACTCCTCCTTCAGCTGCTCTATGGGCCGGAACTTCTTCCTCACCTCTTCCTCTCGGGCCTTGGAAACAGAAGGAAGAAATCAGATGTGAAGATAGGAGATGAAGAGAGACAAGACAGACACAGAAAGGCATGCCAGCCCCAGATTTACAGAGGGAACCAATGGATTTACTGCTGTGCATCAGAGGTGCAGGGGCAGGGTTGGAGGGTCCTTCTGAGAAACCCAGGAACCCAGTTACCTGTGAGATATCCACAGCAGGAGGGAGCAGGAGGGTTTTGTACACCACTTTTACATCTATACAGCATCTGTACACCATTTCTACATCTACAGAGCATTTGTGCAGCACTTCTACATCTATACAGCATTTGTGCACCATTCCTACATCCCATTTCCTTCCAGCTCAACATCAAGCCCACAGCAGCATCACTGCTGTTCTCTGTTTGCCTGCAAGTGGACGTTCTCAAAACCTGGCTGCAAAAAGCCCTGAGCCACCTCCCTGATCTTACAGCTGAACCTCTCTGGAACTGGACATGAGGCTGGAGATCCAGGGGTCCCATCCAGCCCAAAGTGCCCAGTGACTCCCAGGAGATCTCGGACACAAAGATGCTTTCACCATTCCAAGCACTGAACACATTCCACGATGGCTCTGTCTCCCAGGGAGAGGTGTGGGGACAGAAGCTGTCAGAAAGGGAAGCAGGAGGAGCAGTGATAAGCTGGGGGCAGCTGAAGTGCTGTGCCACAGGGCTTGGCCAGCAGACAGCCTGTCCTGAGCACAGCTCATCTCCCCCGCAGTAACAGCACCCCAAGGGCTGCCCTGAACCAGGAGAGCTGACACAAAACATGTGCTGAGGAGGAAAGGATCTGTCAGAGATCTCAGAGAGCCCCAGAGGTGCAGGAACATCAGCACTGGTGGCACTGGGGACAGAGCCTGCTGCTGCAGGGGACAGAAGCAGCAGAGAGGCCAGGCTGGAGCTGGGCTGCCCCAAGGACAGGAGAAAGGCAGAAAGCCCCTTTTGAAAGGGATTTGTCACAAATACCAAGATGTGTTTGTGTGCAGAGTGAGCCCCAGCTGGAGGGTTTGCACGTCCTGCTCCCCATGAGGGAACAGAGGCCGAGGGCTGGAGCCATCAGGGGAAAACCAAGTGAGCAATGGAGGTGAAAGCTGTGTCTATGGAATGATTAATTACCACAGGTAATTAACCCCATCCCAACCCATCCCCACCCTGAGCACCCCGAGATGTCTGTGCTGGAGCACAGAGGGGCTGAGTGTAACTCCATTTCCTCTGACAAAGAGCCTTCAACGATGGATTTGCTCTCTGCAGGAGTGACTGCAAATGGAACACTTTAGGTCCATTAGATGCAGCTGCTTTTAGCCCAGTTGCTGGGACAAAAGCTATTCTAACAGGGGGTTTTAAAATATGGCTTATTTTCACCTAATAGAGTATCACTAATTTTTGCATTTCAATGATCCTCATTTCCAGCAGCCCTTTCCAGCAGCCCTGTAATCAATCAGCAACACTGCCACGGAAATAATCTCCCAGCACATGAAATCATGTCCTGCTGCCACACAGGGAGAGAAAAAGCCTTTCTGTGACACCAAAACTTTGGAGCTTTGACTCCTCTTTGAGTTTTCGCTTGAGTGAGCCAACACCAAGGCAGCAGGAGGAGCGAGGGTTAAAGAAATGCTGCTGAGGGGGAGAAGGCAAAGAGGCCGTGAGGCACCTGATGAGTCACACATCACCCCACCTATTTACTTCGGGTTGTGGATTATTTGTAACTAAATGGACAACTTGGAGTTTGTGTGAGGAAACTTCAGCCCCTGCTTCACCATGGCCATTTGGGTTTTGCTACCCAGGGCACCAGGGTGGAAACAGAAAGCAAGGAGAGTAGTGAAAGGGAAGGTAACTCCCTCTGTAAATACTGTCAACTGCAATCCAGTTTCCTTTGGACTCTGCAGACATTGTTGTGAATGGAACAGTGGAACAGATAAATTATGTTGTCCAGAGAACATTGGCTGCCCCAGCCCTGGAATTGTCCAAGGCCAGGTTGGATGGGGCTTGGAGCAGCCTGGGATGGTGGAAAGTGTCCCTGCCCATGGCAGGGGGAGGCACTGGATCAGCTTTAAGGTCTTTTCCAACCCAAACCATTCACAGAATCATAGGTTCATACAGAAAAATCATAGGTTCATACAGAAATGTCAGGGAACAATATCACTAACGGGTTACCAAAGGTATTTTAGGTCCATATTCACCACAAGATTAGTTTGCACAGTGTTTTCCAAGCAATCATTTTAACCATTCTATTTCTGCAGTGTGAACAGGGTGTTCACATCCCTGCACGATGCATTGCTTTAGAAACAGGAAACTCACCTTCCTTTCTGCCTTCTCACTTTCCTTCATTTTAGCCAAGGCCTTTTTGAGCTCCTCAGATGTGAATGAATTTGCATCGACATCGACCTTGCCCAGCCTTATAGAAGAAACAAAACAAACTAGAACATGTTACAAAAAACCTCCTCTATTCTATTTTCACTGTGACATTCTAGCAATGGCTAAGGACAGGAGGAAAGGAATGAAAAAAACCCACCCAACTCAAGAGAAGATTGGTCTGAGTGCTGGATCCTGTGTGGGCTTTGCAGGGGCTCCACAATCAGCCCGCTAAACCAAAATCTCAAGTCCTAACACAATAAACACAGCTGATTAATTGACACCTCAGAATTTCATGTTGCAATAAAAGAAGCACCCCTATGCCTCTAAATCATTGCTAAAGGCTTGAAAGCTTCAACCTGGAGATTTCAGATTATGAGCATTGTACAGAGTCAGGGCAAGGGTAAATCCACACAGAAATTACACAGAAATTCCAAAAAAGATCTCATCTTGATCTTTATGCCTTTCTTGTTGGATCAAGTAGTGTTCACCTGTGCCACAATCACTCTTGCACAGAAAGAAAGGAAGTGCAGCTGCTGGGGCACTGTGAAGCTGAAGAACATCTCCATGCCCTGAGCAGGAGTCACTGAGCAGGCTTTGGTGCCACCACTGCAGGGGCCCCTCCTGTCAGAGCCCCCTCTCTGCTGGGGACAGCTTTGCTCTGGGGGACACGGCTCTGCCCCAGCCCAGGAACACGAGCAGGACCCAGTGCTGGGTCAGTGAGACCCCCCTGTGCACAGGGACCCCCAGAAACATCAAGATCTGGCAGCAGTTTGCCCTTTCCAGAAACAGAACCATCTCCTTCCTTTCCCATCCCAGGAAAATTCAACCTCTACCTCTGCCAAAGCCTATCTCCTACATATCAGTGATCAGAAATGTTCTTCTGGACTTCCTACACCAAAAACATCCCCTGGAAGAGATACCAGGGGCATCCTTAAACCCTCCACAAACACTGCACAGGCACCCAGGATCATCAGCTTTCCATCTCTGGGATTCAGGCTCCCTGCACTGCTCCTGTTCATTTTCTCCTCCTCTCTCCAGAACTTTGGGAATTGCAGAACTCCTGGGTAATTCCTAAGGCCAGTGCCTTCCCTGGGTCCTTGGACACCCCCAGGGCTGATGTCCCCTGTTGTAGCCACAGAAGCTGTTGAGTAACAGAGGAAGCCACAAAGTTTCTGAGGGCACTGGAGCACTTCCCCTATGGGGACAGGCTGAGAAAGTTGGGGCTGTTGAGGCTGGAGAGGAGAACCTTGTGTGGAGACCTCAGAGCACATTTCCAGTGAGTAAAGGGGCTACAGGGGAGTGGGAGGGTGACTCTTCCTAAGGAACTGTAGCGACAGGACAAGGGGGAATGGGATCAAACTGAAGGAAAGTTGGATGAGATTTGACTGTGAGGGTGGCTGTCCCTGACACAGGGACCTGTGCAGACAGGCTGTGGATCCCCATCCCAGGAACATCCAAGGCCAGGCTGCAACAGGGTCTGGAGCATCCCAGTGTGGTGGGAGGTTGCTCAGGTTGGAACCAGATGATCTTTAGGCTCCCTTCTAAGCCAAATCATTCAAAGATTTGATCATTCTGCCACCTCCATCTCCCACTGTGGAGTGGCCCTGACAATTCTGTGATATCACTGCTCCCAGTGTTCCAGGTGCAATGTCCAGGACCTGGAAATGAGCACAGTGGGCACTTCAGCTGCTGCCAGGGGTCAGGTCTTGCACTCTGTGCTCCCCCATCAGTGCTGAGCTGTTCCTGCTGCCTGGACTTTTCCTGCAGCCTGCACTGTAGCACCAGTCCCAGCAGGATATGCACTCCTGTCCCAGTGGAGGTACAGTGCCATTCCAGGGAGGGGGGACCCCCCAACTGGCTGCAGCCCTGTGGGGATGGATGGTGAGGGACAGGGACCCCACTGTGAGGTTGTGCTGCCTCATGCAGATTGCAGAGACACCCAGGAGGAGATGGAAGTGGACATGGTGGTGATTTTGGAACAAATGATGGAGGTGGACGAGGAAGAGTCAGTTGAAGACATGGAGGTTGATGTGGAGGACAACAACATGGACATGGAGGTTGATGTGGAGGACAACAACGTGGACATGGAGGTTGATGTGGAGGACAACAACATGGACAAGGAGGTTGATGTGGAGGATATCATGGACATGGAGGTCGATGAGAAGGATGAAGAGGAGCCCATGATCCTGGGATGAGGATGGAGCCCCAGGAGCAGGACAGGCAGATGCTCCCCATGCCCTGCCCACAGGCAGAGTGGGTCCCCTGCTGCCAGGCTGGGGCAGGGCTGGGTGGCCCTGCTCAGGGACACAGTGCCTGGAGGAGTCCCACCCTGCTGCCTCCTTTCTTCCCAGACTGATGGAGGTGATGGCCACAGGTATGACCCCTCTGTAGATAGGTTCTACATGTTAGAGGTTTTCTGTAAATGTGTTTTGAAGATTGTTCGTCTATAGGCTCCCATGTAAATACATTCTATAGATTGTTGTTGTTATAAGGATTCTTATAATGAAACATGTTCTGTAAATCCTACGTTTTGTTGATCTTCAGTTAATAAATCCTTTTTTGTATAAATTTCATTTAAAACCCAACTTCCTGTGGAAGTGGTGCTTCCACTTTTACAGACACAATTGCACATTTGTGGTTTCCACTTCCTCATGGCTCCTGAGGCAGGAGGTCCCTGGGGGTGCTGGCAGTGCCATCCCCGGGCTGGGGGTCCCTGGGGGTGCTGGCAGTGCCATCCCTGGGCTGGGGGTCCCTGGGGGTGTTGGCAGTGCCATCCCTGGGCTGGGGGTCCCTGGGGGTGTTGGCAGTGCCATCCCTGGGCTGGGGGTCCCTGGGGCTGCTGGCAGTGCCACCCCTGGGCTGGGGGTCCCTGGGGGTGCTGGCAGGGCCACCCCTGGGCTGGGGGTCCCTGGGGCTGCTGGCAGTGCCATCCCTGGGCTGGGGGTCCCTGGGGCTGCTGGCAGTGCCATCCCTGGGTTGGGGGTCCCTGTGCAGGGGGGTCCCACTGACACCACTCCCAGCACGGGGCACTGCTCATGTTCCTGGGCTGCTGCAGGGCCGTGTCCCCAAGAGAAAAGCTGTCCCCAGCAGAGAGGGGCTCTGACAGCAGCAGCCCCTGCAGCCATGCCACCAAAGCAGGCAGGAAACCTTCTGCCACCCTTCCTGCTGGAGCCACAGGGACTCCTGGGCCGAGAGCTGGCATCAGGCCACAGGGACACTAAATCCACTGTCCTGGGTTGTAGTGCAGGATGTGCACAAAGTATTCCATCACCATCTTCATGAACTGTTGAATCCAATTGTTGGAGCAGTCTTCTCCCAGGCCCCCCTCCCTCTGGGGTGTCTTCTGTCAATGGCCCATCAATGCCTGCTGCAGGACTCACAGGTAACTCCCACCGGGAGTTCTCTCTCGTTAATGGGCCATCAAGGACCCCCTGTGTGACTCATTATCCCACTGTGAGAT
>JBBMKD010000034.1:1218902-1229077 GCA_037834095.1 Argya squamiceps
TTCTCACCTGGATATAATCTGGGATTTGGGACAGTACAGGGGCCCTCACCCACTGGATTCCCAGAGAATCAGAGCTACCAGACCTTTCTATGGGATCACTGCTTCAGGAAGACCCCTTCATCTGGACTGCTT
The DNA here is from genome assembly GCA_037834095.1 of Argya squamiceps. Lineage (NCBI taxonomy): Eukaryota > Metazoa > Chordata > Aves > Passeriformes > Leiothrichidae > Argya > Argya squamiceps. Next base: position 1,219,035 of record JBBMKD010000034.1, read on the forward strand.
CCATCACCCTGTTCAGGTTGTATTCTGACTCTGTCAGTGGTCATTGTATTATTGCATTTATTCTATTTTATTTTACTTATTTTTTTTCTTCTTATTAAATTGTATTTCTGACTTGGAGCCTCTCACTTGTTTTGCTTTCAAACCACTACATCCACCTTCATGCTTTGAAGGCCATGACAGCCTTGGGAACTTTGGGAACTGGATCTGGGGTGCTTGCAGGGGCTGATGTCTCAGGCTTGGAGCCTCCAAAGGCTGCAGCCTTTGCTTTTTCCCCTGTTTTGCATTGCCCTGTGCCCAGACTGTCCAAGAGACAAAAGCCAGGTGAGGGGATCCTCGCCCTGCCCACGTTCCTGCCTCTGGCAGCAGCCACCAGCCCCTGTGCCCCACCCGGGTGGCAGCTGGAGGGGCCGTGCAGGCTGTGCTGGGCAGGGGCTGGGGGGCTTTGGGCCCTGTGGGTGCTGCTGCCATGGGCCCAACAGGGCCCCGAGCTCAGCCCCTGCCCAGGCAGCTGCCCCCAAAGCCCCACACTCCCCAAGCATCCCCAGCACAGGCAGCAGGGGGAAATCCCACGTGCATCAGGAGAGAAACTCCCTAGATAAACTAAACTAGTCTTTGTTCAGAAGGTTCCAAAGGGAAAGTCAGCACCAGCTGATGTTTAAAGCACCTTTAAAAAGGTGGGTGCAGGGAAGGTGTGATCTCCAGGGGCTCTGGCAGTGCCTGGTGTGCAGGTGAGGCTGTGGGGCTGCTCCCAGCCAGGACACAGCAGCTGGCTCAGGCCCTCACACCTGATCCCAAGGGCTGGGCTCAGAAAGCAGTGTCACACCAATTGCTGCAGATATTTCCAAAGACAAAATGTCTTTCAAAGAAGCCACGTTGCCAATTTGGTTTCGGTGTTGTGGCATGAGAAGCCATGAAGGTGCCTCTGAATGTGCACTCAGGGCACTTCCACTGCCATCCCAAAGGGGTCACAAAGGACAGGGCTCTGCTTTCAGCACTGCCGAGCTCCTCACCCAGCAATTGAGCCTCAGGAAAAGGCAGTAACTGAGTGAACCAGGAAACCTGGCCTCTAATAAAAGGCATGAATCCCACAGCCCACCCAACCCAATGCCTTGCATGTCTGTACCTTTTCCTTCTTCTCTCTTCTCTGGTGTCACTTTCCCCATTTTCTCTGTCTGGGAGCTTGGCTTCTCTCTCTCCTGTCTGCAGGTTGAGCCGCACGTGTGACCCTGCAGCAACAGCCTGACCTACAAACAAAGGTCACATCATTTCAGAGCACGTGCACTGCTCCAGCTCTGCCAGGAACTGAGAGCTGAAGGCACATGCTCCTCCCTGGGAGAAGGGGAGAAAAGTTCCATCCCACACAGTGAGGAGTGGGATATCCACCCCTGACCCCCTCCCATCCAGCAGCACCCTTGAAGTGCTGCTTTTCCCTCCCAGAAATGCCACCTCGAGCCACCAAAAGTGTCCCTGTGCTGCCAGGCTGGCTCTGATCAACAGTGGAGCTGGAACCTTGAGCCCTGCAGACACTGGTTCCTTCCTCCCTTCCAGCCCAGGTCCCAGCAGAGCACTAAAACTCCACACCAGAAGTGGATTTGGAGGCTACATGGGGAAAGGGGAATTGCTGCTGATTGGGGCAGACAGAATAAAATGCAGCTGCCAAAGGGAAATCAAAGCATCCCACAGAGTACAGCCAGGTATGCTGCACATCAAGGCTGTGCTGGTGTGGAAATCCTGTATTAAAAGGAATTTATGATCACTACTGTCTGCCAACAAAAATACACAGAATACATTAAGCTTCAGTTTTAAATGCAGAAAAGATAGGAAATTCAGATGTTTTCCCCAGTTCACCACAAACACATCTCAATGGCCAGCCCAGCACTGGGGTGAAGAGGAGGCAATATTTGGTTGCTATTTCTTGATGGCATTTCTTCTTCTCTTAATGCAGGAATTCTGCCTGTCCAGAACAGTGAGGCTGCAGCTGAACAGAGCTGCTCACAGATGGACAGACAGACCACAGCTGCTCACCCTCCTCCCTCCTGAGGAGGATTCCCTATTCAGCCTTTTCCTTTCTCTCTTCCTTTTACCTAAAAAGATCCCTGGGATAGAGTAACAGCTTGCAGGAGACAGGGAGCATCTCCTACCAAAGAGAAGTGAAGACAAGGGTAATCATTTTGTACAATAAATACATGTACTCACAGACAAAAAGCTCTGGGCTCAGGAACAACTGGATTGATCCCTCCCTGTTCAAGACCAAAGAGGCATTTCCCTGATCAAAGGACCTGGTGCTTCCTACATAAGACTGGGTTGTTTGTCACAATTCAGACAAATATTTCAAAGCCTGTAGTCATCCAGTGGGTATAAATGCATTCAGAAAAACCAGGAAAATCCATCTTGGAGGATTTCCTATTAAAGCAAGGTTTGCATTTCTGGTGAACCTTCTTTCTCGCCATCAGTCCTGCCACTGGAAGTTGCACTGATTGGATATGTGAGAGGACAGATGTGGTTATCTCCCTATCTTAAACTGTGGGAGGACAGGCTAGATGTGCGTCCTCCACACTTGGAATGCTTTCCATGGACACATCCCAACCTCCTCTGGCTCCTTAAACCTGTGACACACAGGACCTTTAATCTCTGTCTATCTATGGCAGCATCCTCCCACACTGAGAAGTTGGGCTCTGCAGGAATTTGGTGCCATCACCACCCTGTGCCCCTCGCTGCTGGTGGAGCCGGGACGTGCTGGTCAGAAAGGAGTTTATAGCATCTCCATGAAAAGGGCAACACCACATCTCCTGTCCTTGGCTCAGGAGACACCAAGACAGGGCTCTGCCAGCAAGGAAAACACAGCAAATGATAAGCTGGTGTAGTGGGAGTGTAACAATTTCTGGGCACTGAGGAACGAGGCAGATGCAGCAGGTCAAGGGAAGGCTTCTGGCTTTATTTTATTTTAATTATTTGACTCCATTCTTTATATACATTTGTACAGAGGTCAAAGAGATTGGCTACACAGGTTGCCACCTCTTCGACCTGGATGGTGAACATCACCGTCCATCACATTTCTCCTCCCAGAGGACAAAAGTGTAAACAATAGATAAATGCTAAAAATACATTTTGTTTTTGTGAAGCTGCGTGAGAAACTCCAGTTCAAGAGTATAAACAACAAAAAGCTTCTGCATCAGGGCAACATGGGAGATGTCCCTGGATGGGGATGAGCTCCAAGGGCCCCTCCAGCCCAAGGTGCAGTGGGATGAAATGCCATCGCGTGCCGAGCACACGGACACGGCAGGACACTCCCTCCTCCGCAGACACAAAGGGGCAAAGAGAGGGGAGCTGGGTGCCTCCCCCAAGGCCAGTGGCTTTCCTGGCCGTGTCACCAGCGCTGGGTCACAGCCCCAGCAGTGGCTGCAGCAGCTCGGGGCTGTCACACAGCCAGGAATAGCCCCTGTCAGGGGAGCAGAGCACAGGGCGCTCCGGCCGCCGTGCTCCTGCTGCATCCAGCCTCGTCAGGGGAGAGGAAGGAGGTGGATGGGCTTTGCTTGAGAGAATCATCCAAAGGGAAAGCACAGGAGCAGGCTCCAAGGGGGCTGGGTGGGGGTGGCCGGCCCTCCCGTTTCTATTCTCAGCATTAGGAAACAAAACCAAAGCTGGACCTGGTTTGGAGCTCACGAGCTCCACACCCAGCACAGCCAAATTACAGAGGCTGCATCAGCCAAGACACAAACCCTTCCTGCTCCTGCTTTGCACACTAAACGAGATTTAACCAAGAGCATCCCAAGCCCAGAGCAAAACTCCCAGGCCTGATGTATTTAAGCAGCTCTCGGCGCTGCGGGGATTTCTCCTCCCCGCTCTGCACAGCAGCCCAGGTCCCGCTGCTTTAATAAATAAACCATGAAAAAATCTCTGTTTTCAATGAAAAGATTGACATTGCCACTTGAAAATGTTACAGATGCTCAAGGAAGGTCTTCTGTCTTATTTAGTTTGGGTTATTTTGAAGTCAAAAGTGTGTTTGAGGGTGGGTTGACTTGAATAATGTGATAAAATTGCTGATTTGGACGAGTAAGCTGGAAATCCTGAATTTTAATCATGTTTCAATATGTAGCTTCCAGACATTTCCCTTAAAAATAGTTGATTCTCTTTGATTCCTATAATTTGATACTATTCAACAACTGGGAGCACACACTGGAGCAATACATATGTAAGCAATTACACAGCTTCACATCCTGCTAAAACAGAATCATTCTGTTAATAGCTTTTTCCCGAGAGAAATTAATTTTTTACTTATTGTTTGCATTAAGTTGCATTTGGGAAATGAAACTCAATTAAAAAATATAAAAACACGTCAATATTTAAGCAGTTTTATAATATTTTTTCTCCTTGACACCTCAGACAAATAAAAGATGTGTATCCACAGGTAGGCACTGCATAGATATGTTACTGAATGGTCCCTCTTCCCAGAGAGCTGCAAATCCTACAGCTGCCAGACCTCATCCCTTGCTCCACATAAAGGGAAAGAAGAGTTTCCATTCTAATTAATTTCCCAGCTCTAAATCAACTACCCAGTGAGTAGAAATAGCTGTGAAATCCCCTCCATGAACCTGCCAGAAGGGCTACAGCTGTGGAGGGGGAAGCAGCAAACTCCCGCCCCCACAACTGTTTTGTGCTCCTTACCACTTAAAAAATATCCCACACTTGGGATTTTTTTAACCACAACTAAAATAAATTTAAATATGTTAAAAATAAAGTCACAGAATCATAGAATCACAGAATGGTTTGGGTGGAAAGGAACATTAAAGCCAATCCAGTGCCACCCCTGTAATGGGCAGGGACACCTTCCACTGTCCCAGGCTGCTCCAAGCCCCAGTGTCCAACCTGGCCTTGGGCACTGCCAGGGATCCAGGGGCAGCCACCTGTGCCAGGGCCTGCCCACCCTGCCAGGGAACAATTCCTTCCCAATATCCAGTCTGAAGCTGCTCTCATTTTGAATAGATGTTACTGCATCACCTTGGGATGATGGATCAAGAGAAAGTCACAGGGTCTGAGCAGAGCTCCCAGTGCCTCTGCTGGGGACGTGCCACCCACTGCCCCTCAATCACCCAGCCTCACAGCCAAGGAGACAGTGCCCAACAGGTAAAGTACTCCCAGAGGATAAAACCCCTGTCATTGCACAAATGACAAGGTCTTTACTGGGAATAAATGTCAAAGCAGAGCGACAGCATTTATTTTCCAAGCAGGAGACACTGATCCTGTGGCGACACTGCGGGGATGGTGTTATTCCTGTTCCTGATCTAATCCCTTTATCAGCTGCAGAAGCACCAGGACAGCCTTTGGTCTCCCATGCCAGCTCTGACACTGCTGTCCCCACAAGCTGTCCCCACCCCTGGATGCTGCCACGTGCCTGAGCCTCTGCAGCCCAAACCACCTGGAGATCCCTCCCAGCATTAGCACTCGTTTATTTGGATGTGCTCTGTCCATAAAGTTGTTTAAAGAGACGCTGAGGAAGACCTTAATTTATAGCCCCATTCTTTTAATCTTGGTCAGCCAGATTTTTTCAGACATCTGTTTATATCTCCTTATAATATACTGGATGGAGCAGCAGCACCAGGCAGCAGCTCACTGGTAGGGGCTCTGCTGACATTTATAAACCGAAGCGATTTCTCTCGTGTGCTTTATGTTATCAGCTAAACCTGTCCACTTAAATTATTGCCTTGTAACCAAATCACAACTATCTGTTACTCTGCTCTGTGCACGTTTCCCAGGCTCTATACCAATATCAAGTTTTGCAGGGGCTGAAAACAAGATGATAAATAAATAAACAAATGAAAACAGGACATGCTTCCCCCAGGCTCACAACTGAGGGAGGATCAGGCACGTTGTGCACCACATTACTAAAAGCAGAGGGCTGCCGTGTGGAATATGCAGCATGAAGTGATATCCAAAGAACCCCATCTCTCTTTTTCTAGACCAACCAAATGTCCAGCTGTGTTTCCTCACTAAAGGAGAAAGGTCTCATCCTGCCTGGCTCCTTCCCAGAACATCATTCCACATGCTGCTGGCCACAAGTGGGTTTGTGTTCCAGCATGGGGACAGGGCTGAGCCCCAACTCACTGCACAGCTACAGGCAGGGAAATTGTACATGCAAACCTCCCACCAAGGCTGTGCAATAACTCACTGCACTCCTGGCAGTGGAGTCCCCATCCCGTCCCATCCCATCCCATCCCATCCCATCCCACCCCATCCCATCCCATCCCATCCCATCCCATCCCATCCCATCCCATCGCATCCCGTCCCGTCCTGTCCCATCCCATCCCATCCCCACCCATCCCACCCCACCCCATCCCGTCCCATCCCATCCCCACCCATCCCACCCCATCCCACCCCATCCCGTCCCATCCCATCCCCACCCATCCCACCCCGTCCCAACCCATCCCATGGATCCCATCCCACCTCATCCCATCCCATGGATCCCATCCCGTCCCATCCCATCCCACCCCAACCCATCCCACCCTGTCCCATCCCATCCCATCCCATCCCATCCCATCCCATCCCCACCCCTTGGATAAAGCTGCCAGCCACGGACTGCCCAGCAAAAGGAGCCCAAGAGGGACACAAGACTCTTCCCCTGCACCACTCTGTCCCCCATGGCAGAGGAATGTCCCCTGGGAAGGCTGGAGCAAGTGGAACAAAGGTGATCCAGCTCACTGATGCAGACCCCCAGCTTGTCCCCAAGAGAGCATCCTTGTTTGCCATTGTAAGAGAATTCAAAAATCTATCAAGGCTTTGAAAACAAGCCCCAGTTATGAGTCAGTAAGTGGCTCTGCAGCTCTCAAAAATTACCTCAGTATGTGAGCAAGCCTCAGATAACATCTACCTTCCTTTACTCTTTGTTTCCCTCCACGCAGGGAGTGAGGGAAAAGGGACTTTCTTTCTAGTACAGGCAACAAAGGAATCTGGAATCAATATGTGAATGTTCCAGCAAAACACACCGCTGGTGCTGCAGTATTGAAATAATCACACTGACAGAGCATCCACAATAAGTTATCTGATGGCACCTTCTCCCTTAATAAAATAATGATTAAAAACTACCAGGAGACAAATCCCAGGGAGCAGCAGAGCTCCCCACAGCTGCATGCCCAGCTCCAGGAGCCAGCAGTGCCAGGGCTGGGGAACTGGCTGGGGCTGGTGGCACACAGGGGACACTGTGCCTGACTCCAGCTGTGCCTGGGTGGGTGGCATGTCCCACACCAAGGTGCTCAGAGGAAAACAGAGGAGCCAGGCCCAGTCTGGGGGCTCAGCTCACATCCTGACCCCAGACTCTGGTTAGAGCTGCTGAGCAAGGAAGCAGCAAAGCCTGCCTCCTTTTTTTTTTTTCTTTCTTTCCTACAAAGGCAAGTCCTACCACTCTCCAGATTGTTTGTTACTTCAAAACATTTTTACACAAGAAAGGAAGATATGCAGCAGACACAGGTAAGGAAGAGATGGATTACTGATGGGAAGAAGAGGCACAGAGCCTGAATCTCATTTTATTTCTTTCTGTCCCTTTTTCACTCAGCTACAGCCTTTTGCATTAGTTCACTATCTGGCACTCATTGCTCCTCCCAGTTAAGTGCCACTGGAAAATGTCCTTAATATGCTCTATGTCACCTCCTCCTGACAGCTGCTGGGGAGGTTTCACAGCACCAGGCCTGGAATCTCCCCCAGCAGCTGCCCAGCACCCCCAGCATTCCCCACCTCGGGCAGGGAGGAAGCTCAGACACCTGTGTGCACATTCCAAGCACAAACTCCCATGGTGCTGGAAGAAATGTTTTCCAAATCCACTCCCTGTGCAGCTCCTACTCCCACTGCACTGCTGGGAAGCCACAGCTGCCCGTTGAGCACAGCATCTCCTCAGAGAAGCACCAGCCTGGTCACTGCCTCTTGATTTCTCAGGTCACCAGTGACAGCAGGGGCTCTGTTACCTACTGCAGTTAATTCTAGAGAAAACTCTTCTATAAAATCACTGTGTGCTGTCCATGTTCATAAAGTGTCCCTTAAGCATGAGCTCTGCCAGGGCTGGGATGCAGGGTGAGCCCCTGGGGTGCTGCACCATGCCCAGTGCCATCGTGCCACCTCTCCCAGGCACTGCCCAGCTCGGGCTGAAGGAGCTGTGCTGCCTCTGCCTGTGAGTGACCAGTCCTGGGGGTGCCAGCCTGGTTTCATTGCTGCTCTTCTGTCTGATCATTGCCCAGAGGGCTGACAAGGACAGAGATGTCCTTCTCTTCCTAGGATTGCAGAGGAAACCCTAAGAGAGTTTTGTCTTTACAGCATGAGCAAACAATTTGCATTGCTGCTTCCTTCTGCCTCCCAGGGCACCCAGACACTCAGGGGGTGGGCAGGGTCTGATCCCCAAGCCACAGACAGCACAGAGGGTCTTCCAGAAAGGCCTGGATGGGATGAGTTGTTGAGAGACTGAATGAAAAGTTAAAAGCACCTCAACAAAACCAAGGAAGTCTCACGTAAGACACTTCAGTTGGTTAGTTCATTTGACAAACCTTTCTGTGACATTCCAAGCTATGTTAATAAATATCCTGGAAATCAACCTGTCAGAACAGTGGTGTCTAGGTATGACACCTTCTCCAACACTGATTCTGTTCTGTGCTGCAGTGGAGCAGGGACAGAAGCCACCTGAACTGCTTTCAAGCTTGCCAAGGGTGAATCTGTCCCCTGTTCAACACCCAGCACTGCTGCTGGCAGCAAAGCCACTCCTGGGAAAGCCCCAAAGCCACCCTGTTCTGATACACCCCAACACCAAGTGTGCTCCTGCCCAGGCTCCTCACAGGTCCCAGGGCAGCAGCACTGCTTTCTGCTGGACTTCAACCCACTTGAACAGGGGGCAGGGGAAGAATTATGGAATGGTTTGGGTTGGAAGGGACCTTAAAGATCATCCAGTTCCAGCCCTCCTGCCACGGGCAGTGATGCTACCTGGAAAGGGCTGATCCCATTCCAGTTTCTCATTCAGCAGGAGAGAAGTGACCCAGTGCTGCCTGCTGTGCTACTGCTCTCCTGTGGCTGATGCCACAGAGCTCAGGCTGACTCAGGGTGTTCAGGGCTCCTCACAACCAGGATGACAGGGAGACACACCCTCCCAGTAACCCTTGGGAGAACTTTCTTGCACCCTGTGATTTTTAATGCCAACCTTGCTGCAATAACCATGTCTTTAAGCACCATCCATCAGGCCTTCAGCTCAAACACTCGTTTGGCTGAAAAGGGTTTTAGAGCCACTCTTTTGTCCCAGTGCTGAGAGGTCTTCTCTGTAATTTGTTCCTCTCAGCAAACAGAATAAAAACGTTTTTAAAATGATGCCAGAATCCAATCCCTCCTCCCGTGACTCAATCCACAGCCAGCAGAGAACAAAGCCTCACAAGGAAGGGGCTCTCCACTAAGTAACCCTTGATTAGAGATGTGAAAGCACTGTTCCATTTGGACATTGAGCTGGACAGTGCTCACAGCTGCCCCTTCTCCCTGAGCCAGGGCTCCCCTGTGGCACTGGGGTTTATGTTTTGTATTATGTTATGTATTGATCAGCCAGTGCTGAGTGCTCTGAAGGCTGCTATTCAAACCAGAGACACCCCATGAGGGCTGGGCTCACTCCTCACAGCACCTGCCAAACCCCTTGGCTTCTCCTCCAGCTCCTGCAGCACGAGGGAGGGAGGGGGAGGTGAGCCCCTGGGGACAGGCAGGGCCATGGGGACAGGCAGGACAATGGGGACAGGAAGGGCTCTGGGGACAGGCAGGGCCATGGGGCCAGCAGGACCATGGGGACAGGCAGGGCCATGGGGACAGGCAGGGCCATGGGGACAGGCAGCGCCCTGGGGACAGGCAGGGCCATGGGGACAGCAGGGTCATGGGGACAGGCAGGGCTCGGGGGACAGGCAGGGCTCTGGGGACAGGCAGGGCCATGGGGACAGGCAGCGCCCTGGGGACAGGCAGGGCCTGGGGACAGGCAGGGCCTGGGGACAGGCAGGTCCATGGGGACAGGAAGGACCATGGGGACAGACAGGGCCATGGGG
>JBBMKD010000034.1:1231597-1261358 GCA_037834095.1 Argya squamiceps
CAGAGCCTGGGGCATCCCCAGATCCAGGGGCACCCCCAGAGCCCAGAGCACGCCCAGAGCCAGGGCACCCCCAGAGCCAGGGACACCCCCAGAGCCAGGACACCCCCAGAGCCCAGAGCACCCCCAGAGCCAGGGCACCCCTAGAGCCCAGAGCACCCCCAGAGCCAGGGACACCCCCAGATCCAGGGGCACCCCTGTGCCAGTTTCAGGCACACAAAGAATGAGGCAGGCACAGCAGGTCAAGGGAAAGCTTTTCTATTTTAATTATCTGACTCCAATACTTATATCCATTTGTACCGAGGTCAGGAGATTGGTTACAGAGATTGCCACCTCTCTGACCTGGATGGTGAACATCACCATCAATCATATTTCTCCTCCCAGAGCAGAAATATGTAAACAATGAATAATTTCTAAAAATATCTATTGTTTTCTTGAAGCTGTGTGAGAATTTGCACTGCAAGATTTCAAACACTTGCAAGCAAGAAAACTGAGGGCAACACACCCCCAGAGCCAGGGGCACCCAGGCCTGCAGACATTGCCAACACTCCCAGCACTGGGAGGTGCCTGATCCCACCCAACACCCCCCAGCCCAGCCCAGGGAGGTGCCTGATCCCACCCAGTGCTCCCCAGCCCAGGGAGGTGCCTGATCCCACCCAGTGCTCCCCAGCCCAGCACTGGGAGGTGCCTGATCCCACCCAATGCTCCCCAGCCCAGCACTGGGAGGTGCCTGGTCCCACCCTCCTGGCTGTGAGACGAGCAGGATGGATGGGAGAGAGCCTCCTGCCAGCCCTGCTGCCAAGGCAGAGTGAGAACAAATTTGGATAATAAAAGCTGGAATAAGAAGATGCCTTGGAGAGCACGTTGGAATAGTGCTTTGCAAAGCTTCAATTTAAAGCCTTGTTTCTACAGCTAACGCAGTCGTAAGGGACATTAGCCTAATTTCTGTCAAGAGAACTTGTCAACACTGCAGTATTTAAGATAGACACTAAAGATGTGTTTTATCTCACAGATAGATCACTGGGAAAGGAAGGAGCTGTGCCACACTTGGTTCACAGGAAAATAAATTGATGTTCTCCCCGGGCCTAATTGGTGGATGCTGTTTTATAACACCACATGCATGAGCAGCCTCACATTTTATCAGTGTGCAGCTGAGATCTGTGCCAAATCCACTGTGGGGTTAAATACAGGAACCCACAGGGACGTGCTTCACATGGGCACCCAAGGACATGGAACTGGGCATTTTCCAGCCACAGAGTAGCTGAAACATTTGGCCATGTCCTGAGGGGTCAGGAATTTCTGCTGATGGTGCTCACCAGCTGAGCCACAGCTAGTGGGGTGTGATTTCAGGGCCAAGGGGAGAAAACTGGTGGCAGTAGAGGAGAATTGGCTTTGCTTCCTCAGGACCACCAGCAGGAACTTGCATGGCCTGGCTTTTAGAGATGCTCCATGGTGAGTCAAAAGAAAGTAAAGCAAAGCAAAGCTGTACACTGCAGCTTTAGGAAAGAAGTGTTAACATGATCCTGCTCCCATCATACCCCACTTTGAGGAATTAAAACACTCCCAGGAGCGTGTATTAATGCTGGCATGGCTTCACACATCCCACATGCCAGCTTTGGAGCTGGGTTTGAGACATGCCCAAGATAATGCTGGTGCCACAGCACAAAGGCTTGTCCCAGACTTGCAGCTTCTGCAGTGGAAAGTTGAAAATGCCCTTTTATTTGCAGTTGTTACAGTGAAATAACAGCCATGTAACCTTGTCCCAGCCTTGGAACAGAAATCAGCTTGCAGAGGAGGCCTGAGGGAGCGTGACCCCGAGCTGCAGACTCGAGGGCAGGAGGGTGGCTCTGCTCTGCTACGGATTCTGCACTTGCAGAAGAACTAAATCACTACAACAGCCAGAAACGTCCCTCGGGAAGGAAATCCTCTCAAAGATAAATCAATAACTCAGTGTAATTTTAGCATGCAGCCAGGAGAATTTACATTGCCAGGAAGGCTGAGAGCTCTGCCACAGAGGCACAGCATCATCAAACAGCCCTGCAGCAGACCCTGAGCAAGAGCTCGGCCTCTGGGTGCTCACTGCACAGTCTGGGCTCTGCATTTTGGGACCCCACAGACCCAAACCAGAGTGACAGCAGCAGGGATGTGGTCCAGCCAAACTCCCTTGGGACAAACCCACCTTTCCCTTTTCTCCCCTGCAGCAGCAAGGCTGTTCCCTCCAATCATGGCAGCACTGGCCAACGCTCCAGACCCTGCAGGGTGAGACACACACAGAGCACAGCTAAACCAGGCCCAGGAGCAGAGGGGGAGTGCTCCAGCCACAGCCTCCACCCCTGGCCAGGGGCTTCCCACCAGCCAAGCCACACACAAAACAGCAGGACTGGATGTGCCACAGCCCCCGGTGATTAATGAGACTGCAATTTACACAATTATATTAATGCTAAGTACACTCGGACCAATAAGTTCAAGGGAACTAATGACACTTCAGAGCACAGTTCAACACTGAGCAGTAACTCCAGCAAAAAGGGGGGGGAAAAAAGGGCCCCTAATTATTCATTAGCTCTTCTCCCAGATTCTCAGGGTCAGCTTGGAGGAGAAGGTGGCCTGAATTATATTTTCGTCTCCAGAACACCAACAGAATTGCTAAGTGAGTTCCAGAGGCAAGGTCAGAGCCTGCCCATTGTTATGCACGGCAGCCCTGTCCCTCCCCCGGCTCAGAAAACCTCCTGTGCCGGGCGGGCAGGGCTGGGCTGTCCCCTGCCAGCACTGCCACCACCCAGCCCTGTGCTCCCGGCTCTCGGGTTTCGGTTTTCCCTCTGACCCGAGATTCAGGTGCTGGGTCGGGTGGTTCAAGTGAGTCTTTTTTGCCCTCTGAAGGCTTTGAGCTCGGCGCGAGAATGAAGCAGAGTCTTAAAGGCTTTGTTGTTTCTGGGTTTCTCACGTGTTTATTATTTATCTTACAAATTTCTCTGTGTGCTCGGCCAAGGTGTTCACAGCAGCTCGGACACAGGCGACTCCTCCCGTGATGGGAGGTCACTGCCTCTTATACAGATAGTTACCTACTTATTATTTACAATTTCGTGTCAATGCCTATTATCTATACTAGAAAAGTCATTTCTACTTTTACCCAATCTCCTTGAACCTACTTTGTGCCCACGTCACATCAGGAGATGGAGGCCAAGGGAGAACAAGCAGAACCCAGGGCACTGCCCTAAAATCTCCATCTTGTCCCCAAGTCAGCTCCATTCTAAGAATCCCAAAACTACCAAATTTTCCACTCTGTGCTGTGCTAAACTACTGTTTTCACACCTTTGTAATTCTTCTCTCAATGTTGGAAGCTTTTCCCGTGGACTAAAATCAGCCTGTGTCTTCCTGGGCTCTGTGCCAGGCACCCCCCTGGACAGACCCCCCTGTCCAGGATTCAAACCCTCTCTCTGGGGACCCAGGGCTCTCTGCCGAGGTCTGTGACCATCCAGGGTGCCCAGAGAGATGCCCTGGACTCTGACACCCGGGGACACGGGATGGGCTCCTCTGCCACTGCCTGCCCTGGTCCCCAGCACGGACAGACAAACTGCAACAACCAACTCCTTAGGAGCCAAGTGCAGCCCCCATGTCTGGAGGTCCAGGAGCTGTCCAGGATAAGCCTGAGGAGCAAACAGCCCCATCCAGCCAGCAGAGGTTCCTGCACACCCAGCCCACTCCACATTGCCTGTGGGTACAGCCACAGCCCCTGGCAGACACGGAGCCTGTGCCAGTGCATGGGGAGCTGGGGAGGGCTGTGCCCACACACACAGAGCTCTTCCCCTGGTACAGCCCACCTGGAGCCATGGGGGCCTTTTGGAGACCCGTGCTGGCCACAGCTCTGTCACTCCTCACAGGTTTCTCTGGTGCCAACAAGCTCTCACACAGATGGTGCCATCAGTGCTGATGTGCTCCAAGAGCCTCTGCCTGTAAATCCAACTCCAGAGCAGTTACAAATGCAGTCTGTGCTTCTCTACTGCTTCATTGAGACTTGGACTTTTACAAGGGATGGAGGGACAGGACACAGGGAATGGCTTCCCACTGCCAGAGGGCAGGGCTGGATGGGAGATTGGGCAGGAATTGTTCCCTGTGAGGGTGGGCAGACCCTGGCACAGGGTGCCCAGAGCAGCTGTGGATCCCTGGCAGTGCTCATGACCAGGCTGGACACTGGGGCTTGGATCACCTGGGACAGTGAGAGGTGTCCCTGCCCATGGCAGGAGTGGGACTGGATCAGCTTTAAGCTTCCTTCCAACCCAAACCATCCTGGGATCCAGTGACTCTGCACCTCTGAAATGTTGAGATCTGCCAGCAGAGCTGCCCCAAGGGACAAGATCAGTACTGGAAGGTGCATTATGACCACCCCACACCAAGCCAGGACAACAACTTGTTATGTTATGTTGTAACTACAATGCAGAACATGAAGCTGCCTGAGAAGCCAGGGCAGAAGAACCCCGCAAAGACAACAGAAAAGAGGAGATCCCACAAGTCTCACGTGAGCCCTGTATCTGGAAACCAAACCCAAATTAAATGAATGGTCACAGGTTTGATGTCTCAGGATTGCACTCAGAGCTCTCCTGGTGCCGTCCAGGCTCAACTCAGCAACAGGGAACATGAAGAAAGCAACTCGGAGACAATTAGGAAGACACATATGAAGTTATGTGTCTTCATCACAGAGTGCACCTAAATGTCCTGCAGTACAGTCAGAAATCAATACCAGGACGCAGAAACCCTCAACCACCCAGTAAAATATAAAAAAACACTTGTAATATTGATTTTAAAAGCACCTCGGTGAAGACAGTTGAGAAGAAACCTGAGAAAGCAAAGCAAAATGCCTGAATTGAAACCTTTTTTTTTTTCCCCTCAAAAAGACATTAATAATGGATTTTCAATGCAAGAAGAAAAACTGAAACCCACACCAGATTCTCCTGGTAATAACAGCTTTCTGCAAAGCCCAGCTATTAATGTAACAGGGATGTCCATCAATCAAGCACACAGAAAGTACTTTGAGAGCTAAAAAAAGAGCATGCAAACATCTGCTTTTGGCAACTTAAATTTTGCCCTTAAGCACAAGGAACATAATAAATTATCTGGAGGTTGGGCTTGAATTTGTTTTCCTCCATCCTGGACCTAAATTCTAAGGATAAGGATGAAGGTACATGAACATGCTGCTGCTGGGATTTGTCCTGATAAAAAACGAGAGAAAGGAGCACAGTTTCATTTGTGTTTTCATTTGAAAACGCTGCTGCAAGGGGACACCAAACAGGGGTGTAGCATCTCCCTGTCTGCAGTTCAGGGAGCTCCTGTGAACACTTTTCCACCTCCAGCATCCTCAGCACCTCCAAGACTGCTGGAGTGGTCCCACAATGGAGTGACAAATTTGCCAGTGTGCTCCAAGGTGCCCACGGCATCCCTCCTCACCCAGCTCCTTCCCTGCTCCCCGTGGGACTGTGGTGATTTTGGCAGGTCCTCAGTGTTCTCACCAAGCACCATGTCACACATGGGGTCCATCCAGCGGCCAAGCACTGCCTGGGGTGTCTCAGCAAACCCCAGAAAAGCTGGATTGGCACCAAGGAAACGGCTGCAGAAAGCAGCTGGGGTGTCCCCACGCCTCCCTTGTAAAACACAGCAGGTCAGAGCAAGTGCTGGAGATAATGAACACAATTTACTGATTCCAGCACAGGAGGCTGCAGGCATGGCTGCAACTAAGTCTTAATAAATTCCAAAGAGTGACACCATAAAAAGGCATTATGGAAGGCTGTATTTATTGTCTCCCCATGCTTCCGTCTCCACGGTGCCACCTTACACTTAATAACAGTTTTCTCCCCAGCTGCCAGTGTTGCAAACCCTGACAAGCTAATGGCCGGGCCAGCCCTCCCCCAAACACACACATCCCCACCCAGCACACAGCTTTGGTGGCAGGATCAGGCACAAAGGATTAAACCAGTGCTGCCCAGCCTGTCCCCTCCCTGCTGGCTCCACAGGGCTCCCTGCCATGCAGCAGGACAGGAGTTTTGTCCCTGGAGGTGATGCAGAGGAGGAGCAGCTGCTGCAGGATGGTACCTGCATGCCCAGTGACCTGCTGGGACAGGAGCATCCCTGCCCTGCCCTCCTGGGAACACCACAGCCAGCAGAACAGCCCCACCAGAAAATACTGCCTGCTGTCACTGCAAGCTCTGGGCAAGGCATCAGCACATCCTTGTGGAGAACCTCATGGAGAACCTTGTGGAGATCCTCATGGAGGACCACGGAGAACCAGAGATCCTCATGGAGAACCAGAGATCCTCATGGAGGACCAGAAGTCCTCATGGAGGACCATGGAGAACTAGAGATCCTCTTGGAGAACCAGAAATCCTTATGGAGAGCCACAGAACCTCATGGAGGACCATGGAGAACCAGAGATCCTCATGGAGAACCAGAAATCCTCAGGGAGGACCATGGAGAACCAGAGATCCTCATGGAGAACCAGAGATCCTCATGGAGGACCATGGGGAACTAGAGATCCTCATGGAGGACCACAGGTCCTCATGGAGGATCACAGAGAACCACAAATCATCATGGAGAACCAGAGATCCTCATGGAGGACCACAGAGAACCAGAGATCCTCACAGAGAACCAGAGGCCCTCATGGAGGACCAGAAGTCCTTATGGAGGACCAGAGTTCCTCCTGGAGAACCAGAAATCCTTATGGAGAGCCACAGAACCTCATGGAGGACCATGGAGAGCCAGAGGTCCTTATGGAGGACCAGAGGTCTTCATGGAGAACCAGAGGTCCTTATGGAGGACCAGAGATCCTCATGGAGGACCATGGAGAACCAGAGGTCCTTATGGAGGACCAGAGATCCTCGTGGAGAACCAGAAATCCTTATGGAGAACCACAGATCCTCATGGAGGACCATGGAGATCCTCATGGAGAAGCAGAGATCCTCATGGAGGACCAGAAGTCCTTATGGAGGACCATGGAGAACCAGAAGTCCTTCTGGAGGACCATGGAGAACCAGAAGTCCTTATGGAGGACCATGGAGAACCAGAGGAGGACCAGAGATCCTCATGGAGAAGCAGAGGACTCCTGGTTCCTGGTGCCAGAACTGCAGGAAACCTCCCCATTCAGCAATCCCAGCTCTGCTACCACTGCAGTGTGCACTTCCATGGTTCCATATTTGGCTTTTGGACCATGGATACAGTTTTCCTGGAGCATGGTCTCCATCCACTGAGCTTCTTGTTCTCCCTGCTGGTGCAGTGTTCTAAGCCTGCAAGAAAATCACCTCTGAGCTTCAGGCTGGCCTTGGGTGTGGATGGAGACTTGACAGGTATAAAGGTGCTGTTGTTCCATCCCTGCCTGCATCACCTGGGGTCTGGCCCAGACTATCAGACCCTTTGGGTTTCCTCAAACTCAGCCTGATGGTGACAAACAGAGAGAGAGACAGCTTCAATCCACTGTCTGAAAAGTATTTTTAATAATACAAAAATAACAAACAATAAGGTGTGCACTGTGTTGGAGACAAGTGGATCAAGGCAGTACAAGGGGCACGTGGCAGGAGGCCAAAGGCAGGGTTTAGGGTCAGACAGGGGTATTTGTGCTCCTTGCTGTGGGTGGGGAGTTAAGGTGTGCTCTGAGGGAAGGGGAACAATGTGGGACAGCAATTAAGAATATTAAATTTCTTGCACCAAAAATCAACCTATGATAACAGAGAGAACTGAGAACTTTCTAGTAACAATTTGCATAGAGAGCACGTCAGCCTTTTGGTTATGGCACTAAGAATGGAGTTTCCCAAGGCATTTTTCCTGGGTTCTCTTCTTCCCTGGGGAAAACTGCCCTCTACAATCACCTGCACTGCAGAAGGCACAAAAGAAATAATGTGAACCATCTTTAGTCCTCTTCAGGATAAAAAAAAGGCAACAAAAACCCCCAAAGCCACATCTATCAGTTTATCAAGTATAACAAACAGTACAAACAGGCAGTGCAGGTGTGTTTGAGCTGAGAACACTGGCAGTGGATGGAGGAGATGTGTACAGTGTTCACACCTCTGACCCAGCCTGGGCTGGAGGAGCCTCCAGCATCTCCCTGCTCTCCTGCCAGCTGACAGCTACAAGCTCTCCTCAGCAGCCTTGCTCTGCTCCTCCTCCAGGACAAGTCCTTTCCCCTTCAGAGAGTAACCCAAAGGTTTAGAGAGCATCTGAAGAGATCAGTGTGTGGAAAGATGATGAAAGAGGAGTCCAGTGAAAAGCCTCTTGACTTCTCTTCCAGCAAAGGCTCTGCCCTCCTGGGGCACCTCCCCTGCAGCCTGTGGCTCCTGGCTCTGGCCCTCTGGACCCACAACTCCCCAGCAGCTCAGACATTTTCTGCTGCCTCTTTTCAAAGACCTTTCTGTGCTTGCCCCACTCAGACTGCAGCTGGTGGAGCAGACTGCAGCACTAGTGGGGGAGCAGTCAGCACCACCACCAGGGCGTGCAGCTCTCTGTGAAGCCACCAAGAGATCTTCTGTCTTAAAAAAGGCACTGCCAGACAGTCCCTGATAGCTGAGGCTGGAAACACCTCTGGGATCAACCCCTGCTCATGCAGAGTCACCTCCAGCCCTAGACCTGTGCTCAGGAGGGTCTGGGATGTCCCAGGACTCCACCACCTCTCTTGTGGTGCTTGTGGTTCTCTTGCCTGCTCCAGCCACCCTGCAGTAACCAGATTTCTCTATATTTAAACAGTGTTTTCTGTATGTTTTGCCATTGGAATGGCAGCACAGCCAACAGGACAGCAGCCACTCCTCCAGCTTTCCCTCAGACAGTCTATAAATACCTTCACTCCACCTGTAAAACCCATCACCATGTAGCACCTCCTTACAGCTCCAGTTAATCCAGATACAGCCAGAGATGATAATTTTTTGTGTATTATCTGGTGAAGAACAGGGAGATAACTGTAATTAGTAGCACCCTGGTTAGCAGGGGAAATGATAGTGTAATTAATGAAGATCAGGTGGGCTTTGTTTCAGATAAGAAAAGCAGCAGATTCTATCAAAATGTAAATGCAGCTTAAAATCCAGCCTCAATGATCACTTCGAGGTGCTTTTAGAAACACCACCAGCCCCAGATGCAGAGGTTTTGCTTGGACTGAATGACACATCCTAAAAATAAAGCCTGGTCTGGGGCTAACATGTAAATTGTTGATTAGATCTATTTATTCACACCCTGCAGTGATGGGAGAGACTTGCAGCTCCATGTTCCTCCTCTGGCTTTGCAGGATCACAGGCACATTCCTGTTATTGCCTCTTGCAAGGACTCTGCAACCCTGGGAGCTCTCCAGCAGCACAACAGCAGCAATTCCAAGTGACAGCCTGCATACATTAATTCTCTATTCAGATAACATCCTGTTGCAAGTGAATGACCCAAGCAAAACTTCCTGCAGTCTTAAGGAGCAGGCAGAAAAATCAGGAGAGAGGAAAAGGAATCTCTGGACTGAAGAAAGATCTTTTGAATCAGAAATGCTGTCCTTCATTAGCATTTCCAACACACCTTAAATGTAAATACATAATAAAAAATTAAATGTGCATGTAGCGTGGAAGAGTTCTTCCAATAAATGGGAATCAAGTTCTACAAAACATCAGGACAGACCCAAGGAGATTACATTTCTTTCCCCAGCTTTTGCTGGTGAAGCAGTGCTGGAGAAACAGAGCCATATTTATTTTTTAACTCAGAAGCTTCCTCGGGATGCCAAAGGAAGCAGCTTCAGGAAAGCAGAGCCATTTGTCTCAGTATGTGTTAAGTAGGAACAAATGCAAAACCACCCTCTAGACCTCAAGGAACATCAAATAGCTTTTTAATTTATGTCCCAAATTCCCTGCAGATTCTGAAATGAACAGAGGGCAGGGTTCAGAGAAAATGCCTCACGCAGTCAAGACAGCTGGATGGATATTCTGAGTTTTCCTCAGAGGAGCAAGGTGCTTTTACACCAGAATGGAGCAGGCACAGCACATGGCTCTGGAAGGATCTGTGGAAAAAGCAGACCTGTTGCTTGTGTGACCCTATAAATAAATGAATGGAAAATTGAATAACTTAGGAAAGAAAAAGGGAAAAAAAAAAGCTGGAGCCCCATCTGAGCAAGAGCACAATTTGCAGGCAAGGACTATGAAGGAGCAAGTGAAATATTCCTCACAGGAGCCAACTGACTGTGCTGAGTGCCTGAAAACCCTCTGACCTTGTCCTTGCCCACCCAGAATCCGTTCTGTGGAAGTTTCAATAAGTCAGGCCTCAGCCCGTGGGGGAAACTGCAGGGAGGAAGGGCCTGAGTGAGACCATGGAAAATACTCCCTAATTATGGAAAAAGATAATGCTGCAAAACTGTGGTTTAGGGATGTACATGATCCAGACTGAACAGCCAGGAAAAACCAGGAATTAGCCCCCAGAGCCAAGTTTTTTTGTGACAACTGCCACACACATCCCAGGGCCCAAATCCAGCAGCTCCTGGAGCATATGGCCACATGGATCCTGGGAAAAGGGCTCAGGAATGGTCATCCTGCCACAGGCTCAGGCACCTCTGCTCCAGCAAACCTTCAGTCAGGGCAGGGTGTGAGCACAGAGCCAGCAATGCCAAGGAGGATGTGGAAGGAGCTGGAGAGGTGGTGCATCCCCTCAGGGCTGGGGCTGCCTCTATCACCACCAGCAAATGACAACAAATACAGGAGACTGGCCTGAAAACACAATGTCTGCAAGATATCTACAGGTCAGGGTTTAATTTGTGAAATTACAGAATAAAGTTGACAAATTTAGGGAGAAAAAAATAATCTCTGCAGGAATGCCTGACCCCCAGAGCTGCCAGCCTCTCCCAGGGCAGGTGGTCAGTCACATCCTGCAGCAAGCACTGCAATGCCTGCAGTGCTTGGCCCACACAAGATCACACATTTGAAGCCTGAGGGAGTTGCTGTGATTATGTTTGATCAAACCTTCAGAACTGTTTCAGTGACCCTGCGACCCAAGTCCCACGTTTTGAAACCACATTCCCATAAATACCCAAAGCAAATGTGGGAGCCTGGTGGGGCTTGCTGGCTTTGGAAGGAGGAGGGGTGACAGCCAAACTGGAAATTCAACATAACCCAGGCTGGAGGCACTGCCAAAACATTTCCAAGGAGGGAAAACATTTTTCTTCCAAAGCACTGTTACAAGCTTGAAATAAATGTGCAGACTGTTAGATAAAGACAGAGATAAAAATAGGCCTGTTATTAAATACCTCTCCTTTAATGAGGTTCATCCTTCTAAACAGCCACGCGAAGGTTATTAGAGTTATTGCAGAAAATACAGCCTGCTTGCACATAAAACCCAGAGCCAGATATTCCTCATCACCCAGCACACATTTAAGCACCTCTCAGCAGCTCACACACTCACAGCATCCCCAGCTTGGCAGGGAGGAGATAAAAGAAAGGAATGAGAGATGTCTTCTCTGGGAAACAGTCTCTCTTCTTTCAAAGCACTTTCCCCCCACCAAACAATGTAAATTTAACCATGGGAATGATTCCCACTGCTGATGTCTTCTGCTATTACACCACCAGCAGCCTGAGCAGCATTAAAGCAAAGTTTGAAATTATTCTGAAAGCTGCAGCTTAACCTCCTCCTGTTGCACTAAAACCACTGCTTGACTCTCAGCACCTCCTCCCCTGCTTTATGACCACTCCAGATCACCTGGAATAGCCTGCAGGGCTCAGAATTCCACAAACCACTAGCAGGAGTCATGGCCTGGCTCATGAAAACACAGCACTGCACCCTTGTTTTGGCAGTGCCCCACAGCCTAGCCCATGGCTGCATTTTAGAGAAGCTGCAAACTTTTATTCTGGCAGCTCAGAAGCACAGTTAGTTTTTGGCAGAAGGAGCATCACTGCAGAAGAGTTTTGTAACCAGTTTGTTTAATGAAACCAGTAACATCACGGCCAGTAAGGGACAGGACTGACCTGACACACCAAAACCCACCCCAAGCCCACTTTGCTCCTAAACCTGAGCAATCCAAGCAGCACATGTAGGGCTTTTTCTCACCACACCAGTGCTGCCAGGACACTGCCACTTCTGGAAATGACAGGAGAGAAGTTTTACCTGCATTTGGGGGGCCAAAAACTGGTTCCCAATTCATTACAGAGATGCTGAAACCAAGCTGCAGGGAGGGCCACTCGTGCTGTGTCTCCCTGTCCTGAGCTGGCATCCTTCAAACACTCCCTGCAGGAGCAGGGGGCTGGGAAACACCTGTCTGCTCACTGTCCCAGCATCTCCTGAGCCCCAAGCCTGTCCTTTCACCAACAGCAGGCAAGGAAACACCACTATCCCTCCCACCCAGGGACCAGGGCATGGAGGACGTGCTTGGTGTGTCACATCTGCCTGGCACTGCCCCACACCCAAGGCAGGAGCAGCACCTGCAGCTTCAGCCCTGGCCCTTCTGCCAAGGGCTTGGGATCAGCCAGTGCTGGGGACACTGTGCATCCTGTGATGTGAAGGTGAGAGGCAAAGGAGAGCCCACGAGGGGAGGAAGCTGAGAGGGGAGCACATGAAGGCAGCTGGCAATAAAAAGGACACAAGATACATTTAGGAGATGAAAAGCCTCCTATGCAAGAGGTCAGATTGAAAACAAGCAGAGGGAAAGCTACCAAGGACCGTAACTCAGCTTCCAAGCACTGAACATTTGCTCTCAAGTCAGCCTGGCCTTTCCTACCTGCTGGAATCATCCTCCAGCTCTCCTGTCTCTGGCCAGACAAGTTTATAACAACTCCAGAGTCGAGATTTCTCCCCTCTGCACATCACTAACAAGTCATTTTATAAAGAAACCAGGGAAGAAGCGTTTCATCTAGTATAGATGAGGGTTTTAAAATTCCATTTGCCTTCCCTCTATATGCAAATTTGTGCTGATCTGATGAGGCTCCTATTTCCTGGATTAGACACGTCAAACTTTGCAAAAACGAGCATACCCTGCTGGTTTCACTCTGCATTTCACAGCCCTCTCTTGACTGTGCTGCCATAAATATTTCAGAGACCTGCCCACCACTGTCTGAGTTAGGTCCAGGTCAGAGAGAAGCCACTGGTTTGGACAGTGATTAATTCAGCAAAGCAATTAGCAAGAGCTGCTGCAGCTCAGGACATCCCAGGGAGCAGCAGGAGCAGGGTACCCACAGACAAGGTGTAAGGGGACCTCAGCAGCCACCACGTCACCACCATGGGCTGTGGGACAGGCCTGGCACAGGACTCCTGAGCCAAAGGCATCCCTCCTGCCTCCTTCCTCCCCCAGCTGTAAGAACCTCTTCCCAGCTGACAGCAGTGCTGGCTCATTGGGCCACCAAAATCTTCTGAAAGGCAATGGAACTGGACCGAGTTATTCCCCATCCTCAAGTCCTGTTCTTTCCAGGGCAAATCCTCCCAAGCAGCCTCTGAAAACACCTCCCAGACGTGGCTGCCTTGAGAACTGTGTTTCCACAGGTGTAAAACCTTGTTTGAGCAGCAAATGAGACAGGAGAAGACCTGTGACAAGTAGGAGCAGCAAAGATAGCCTGAGGATCCTTGGGAGCTGAAGTCATGGATATTTAAATGCCAGGCAAGGTATCACTGGCTCCCTGCTGAACATAAGATGGTTTCATCTTTGCAGAAGCAGCACCAACAGCATGTTCACATCAGCTTCACTCTGGCAGCCTGATCAGCAGCAGCAGCTATGGCTCCTTGGTTTTTAACTGTGATATAATCAGGCACTTCAGAAAATGACTCTGGGCAGCACAAACGCTGGGGAGTCACTGCAGGTTCAGCTCTGCAAGGCAGAGCTTTAACCACAGCTGAAGGTGCAGGCCAGCCAAGCTCCCTGCTCTGCCCTGAGACATCCATCCAAACCCCAGAGAGATCCACACTGCACTGTGCCAGTCACAGTGCCAAGCTCTGCTCCATCCCTCCAGTTTGCAGGGAGCTGCTCTGCAGCCTCCCTGCCCCACTGCTGCCTGTCTGCAGAGCAATCTGTAAATATTTTGATATTTTGGGCAGAGGAGGTTCTCACTTGTCCATCTGGATTGGAAAGTGGACTCATTAACTCCCAACTGTCAGCTGGAAAACCTGCCAGAGGATTTCTGCCACATCAGGGAGCAGCAAAGTGCTGCTGCCACGGGGATGGGCAGAGCAGAGGCCCTGTGCAGCCCCAGCTCTCCACTCATCACTGCTGGGGACGTGATTAACCCCCTTATCCTTTCCCAATTAAACTCCTGCCCTCTTATACCCTTTTCCTGAATCTTCACAGTCTTTCCAGAGGAGCCACTGCTGGGTGGAAAATCTGCTGCTCAGTGATACAACTAGATGGTCAGAGCAATCTAAATTCCAGTCATCATCCGGAATACTAAACAAAATATTGGGAAATTTGGTGCCCAAATAACAAAAGTAAAAAGAGCTCCCAAGGGTACTATCACCCACAGAAAGTGTATTCTGAAAAGAAAAAGACAGCAGAGGAAGCACAACTCCAAACAAACTGTGTGCCTGCAGTGGAACCTGTCCATGAGGAGCCTGAGCAGGGCTGTGAACCTTCATTCAGAGGACTCTGCAATCCCACTCACCAAACCCCAAAAAACCTGCAGGCTCCTCTGGACTCCACCACAGACAGAAGGAAAAGCCCCACAGATGACACCAAAAGGTCCAATAGCAGAGGCACACATCTCCCTTCAGTCTGAGCCCTGCCCCTGGTGCATTATTTAGTGCCAAGTGAGAAAGAAGCAATGCCTAACGAAGTGTTAAAGGGCTTGGGGAAGTCTCACCAACCTTCCCAGAGCCGTCAGCTCCAGCTGCCTGGCAGAAGAGACAACTGGTCTTGCTTCCAGATTACAGGCAGCACAGCTCTTAGGGCAACTGTCTCTCTGTGTTTGCATCCAGCCACCTCCAGCAGCTTGAAGTGTGCTCAAAGTGCAAGGAAACACTTGATCAAAATCCAGCTCACACTGCAGACAGGGAGGAACAAGTGCCCAAAGCGTTCCAGATACAATCACAATCAGATTTGGGTTTGACAGGTTACAGGTTGATGACACTGCTGCAGTCTCGGTGGAAACGTGGATTGATGCAATTAGCAACAGGGAACTAGAAACTCAGAGGAAAACTGGGAATACATCTATAAAAGATGAGCTGCTGCACCATTGTAGAGAAGCACAAAAATCCTGCGTGAGCTCAGAACAGGAACAAGTTGAAACAGGAGTGAGATGGGGAAATGCAGCTCCAAGCTCCCTCCCAGTGTTCAGAACTGTAGATCCAGATTTTAAATTAAAACATTTGCTTCCCCCAGAGAGACTGGCCCAGTTTGCTGCAGGGATACAATGGGAGAGGGAGTGGGGCTGCCCTGGAGAGATGGGCAGCAGAAGGCAAACTCCTGAGCCCAGCCCAGCCAGGCTCTGCTCAACTGCCACTGAGTGCAACCACATGGAAAACATGGCAAGATGCAGAACCAGAGGGTCAGACACACTGCCAAGGTGTGTGGCTCTGCTGCAGGACCAAAAGGTGCATCCTTGTGCAGCCACAGCAGCAGCTTCTCTCATGCCAGCAGCTCCCTGCCCAGCACAGAGCTGTGCTCACACTGGGAAAGCCTCGGGGCCAGAGGCTACAGGGATGGGCTGATGCTGGCAGCAGGGTCCCCAGCCTTGGCTAACCTGTGCTGAAGGTGTGAGTGCCAATCCTCACAGAGATTTCACTCCAGAGGAGCCCCCAGGAGACAGAAACCCTGGCTGGCAGCAGGAGATCAAGGCAGGCTCCTCTTTGTGCCATGTCCCCAGTGCTGAGATCTGTAGCAGTCAGAGCATGAGGCAGGACACCATTTAAGTCTTTACAAGAGTAACCAAAATTACTCTCCTCTGTGAATACTGACAAGCTCCCCACTTCCACAAGCCCTTCACTGCATGTGCCCAACATGGAATAACTACAAAAATGAAGCAGAATAAGGCACCAGAGAAGGTGCTTGTGAACAAACCCTGCAATGAGGTTTCTAATGATTGCAAGTATGTACATGTTCTGCTCCAACAAAGCTGGTGGGGATCTGCCAGGCTGAATAATGAGCAGGGACACCACACGCCTTCCATACATAATGGTGCAGAAATGGAATATAAGTATATACTGTGGCTTTGTGGAATGCAGGGGCTTTTGTAGCCATTTATGTTATACAAAGATTTACATTTGGAAAAGTCATTCTGCTATATCTGGCAGAAATTTCAAGACAAATGGAACCCATACTTATTCATTCAATGATAATATGGAGCACAGGATAAAGCTCTTAAATTCAGAGCACTTTATAAAAATTAATTACTACTTAGTTCACCCTTGTGAGGTGGGAAGGTATTACACCTGCATATACATGAGGACACCAAAGCACAAGTGGATTAAACAGCTCATTCAGGACCCCAGAGACAGGCTAATTGTTGAAATATGTATGCACACGTGCATCTGGGTGTGTTTGAATGGGTTTGGCCCCTCCAGAGCCTTCCCAGCACACGGAGGCCAAGCTGCTCTGCTGGGCTCCTCTCACCATAGAGTCCCAGGCACACCTAATGAAAGACACCAACCCAAAGAAAGGAAAGAGATTTTTTGTGGTTTGCACGGATGGGAATAAAAGCTAGCTTTCAAACAGCTGAGGAACAGAAAAGCCATTGTTAAAAAGCTGTGCAGTGCTCCAGTGACAGCTCCTAATCAGCTCACCACTGAGCGGCTCCACACCGGAGCACAGCAGAGCTGGGAATCCATGTGCCAACAAACGTTATAAAACCTGGCCCTTGACAAATGAAGAGAGAAAGGGCTGTGGAACCAGTGACAGAGACAGCCCCCCACCCACAAGGGGGCTGGCAGCCCACTCCTCCTGCTCCAGTGACCTGAAAGCCCTGGAGCAACCACTCCCCTCACTGGACGCTTTGCCCACAGCCTCCAGTCCCTGCACTGGGTCACCGAGTCTTGTTCACTCTTGATGTGAACACCAGCAAAAGCACATTGTCATGGGAACAAACAGGCATTGGAGTGTCTGCAGGGCTCCTGTCAGTGCTGGCAGGTGGGCTTCCACAGGGATGCTATAATTAGCCAGCAGCAGTTACCTGGACGCAGGGTTTGCCACTGATCCGTGGGGTAAAACACTTCCAGGTCCTCAGGATCGGCGTCATCCTCTGTCACTGGCTCCTTCCCACTGTCATCCTTTATGTCGCTCTCTTCTATTTTTGTAAGGGCAAACTCCTTTTGGAGAGAAGAGATTCAGCTCATTAGCAATTGCATCTGGGTAATTTAGTGCTGGCTGAGAATACAAAATTTTTTCCCTCGCCAGCAGATTTTTTTTTTTTTTGACATCCGAGATTCTTTCCACATGGTTAAATTTAGATTTAAAGTATATTAAAGGTTAAACATGCATAACTAGCATGACATTTGTGCTGAACAAAGCAATGCAGCTTATTTCCTATTCCAGAGCAGGTTGCAGGTTTCAAACCAGCTCTCACAGAGCCTCACCTGTATTTCAGTCAGAGGCAGGAGTCCTGGCTATTATTAGGATTGTGTAACGTTGTAAGACCCCATTTTCCCTTGCCTAAAAATATGTCAAACTTTTAACTTTTTCAGCTGAAATTTTCCACACGAGTGGAATGCCTCAAGGCTTGTTGGTTGGTTTGGGTTGTTTCTTTTTTTTTTGGTGGTGGTGGTTTTTTCTTTTTTTTTTTTTCTTTTTTTCTTAAATGCACTTATTTCAGGCTTGGAGAAGATTTCAGCTAAAATAGTTCAGCTATTTCCAAAATAGGACACGGGGAAAAAACACACCGAGTTGCCCACATGATACAAATGTGAGGATCCTCTTCTCCACCTGCTCCCAGTGTTCTCCAAGTCTTTTAAAACAATGAGGCAGGGATTTAATCACCACCTCCATGGCAAGTGCAGCACGAGGCTGGCAGAGGTGTGGGAGAGCAGCCAGCACGAGTGGTTCCACGTCACACCAAGGAAGAACAGGGGAGAACAGCAGGGGAAGAAATCCTTGCTGTGAGGGAAATCTTACTGTTCAGTGGAAAGCCTCCCTAGGGAGCTGGTGGGAGTCACATAAAACTCTGCAGAGTGCACAGCAGTGACCTGTACTCTCACACCAGGCACTGACTCCTCGGTCTGGGCTGTTCTGGTAACAACAGGAACAGATGAACTGGCCCAGACCCATCATCCCCACAGCTCAGTGTCTGCTGAAGGCAATATTTTCAGCTTCTGAGATCACCAGTTCAGTCACCACTGAAGAATTTGAGATAACCACCCTACAGGGAATGATTAGTCCTAATTGTTGGCAATTAGAATAGAGTTACAGTTACTTCACTTCATGAAGTGTTCGGATATTAATCCTTAGGATGCTTTCACAGGGGAAAACATAAGTAAATTCAGGGGTTAACTGGAAATTCTGGGACACATTCTGCCTTCAGTTCTTCTACTCTTTGGGAAAAAAATACATGCACATTTTCTGTCAGAATTTGGATGCTCTGCATATAAATATCTGTTTCCAGCCTAGAAGAGTCTTTCTGAGCAACAGAAATGTCAACCTGAGCAAAACATGCACAGTAGCAACGACAGGGTGGATGTGGCACTTGGGGACGTGGGTTGGTGGTGGCCTTGGCAATGCTGGGTTAAAGGTTGTACTCAATGACCATAAAGGTCTCTCCCAACCTAAACAGTTCCACGATTCCAAGACTGTGATAACACACAAAGGTGGCTGACAAACCTAGAGAATGTTTTTATTTCAGCTGTGGAAAGGGACTGCAATTTCAGAAACGCACGAGAAACCAGATCTTTACTCCTGCTCTTGCTGAGTGCATCAGGGGCTTGGAATTGTTCAAATTATAACAAATGGTTAAAGCTCAGGAACAATCACAGCCATAAAAGCCCAGGTTCTGCAGATGAAAATCAATGTTAACATTTTCTGAGCCAAGACTCAACAGGACTAAAAAGGAGTGAGTAGGGCCGTTATTATTTAGCTGATTTCCACGGCTCTGTGATTATCCAGGAGGGAGTTAGTGATACAGGCTATTGTAAATTTACCACCAGGCCTCCCAGTGCTGGATCTGCTCAGACACATAATGGAGACAGCTGATGTTTACTGGCTCTGCCCAGGAAAAGTGCTGGGGTTTAAATGCTCAGTAAGGATAAAAGGATGTGACTTGGTGCATTTAAGTGTTGCTGTCACTGCCTGGCCACAGTTGCTTTGCAATACCCCATTTTCATTCGCATTTCTAGCAAAAATGGGCAGCACCATGAAAGCCATTCTTCATTTACACAGAAATCAGCAGAACCCTTTTTGGTTTGTTTTCATAATTCAAGCAGGAGAAAGAGGTTTCCTAAAGAACAACGGGCATTTCCTTAAAGGCAAAAAGCACCCACGTTTTATCAGTCTGAAATCAGGCTGGAGAGGCCAAAACTTACGGGCGCTGTGTCACTCAGGCTGGAGCAGGAGAAGAGCACAGAACCCAGCAGCAGCAGCAGGCTGGCTCTGGCACTGGTGGAGAGGAGCCTGGCCCAGCGAGACATTGCCACCAGCCTGAAATGCAAACCAAAACAAACCCAACTGGATTTTTTTTCCATTTTCACAGGTTTCAGGACTCTTTACACAACACTTTGCAACACAGCATGGGCTCAGGGGTGTGACATGGCAGGAAGCACAACACCTCGAGGTGTGAGCACACGGGGCTCGTGGGGGGCAGCCGGGCTCACTGCTAATGGGGTTTGTGACAGGTAATGCCAAGCACCTTATACTGACCCCACAGGGGATAATATATCTCCTGGAAAACATGAGGAGACCTGCAAGACTTGTTTAAAATCATTGTGTCAGTGCCATGGATGACAACTACAGGGAAAAATAAAAAGCAGTGCAATCCCGTGAAGGCTTTTCATGCCTGTGCCTCATTTTAAGCACAGAAGTAGCTGCGTTAATTCAAATTAACCAAAACGACCAGCTGTCCAAGGATCAGGGGTTTATCTAATCCATATGCAGGTTTTTCTTCAGGAAAACAACATTTTGCAGAGGTCATCAAGGTTTACTTGGTGGTTCCTGCAACACAAGGCTTTCCCTGCTGCTCACAGCAGCGGCTCACCCGAGCTGTGGGAGCTGGCTCAGGGGGCAGAGCCATGGCACAAAGCCACCCTGACCGACCACAGAGCTCCTGCTGAACAAAAGAGGGGGGAAATGAGGGGCTCTGCTGTGGTGGGTGCCAGTCCCCGGGCACAGAGCTGGTGTGCCCACCCTGTGTGTGTGACCACGCACACGTGTGCCCCCACTGCCTCTCCACACGAGGCTCAGGATCCACCTACAGCCCTCAGCTCTGCTGGGGTAGGGAGTGCAGCAGCCTGCCAGCACACAGGCTGCACAAGTATTTCCTTTGATTGGCTCTAAATTTACACGCTGCTAAATTAAACTAAATGAGGTCTTTTGAAAGAAGATGGGACTGATTAGTTCCGTTCAAACACTCCTTCATTACTCATCCCTCCATCAAGTCTGCTCCTACTCCTATACAGGTTTTAAAGAATTTCCTCCCCTACACACAGTCCGAAATATCTTGCCACGCTGTCCATCAGGATGGCACATCAGGTAGCAGAGTTTTCCCTCCTTGAAGCAACCACTTTGTGTCCTACAAAGCAGAAAACCTGCTCACAGCAGCACCCAACACCAGCTCCTGCCACCAAAGAGCCTCTGCCCCCAGAAGCCTTCAGGGACATGGAAGCCTCCTCTCCCTCCATCCTTTCACAGGTACCTTGTCTCTCCACTCCATTTTGTTATTTCTTCCTCTCCCTTGCTTTTTCTGGTTTTTGCCAGAAAAAGAAAAAGCAACCCACCACATCCCACTGGTCAGTGGTGGACAGGAGAGGGACAGAGCAGGGAGCACAGGTAACAGAACATCTCATGTACTTCTGCATCTTCCAAAAACTCCTGAGCCAGGGTCTTCCTGAATAGCAGCCTCTACCTGTGAGCCACCTCTGCCACATCAGCTGGATTTTTCTCATTGATTGGTTTTGGAACAGATCTGGATTTCTGACACCCACAGCATCTCTGAGCAATGAGCTCCCCTGCTTAACTCACACAGTGCAGGAAAGCATCACCTCCCATTTCCTGCTTCAGTGTCTCCTCTTTTCTAAAGGGTCAAAGAACCATCTCAAGGACCCACAAGCCCTTATTAAACCACAGCTTGAGTAGAGGAAAAGCTCCCTATTTACATAAGCCAGCCTGTGGCCAGAGCCTTCATCTCTCTCCTGGGACATGGCCAAGCAAAAGCAGGTTACAACCAACACCCAGGCTCCTGAGCTGGCACACCCAGAGCACAGTGCACAGACTCAAACTCCCTCTGCTCCCAGAAGATCTTGATCTTTGTGCCCTTCTGGACAGTGCCACAGCCATGACCTCAGTCCAGGGTGACCACAACACACAATTAATTCCCTCTCATCTCAGAACAAACTGCTGCTTTTTACACAGGGAACAGGTTTTTGGGTTTGGTCGAGGTTTTTTTCAGTTATAAAACAAGCAGCAAAACTGGAATAATGAAAAATAGATGTATCCCTCAAACTTTATCTGCAAGCCTGGAAATAAAAATAAAAAAAAAAAAAAAAAGAAATTCAACAAAGCAGTGGCTGAAAGCAAACGCACACTCCCAATAAAAATAGAGCTCACGTGTACCGAGGAGGCTGGTAGCAAATGACAGCACAGCCTCTTTCAAGCCTCCAGCCTCCTGCCTGCCTGGCAGATGACATCTGCACAACAATTAGCACTTTGCTTCGCTCCCAGGTAGGCAGGAGGAGCCAACATGTGCAGCACGGGGCTCTGGAGCTCCTGGAGAGCAGCCTGCACAGGCTGGCAGCTCCTCACAGACAGACACACGCAGAGGGCACGAGAGGATTTCCACACGGAATGTTCTGTGGACACAGTGGATTTTCAGACACAACCCTTGCAGCCTGCAAAGCAGAAAGGGTGGCCATGGTGACCCCACCTGCACAGGGGATGTTTGCCTGGATTTGAGGGCATCTTTGGGGATGATGCACCCATGTACAGCAGCCAGACAGCAGCAAAACCAGACTAGGAATGACACAAATTCCCCTTGTGCGGAGTGAAGGGGCTGATTTTTTTCTTAATAATCCTTTTTTGTCAAACCAAATCAGGTACCAGGGGGAAGAGCTAAGGGTCAGACTCTGAGAAGTCTCCACTGCTGGCAGTAATCCTCCTGTCAGAGGAGGAGATGTTGCTGGCTGGGAGGTTCTGCTCCACAGCTCCAGAAATCCCCGTGTGCGCCAGCCTGGAGTTGTCCTCCCCATTAGCAGGGATATTTCCACTGGTGGCAGAGCTGCCCCAGGGAGATGCACAGCCCCGGGAAGGCAGCTCCTGCAGTCACAGGTGACAGCTCAAAGGCAGCCAGAGCCAGAGAGAGGAGCACATTTCATTAATGCCTCCTGCTGCTGGCAGGGCTCTGTGCGTTCGTGTCCCGGCACAGAGCCCATGCTGCCTGTCCTGTGCCACTCCAACAAATCCGCCTGGAGCCTCATCTGAGCTCTGATCTGCTGCTCCAGGAGAGCTCACAGATATCCCTGAGCTCCTCAGCCCTGTTGTCAGCCTCTGGCTTTGCAGCCAGCTGGAAGCAGAATGGCTAAATCATTGAGGTTGGAAGAGACTTCCAAGACCATGGAGTCCCAGCTGTGCCCCATCCTCACCTTGTCCCCAGCCCAGGGCACTCAGTGCCACCTCCAGCCCTTCCCTGGACACCTCCAGGGATGGGCACTCCAAACCTCCCTGGGCAGTTCCAGTCCCTGAGCTCCCTTTCCATGGAGGAATTCGTGCTGATGTCCACCCTGACACTCCCTTGGCAGAGCTTCTAGGCCATTTCCTCTTGTCTTTTTCCTTGTTTCCTGGGAGCAGAGCCCAACTTCAACCTGGCTCCACTCTCCTGGAGAAGGTCCCTCCTGAGCCTCCTTTTGTCCAGGCTGAGCCACTTTCCCAGCTGCTCCTCACAACACTGGCTCTCCAGCCCCTTCTCCAGCTCCATTCCTTCTCTGGACACTCTCCACAGCCCCTTTCTTGCCAGGAGAGCTCAGAACTGGACACAAGATTGAAGGTCCCTCAACGGTGCCAGCACAGGGGACAGGCACTGTCCTGGTCCTGCTGCCACCCCAGTACTGATACAAAAATACCAATTATCTCTAAGAATAAACAATAACAATAAGCTAATCCTTGTTTTCATCTCGGGATGACCTGAGGGAGCAGGAGGAGTATTGCAGTCTTGCAGTGCTGCCTGCAGATGAACTCATTCAGGCCAGGTTTCCATCCAGCTGCCCCTCACTGAGCTGGCTGGTGGCAGTGGCAGCACCAGCAGCACATCATGTGTCCCCCAGCACAAACCAGTGCCAGAGCTCCCTCCATGAGTGCAGGGCAGAGATGGGAAACCTCGAGGAACACAGCCCAGGCTGAACCATGGCACACAGACCTGCCAGCACTCACAGCCTCTGTGGCTGAAGGGGAAGTTTCCTGGGCAACAGCAGCTCAGGGAGTGCTCTCCAGCCAGCCATGCACAGGGGCTGTGGGACTGGAGAGGCTCTCAGGACACAGAGTGCAATCACAGTGAGCAGAAATCCCCTTCACACACAATGTCCTTTTAATGGGTGACATCCATGGCCAAGCCCAGCGTGACAGGCCAAGTGAAGTGCAGTGCCACGGAGAAAGAAAAGGAAATTTAGCTGACCTGACCTGCAATTTTCCTCCTCTGAGTGAGCAGTCCCCAGGTCTGAGGAGCATTCATGTTTGCTGTTATGCTACAGACACCTTGGGAGCACCCTGTGGGCAGCTGTCCCTCCTGCTCAATGACTGTACAGCCACACCAACAGGAGAAAGAGGAAGTTTGGAGCCAAAATTCAGCCTGTGCTTAGGAGAGGAAACAGCTGGAGGGCAAAGAGAGGATCACTGGGAGGCCACAGACTGATGTCCTTCCCAGTGAGTAGCTGGGTGTGCACAGTCCTGTGCTTTCAAGCAGGACAAGCTGCACACAGCACCACCTGAGGTCAATGAGGGATGATCCCAGCAGCTCTGCTCCTCCATCATCCTGTCCTCAGGAAAGCACCCCCGTGGCTCCAGTGGGAATCCCCACCCCACACAGGAGCCCACAGGGAGAGCCCCCAGCCCTGCCAGAGGGTCCCAGCTGTGCACGAAGCCCCAGACGGGTAAGACAGGGAGCAGCAGTTGTTTGCAAGCACCCTCACACCTCCAGGATCTCACTGGAGAGGGTGTAGCTGCCATACAGACTATTCCATCTATGCTGCTTATGAAATTGCTTTAGAAAAACATTTATTCTTCTTGCTTGCTTCTCATCATTTACTCCTACTAGGACTCTGCTCTGGTGTGTTAAAAACACTCCCACACAAAGGGAAAAGTTGTGGGAACACCTTCTTGCTGCCTACAGAGAACCCACACGGCAAGGAAGCCACACTTTGAGGTTGGCAGGAATAAACTGGACTGGCTGGGGCCAGCCTGAGCACACAGAGCAGGTCCTGCTCCCACCTGCAGCAGAAGCCTCACTCCAAACTGGAACCAGCCCACAGGAGGGAATTGTGACATGGGCACAGGGGGAGGGGGCAGGATAACCATGGCACAAACACGTGTTTACAGAGCTTGGCATCTACTGAGCACTCATGCAACCTTTGTAATCACTGCTAACAAATAATAACAATAAATATTAATAACCCCTCCAGGCTACCTGTGCAGCCATCAGCTCACATCAGCCCTTGGAGCAGCAGCTTGGCCATGACACCACCCAAGAGCTCCGACAGCACTGCCAGGTGCCAGGAGCAGGACAGGGATGTATCCAGGAGCAGGAGACAGCCCAGCAGTGCCCAGGCACGGCAGGAGCAGCTCCTGGCACCAGCAGCTTCACCAGCACTGCCACAGCTCCCCCAAGAGCAGAGAGGGGGCTTGTTGTGCATCACTTGATGCCAGAATGGCCCCTTCTACCCGGCCACAGCAACCCTGACCCCGCTCTTTATACAACTCACACAGTTTAACACTAAGCATCGTTTAGTCTATCATTTAAATTGACTTAATTAATCCATTCAGCAAGCTGCACTCACACAAAACGCTGCTCTCCAGAGGGCAGGAGCACAGCTTTGTGCTGTGGTGGTTTGAAGCCTGAGCAAGGCTGCCCTGGCCCTCCCCACGGCTCGTTAGCAGCCGTGGCACGGGGGGCCACACTCATTAGTGCTGCTGGCACAAGGGGCCACGCTCCTCCGTGGCTCAGCACGACCCCAATTCCACCAGCTGCCTCCCCAGCATCCCCCAGACCCCCCACACCAGAGAGAGACTGCTGAGGCCAGGATGGGGGAGCTTCTCTGCCAGCATGGAGTGTGCAGAAGCAGAGCGTGCCTCAGAGATCAGAGGCTGAATTTATCATTTATTATTTATAAGCAGTGAATCTATCTGAATCTCTGGCAGCTGCTCTCACAGGGCTCTGCACTGCCTGCACACCACATGACACTCTCACTTCTCAGAGCTCTGGGGTTGGCAGGGACCTTTGAGGCCACACCAGAGTGCTGCTGCTGATTTGCACCAATTTAGGACTTTAGGACTTGCCTGGAGATGAGAGATGTGCAGGGGCCTTCAGGACAAACCTCTTTCTGAAAGCTGTCACACTGCCAGACCCCAGCCACCCCAGCTTTCCCCTTCCTCCTCACCTCCCCACCACCCCAAACCCCAGCTGACACCTCTTGTCCTGCCCATACCTATTCCCTTCTCCCACTCCTTGCTGCAATTTCCCATGCACAGCACATACAATAAATGATGTTTTCTGCCCCCACTCAGATCTACCCTTTCCATCAGTTCCTATTTGCAAGGTGACACCTTGCCTCACGCTATCCCAGGAGTCTGCCAGCATTCAGAGTGTTTTTATCCCCCCTGCTTTGCCAAGCTTGGAGAATCTAACAGCAAAGAAAGCACATGCTGCACTAACAAGGTCCCAGAGAACCCTGATGTCCCACTGCAGCTGGGCCCACAAACTGCCAAAGATTTAACTGGTTTATTCACAGCCTCTCTGGAAATAGCTTTTTTGTATTTTCCAAGCTCCTGCTGTTCACCCATGGCTCTCACAGGGAATAACAACCTCCTTCCCCTGTCAGATGCCAGCTTCCCTATAAAGAAACTCAATTAAGAGGTTAAGAAACCATGCAAAATTCCTGCTCAGTGTTACAGAAACCCAGCAGTGATGGATGCAGCACACGACTCCCACAGCAGCACCCACACCACGCTGCCTGCCCAGTACAACCATCCCTCCCCACGGCTGTATCTCAGCCTGTCCCAGCCAGGACCCTCCCTGCCAGTCCCAGCTCAGCCTGGAGGCTTCCCATGGGGATTGCCAAGCCAAGGAACCCCCTGCCCCTCCCTGAGAGCACCTGGCACAGAGGTGCCCCAACAGCGGGCACCTCCAGCTGCCCTATCAATCTGCCAGGAGCCATGAGCTGTGAGCTTCATGAAAAATGCATTTTCTCACCTCTCCACAGAGTGCCAGGTGGTGGTGACAGCTCTGACTCCCCGTGACAACCTGGGGGACAGGGAGCAGCAGGGAGCAGGATGGCACACGGGCAGCAAATGTGGGGCTCACCTGCTGGGTGCTCTGGAATGTGGCCAGGAATAACATGGTACAGCAGCCTGTGGATTGACTGCATGGGATGCCTGGCTGCATGTCCAGCCCTGGCTCAGCTCCCACATGCTTCTAGTTTTGTGGCAACCCCCCAGCTGAAAAGGTAGAGACCACTGGGATCCACCTCGTGGGTCAAACCCACTCAGGAGCTGCCAGACTGGCACCAAAACCTGGAATAAAGCCCGAACAAGCCAATCTCAAACCCTCCCCTGAGGGGGAATAAGGAGCTCTCTGGGGAGGAACACAACCTGCTGCCACACAGGCTCCCTCAGGACCAGTCCTGGCTTTGTCCCCAGTGCCTGCATCAATCCAGACATGTCAATCCCCACGCTGGGGCTCAGCTGCTCCACTCCCAACACAGACACCGTGGTTACAACCACTGAGGTCAGCAGCAATGTCTTCATGTGCTTGGATGAAAGGCTTGATGCAAGTTTGCTTTTTTTCCTCCCTGCACTGGTCCTTTCATAGTGGTAGCAGAGGATGTCTTTGTTAAGCAATTAAATAAGCCCTGGGACAGGAATGAGCACGAAGGAAGAGCTGAGAGACTGCCAGTGCCATCATCCAGAAGTGACTCTTGTGGTGGTTGCCACTCCTCTCTCTATCCAGGCATTTCCCACCAAGACTGAAAAGCAGCTCTTGTTCTCCAACCATCCAAACTTCCCCAGGACAAAGCCAAAGCTGAACAGCCAGCCACTGCAGGCAGCATTCCTTCAGCAGGGTTTTTCCTAAAGAAATTTAAATTAAAACGAGCCCCAAGGGCTGCAAATACAGAAGCAAATGCACAGACACAGAAAGCTGAAAGAGAACTTAATTCCTTCCCTCTCCTGTTCTTCTTCTGCCACCCCTACTTTGGGGAATGGCTTGTTGCCTTTTAGGGCTATTTTAGATACTTGCAGCAAAGTATGGAGAAAACAGTTGAAATGTGATGGTGCAGCATTCTTTTTAATTAAACAATCCCTCAGGCACAACGGAATGGCTCCAGTCAAGGCCAGGACACTGCAGGTCTGCCTCCTCAGGGGGAGATGCTGGCCCCACTCCCCCTGCAGAGCAGAAGGTCTCCCTCCTCTCTGGAGTTTGTTATCAGATGGCCCAGATCTTCTGCAGGGTTTGTGTCCTTCCTGCTGCCATCCTGGCTTTTTGCCTTGTCAGCTCTGCTGAGCAGAGCTTTGATCCCCCAAGCGACTCCTGGTTCTTTCCTTCTGCTGCCCAAACACGAAGGACAGGGAGCTGGTGCTCCCCAGCACCTCAGCTTCAGAGGGGAAGGGTTTGATGTGGCCCTGAGTGCCTGGATCTGAGACTCCTCTGGTCTCTTCAAACAGCAGCAGAGCCACAGCCTGTGATCCATGAAGCATTTTCCTTGGGGAAGGGAAGTCACGCCAGCGTTCATCTCCACCTTGTCATGGCAGAACAAGCTGCATCGGTGCATCAAACAGCTCCTCAGCCTTAAATCCTTATAAAACGTTGACTAAGTGGAGAATCTGTCTCTGAAGGTCCCAGGAATCCCAGCAGAGGTTATGAAACAGCTTTCCTGTGAATGCCTGTGCTGCAGGACCCCGCGTGTGCTGCTGGAACCGCGGCAGCCACCACGCCGGGCTCTGCTCCCAGGAACCCTCTGCTGTCCCCTGGATGTCTGCACTGACACGTTATGGAGGGAGAATTAAAGAGGTACCAAAGCTCCCAGTCCACAGTTCCCTGCTGGGCTCCAGGACCAGGCTCCCTGCTCCTCACAGCTCTGCCCCTCAGCCACAGCACTCCAAAACCTGCACTGAGGAAGGCAGAGAACAGAGATGTGACCAGGACTGAGTGGGTTTCCTCCACAATTTTCTCTTCCAAGGGGCAATTACTCTGTTTGTAACCTCAGTACCTTCCAGTCAAGGCACTGTTTCTCATGTGGAGCTCAGACCAACAGCAGAAGATCCAGACACCCAAAAGGAAAATCCTTTTGGTGTGACACCCTATAAAGAGCCATTTCATGGACTGGCATGTCTCAATAGTTGAGCAGCACTGGTCCACAGAGAGTTCTTCCTTTGACAGTCCTGGCTGTCACTGCACCTGCTGGCTCTGCAAACACCCAAGCAGCAGCCAAAGGACACAGGGACTTTCACTCTCCACATCTTGGTGTCTGCTGTGCTGTGATTGGCAAAGCCAAGAGCTCAAAATCTGCTGTCAGATTGAGCAGCTGTTCCCACACACACCCTCAGCTCTGATCAAAGATGCACCTGCAGCACCTTCCTCTCTGCTGTGAGACACCAGAGCACCCTGAGCAGCTGTCTGTGCATGCTGCTGGAGCCACGGCAGGTGGGGACATGGCACATCCACCACAGGTCTGCCAGAGCACGGCTGTGCATGTCTGAGCTTCTGCCACGACGACCACAGGCCTCAGCTGTCCCCTCCTGCACACGGATTTTATCCCCAGCTATTCTGCAGAGCTCCTCCATCAGCTGCCACCCAAATGAAGCTGCTCTGTGAATCCAGGCTGTTTCAGTGACAGCCTCCACAGTGACTTCCAGTGACCACACACGTCACACGTCAAGACAAGTTTTGGCACTGACCCCAAAGAGGGAGTGAGAAATCTCCACACACCCAGAGGCAGGCAGGGGCAGCTCCTCACATGTCAAAGGGAGCAGCAGTGGGAACAGGCTTCATATGTTTTCCGAGGCAAGGACCCTGTCATTTATGGAACAAACGGTACATTTATTGTGCTGTTCAGGAAGAAATAATAATTACAATGGCCTCCAGTCTCCAGCTCTTTTAAGTCTGTACTTAAAGAAAGAGCAAAAAAAAAGACCAAAGCAAACAAGGCTTCCACAAAACCCTCTGAACCAGCTTTTAGCTGCTGGACAAAAGCGTGGCAGCAGGAACTGCTCTGCATTGTCCCGTCTGGTTCCTGTTGCGTAACAGCCCCGGCCCTGCAGGCCAAGCACAGCAGGAGCACGGCCCTGCCCGGGGCTGGGGCTGCCCTGGCCTCCAGCTCCTGCCCCGTCACCGTGCTCCAGGGTGCTCCAGGGTGCTCCAGGGGTGCTCCAGGGGTGCTCCAGGGGTGCTCCAGGTGTCCTCCAGGGGTGCTGCTTGCTGTGCTCCAGGGGTGCTCCAGGGGTGCCCCAGGGGTGCCCAAGGGGTGCTCCAGG
>JBBMKD010000034.1:1292881-1320880 GCA_037834095.1 Argya squamiceps
ATCTGAAGGCCGTTAGAGCCTAAAGCTGCTGGTTTTGATGCTCCTCTGGCCTTAGGAATTAATGAATCGAGCAACAGGAATCCTGACAGTGCAGGCAACCGTTTGACCCTTCTTTCTACTCAGTTTCACTTTCATATAATTCAGGCCGTGCTTACAAATCAAGCTGCGGGGATGTTTTTTTTCCCTTCCTGTGGTGGATTGATAACGTTCCGTTTCTTTAATGCTCCGCTTCCAGAGTCAGAGTAATGAGATAGAAAGTTCACCTATTCTGAAAACAAGCAGCAGTTGAAAAGAACTTTCTGGGAGCCTGAAAAACTGCTTTGTTAAATGATAAATGAGGCATTTACACTGTTGAAAGAAAGCTGAACCATCCCACAGATTGCAAATGTGTGGCTGTTTTTCTTTCCACGATGCAGACCTTTGGGAAAAAAGTATCTGATAGTGGTTCAAATTGCTGAACGATCTTTTTTCTTTTTATTCAGCCTTAAATTCTTTAGGTTTTTTGAACTGTAGGTGGACCTGACTTCCTGGAGTCAGATAACTAGGGAGCAGCTCTGGTCGAAAATGTAAGTTTGTTAAAGCACTCTGTGTAGTTTTCATGGGAGGAAGAAAAGTGCATTTTCAGAAGCTTTTTTACAAAGAATCCATTGATCCAGTGATTTCTCCTTCTCATATTTTGAAACATGTTAATACTTTTAAGTTTTCAATGTGCTAAAATGGTAAATTGTTTTTATAACATGTAGTGGAACATACTAACGTTTTTACTGTATTCCCAAGAAATTAGTGGACTTCTGTCTTGAATTTTTTCAAAAAAACTTCTGAAATGATTCATTACTGAATTCTGGGTGAGGATCCTGGCACTCAGGCCTTGGATGTGTTTGTGAAGTGATAAGTCAGTGTTTGTACTTCTGCTTTGTGCACTTGGTGTTCCATACATCCTGGAACTAAATGAGGGGAAAAGAACTCCAGAGAAATTCCTGAGTGTGTCCTTAAAATGTGAATATTTATGTTCCTAAGGATAAAAAGTGAAAATCCATTAAAGGGGGAAGAAGAAGAGTCAGTGGTTGGGGCTCCAGACTGAAGTTTCATACAGCTTTTACATTATAACAACTTTGTTTATTCAGGACTGCACTTAAATAACAACACATTAATTAGGTGAGAAATGAGGAAAAGCTCTGTGCTGCCCTTTGCTGTGACTTGCACATGTCTCTGCTGAGAGATTTGGTGAATACAAAGATATTTTGTAATGTAATGCTCGACAGGCATTGGGTGGCTCAGCAAAGCTGGGAGAAAAGCTGTTGCAAGCAGAGCTACAATGAAATTATTTCCATTCAGTTTGTTAATTTATGAGTGGTTTTTTGTAGCCTCAGTGCTGCTTCCTTTCTTTGTCAGCTCTCTGAATCAACAAGTCTTGAAAACAAAAGCAAATACTTCACCATGTTTCTGAACTAATTTACTTTGTGAGTGTTTAAGTGCCATATTATGCAGTCATGATTTCAACAAAAGGGGTTTTATTTTGAGCACTGAACCAGTGAAACAGTTCCTTGATTTTTCTCTGCAGCTAGAATACTTCTTGCAACTTCAAGCAGGATTTCAGCTGGGAAAGAACAGGATTTTATCCCAGCCCTGGAAATGCCTGGAGGCAGACAGGAATTCAGTTTACCAGATCAGAACACAGAACTGTTCTCTGTGGGGTGTTTGTTTCATTGGGTTTTTAATGTTAAAATTTGGTCTGTGTATGGATCACTTTCTGTATGACCTGTTTATTAAACGATTGCGATTTGTTCTGGGGTTGGTGTCAAAACTTTGGTGTCTGAGGGGCTGTTGGTCCCCACCCCTGCTGGGAATGAAGGGGTTGTGTCCTTGTGCATGGGGACACATTTGCGTGACCAGAGTTTCCCAGTGAAACCCCACAGCATTCCACAGAGACTCTGCTTTTGGCAGAACCCCTCTTAGTGGCTCCATGGAGCTTTTTGGGGCTGCAGGG
Organism: Argya squamiceps; assembly: GCA_037834095.1. Classification (NCBI taxonomy): domain Eukaryota; kingdom Metazoa; phylum Chordata; class Aves; order Passeriformes; family Leiothrichidae; genus Argya; species Argya squamiceps. The sequence continues at coordinate 1,294,869 of JBBMKD010000034.1, forward strand.
CCTGTGTGCATCTGCCCTGCTGGAGAGTGGGGACTCTGAAGGTGTCAGCAGGATTGAAGGCAGCAGAAAGGAAGGGCTGGAAGCCATGTAGGTGTTTGTGGCGTGGTCACCACGGTGACAGCAGTTACCTCTTGTTTCTGGGTGTTACTTCTTTCCAAAAATACACAGGGTTTGCCTTCTTTCTCTACTGTTCCTTAAATCTTTTTTTTTTTCCACTTCTGTTTCCGTAGAGGAATAAATGCACTTTTTAAATGCACCTCTTACAAAAGAGGGCTGGTTGAATACATTAAATTATATAATGAGCAGAAATAGGAAATGAGCCTCTTTTGTGTTCCTTTTTGCATTCAGATGTTGAAAACTGGAAGTCCTTTTAAGATTCTTGATTGATAATTAAAATGGGTCATTTTAATTCCCCATTTGTAAGTGTGCCTGTTCAGATGTCACACTTTTCTGTTCTCAAGCAGTCCTCTGTTACAGTCACTTCAGCTCTCAGGTTATTTTGTGTTCCTCTGATCAGGGAAGTCCTTGGGATGAAGCTAAACATAATCCTAAGAACTGAAACTCCTCCAGTTGTTGTGCCTGAAACAGACTGGTGAATCTGTGCCCAGAAGAAGTGACAGTCCCATGTGCCAGGTGCTGCTGAAGTTCCTGAGGCTGTGACCTTGGAGGTGGCTTGAACAAGAGGAGTGCTTTTCTTTTGTGTCAAACAGCAATATTAAATAACCACTGCGAGTGCTGGGAGCTGAAATGAGTGAGAATCTGCATTTCTTTAAGGCTGCTGGGCAGTTCCTCCTTTGCCTTTGGAAAGACAGAGGCCTTTTCTGTATTGTCCAGAGTTAATCCCTTGGATTTGAAATCCCTTAGACTTGGTCATTCAGCAGCTAACATTGAACTGATAACATCTGCTTCTCATTTCCTTGCAAGCTCGTGGTTTTGCTGCCATTAGTTCTCAGAGCAGCGTGGGGGGCTGCCTGTCCACACTCCAGCTCTCTTCCCTCGATAACCCTTTTTGCCATGGTGTGCTGGGGCCAGTTTTTCCAGAAGCAGGAGAATTCTCCCATGGCAGAAGGGGTTGCCACAGCAAGTACCACGTGTAAGAGAGGAGGAAGAGGAAGACCTCCAGCTGTTTATCCAAAGAGCAGACTTCCAAAAACTTCTGTGATACTTTTTTCCCAAGGGTGTGTGGTCTGCAAAAACATTGTGTTCTTACAAAATGGGGGTGTGCTTTTCAGCTTGTAGATCATTTCATGGTTTTACCATAACTGTATTGACTTGTTTTAATTCAATGTGTTTTGAAGTGAAAGTGAAACTGACTAGAAAGTGAAAACAGTTTTCATTTTTAAGACTTTTTTCTGTAAATAGTGGAAGAGGAATGGGTAAAACATGAATTGTTCTAAGAACAAGATTAACATTAAAATGATAGTAACTATGCATAGGGTAAAACCCCCTGAGTGGCAGAAGGAGCAGGGAGCTGGGGACTTATTTCCAGCCTGGTTGTGGTCCATAAAAGGTGACAAGCTGAGGTTATTGCATTCAGCATGGTCAATATATTCCAAGAATTCACTGAATCAAACTGTTCTCAGGTCAAACTTAATACTGGAGCAAGAGTTCTGTAAGCTTTATTGAAAAGATATGTTCATTTTTACACTAAGAGAAAAGCCTTCTATCGTGTTTGAAAATCAGCCTCATTTTGGGCTCAGATAACAGTGTAGTCTGTAGGATTCAAATTCCTTGGTTTTGTTGTCTGCCTTTATAGAAAACTCTTTTGCAACTTGTAGATACAAATTGTTTTCATTGTCTGCATTTGTCTGGAAATCTAATAACATTTTGACTTTCAACTTATATCAAGTTTGCTTGATATTATATATTTTCAAATCTTAATATGGCCAAATTTCTGTCCACAGATCTTTAAAAAAGGTGTATCTGAAAGGCTCTCTGTTCCCAGTGTAGCTGAAATTAATGGAGAACAATCAGAATAACACTTCCACCTAACTCATGTCTGGCTCTGCAGGCAGCTCCGTTCAGTCCTGCCCATCTTGCTGCTGTGACTCAGTTGATGGCACCTTCCCCTGCCCCATGGGAGCCTGTCTCCATCAGGCCTGGAATCCTCAGCACAGGAGATGCTGCTGCCTTAGGATCATGTTAAACCTGACCCTGTGGAAGTTAAACATCCTCTGGTGGGAGGGTAGAGCTCTTCCCCCACCTCTTTCTGTGCTCTGAAAGGATGGGTTTGGTTAGGAGTGAAGTGGTGTGATAATTAGTGGGGTTTTGAGGATATTCAGACTTGTTAATGTAAGTACTCAGTACCTGATTGGGTGTAGGGCATTTCCTGACTGGCACCCACTGCCAGCGTGTGCTGTCTTCATCACACACTTGTCTTACTGTCCCACTTCATGCTTTTCCATAAGATTGTCCCTCTCTGTGTCTTTGTCTTGGTTTTTCTCCCATCTTTCCTATTTTTATTTATCCCTTTGGCCCTTCCCTGGGTGTTTGCAGCTGTGGGAGCTGAGTGTGGTTCTGTAAAGCTCTGCTGTGGGGTCCTGCAGCCCTGGGTGCCATGGGGTTTGTTCCCTGCTAATCTGTGCAGCAGCACACAATGAACTGCCAGTTGACAGCTGTGACAAGAGGATTAGGGAGCATTTGTTTCCATAAAGGGTGCTTTTGAAAAGTGGAGAACTTTCCTGATTTAGTGGAAACTTGAATACTGTGGGTCCTTGCAGTCAGAGCAGGACACAGCAAACCTGTCCTGACCACAGGGGTGTCTGTGGAATCACTGCAGGGTCAGGCTCAGAAAGCCCTCTGGAATACCTGATTTTATGAAGAACCTTGTAAGTTCAGCTTCAAACCCTTCTGAAAGTGTGTGAATGAACTGGGAGGAAATTTAGGTGTAAGAATGGAAGGAGTGAGGATTAACTTGTAAAATTGTCACAAAAGTGTTTTGAAGAATACTGAATGAATGTAAGATAAATGCATGGTACCCAGGTGAATATTAGAGTTCCTCTCTGTTGGAACTCAAAAGAGTCTTGATTTTTACAATGTAGTCCTTCAGTGCTCTCTGTTCAGGTGTCCTCCAGTGTGGCCCCTTTTTCTGGGCCATCTCCCTTAGAATTTGCCTGGAATGCTCCCCCTGTGTTCTTGTGTTCCTGTTTTCCTCTGAAGCTTTCTGCAGTGTTTTTCTGTCTTCTGCCTCAGAACTTTCAAACTTATTTTCATCCCCATGTTTCTGTATCTCTTACTCTTAACAAATGTCACACAGTTAAGCTTCCTTTAAGTGACTCCAGCAAATGTGAATCTTAAAAATGTAGCTGAAATGAGTTTAGATTCATTGATAGCAGTATGTAGCAAATTGTGTGAAGGAGTCTCTTTGCAAGGGTGGAGTTGTGTGTTGCATGTATTTTGTGTATTTTTTCAGGGAATCCTTTTTTTTTTAACATAAATGCATAATTTTGTAACATGCTGCTACTGAGAAAGCAAGCCCAAGTGCTTTTCAGCTTTGTGCACTGTTGGAACAGGCTGTGGTTTGGGCAGACAGTGGGGATAGAGACCTCTAACCTTGACCTTTTTCCTTCTGTTTCCAGTAAAAGAGCCCTTGCCTTCTGCAGAACTGGTCTCTTCAAGGAGAAGTCCTTGCTTTCATTTTGTCCTTCCCACTCCTCCCCAGACATCCCTGTTCTCTTGGGAGCTGACTTCATTTGCAGCTGTGCAGTCTGTGCCTGTTTCTTTTCCAAGTGATTCTGTGTTGGATGTGGCAGTGCTGGAGGGGCAGAGCTGCTCTGCCCACCCTGGAAAGGGCTTTGTGGCATCAGGGGCCCAAGAACAGAGAATTCCTGCTGGAATATTTTCACATGTGTTGAATTGCTTTAAACTTTGTGTATCTGTCCCAAGGCTGGAAGAGGATGGGGTGAAGTATTACAGTTATTTCTGCTCTGCCCTAAAAAAAATTATGAAATACATTCATTGCATCATACTGTGGATATTGATAGACTGTTCAGTTAAAACTTCATGTAAACACAGTTGAAGCAAATGTTTGAGTGCTAGGTTTGTGTTTTAGTGGGACACTAAAGAGTCACCTCTCTCTTGTGAGCAGTGTTTGAGGACCTTTAACTCCCACAGGTGATGACAGTGGCAGTGCCAGCCCCAGGTGGGCAGTGCTGCTGGGGTGTGGTGCCATCTCCTGACTCACTGGGGTCTCTTCTGCAGGAGCAGGGTTTTCCTTGGGTCTCCATCCCAGCACTCAGCCTGACCTTGTTTAGTCTGAGCTCTGAGAGTACAGGCTGATGTCACAGCTGCCATGTAACAGAGCAAAGAATCCCTTCAGAAATGCTGTTTAGTGTAACTGCAATTGGAACAAGAGGTCTTGTTTACTTCCTGCAAAATGTAAAACTTGTTTTTCTTGTTCACATCTGTCTTCACATCAGTAATTGGGATTTTACTGCGTAAAGATTGAATATTATATTTGGTCTTATTTACAGATCTTATAGCAGAAACTTTTTTGCCCAAACTTCAGTTACTTTTAACTTCCTTTCGTCCTGTTCTGTGGTGGTACAGGTTTCATTTTCAAATATGTGTTATATGCCAAAGTCATCTTGGATTCTGTGGGCCTAAGTTTTGTGTGTTCTTCTCCCAGACACAGTACAGTAATGTAGGGTGTGAACAAAGCCATTAAGCAGAGATCAAGGCTTACATGTCAGTAAACTTTATAGATGCTTTCAGACATCACAAACTTCTGAAATTCACTTTCCTTCAGTGTGAAAGTAGCTTTTTGTGGAAGAAGAGTAGTATGTATAGGAAACACTACTGTATTTTTATCTGCAATATTATATGTAGGTTCTGGGTACCTCTTGAATCTGTTATGTGATAAAAGCCTTGTAAGATTGAGATCTTAAATGTTTTTTTTGATCAACATGATGCATAAGTTTAAAACTGCATCTGTTTAAAGGGATTTATGACTAAAACTGCTTGTTTTTCTACAGAATTGTCTGGTGTTTCTCAGCTTGAAGAAGATCTGCAGTCATTATTGATCCTCTTTCTTGGCGTTACCATTTTTGAAGTGAAGTTTGCCTAGCTTTCTAGTGTGAGCTCTCTTTGCAGCCATCTTAAAAAAAAACCAAAAAGAATTTTTTTTTGATCCATAAAGTAGACAAGCTGTAGTTCTACAATGTCCAAGTCATTCCAGCAGTCATCTCTGAGTAGGGATTCACAAGGTCATGGGCGTGACCTCTCTGCAGGAATAGGCCTTCTTGCTGCTGCTACCCAGTCTTTAAATATGCCAGCATCTCTTGGAAGGATGAACCAGGGTACTGCACGCCTTGCTAGCTTAATGAATCTTGGAATGAGTTCTTCATTGAACCAACAAGGATCTCATAGTGCACTGTCTTCTGGTAGTACCTCTTCCCATAATTTGCAGTCTATATTTAACATTGGAAGTAGAGGTCCGCTCCCTTTGTCTTCTCAGCACCGTGGAGATGCAGACCAGGCCACAAACATTTTGGCCAGCTTTGGTCTGTCTGCTAGAGACTTAGATGAACTGAGTCGCTATCCCGAGGACAAGATCACTCCTGAAAACTTGCCTCAGATCCTTCTACAACTTAAAAGGAGGAGAGCTGAAGAAGGTTATGGTAGAGATGGCAGATCATCCACACGGGAACCACCGTACAGAGTACCTAGGGATGATTGGGAAGAAAAAAGGCATTTTAGAAGAGATAGCTTTGATGATCGTGGTCCTAGTCTCAACCCAGTGGTTGACTATGACCATGGAAGTCGTTCTCAAGAATCTGGTTATTATGACAGAATGGATTATGAAGATGACAGATTGAGAGATGGAGAAAGGTGTAGGGATGAATCTTTTTATGGTGAGACTTCGCATAATTATCATAAATTTGACAGTGAGTATGACAGAATGGGTCGTGGTCCTGGTCCTGAGAGATCTCTCTTTGAGAAAAAGAGAGGTGCTCCTCCAAATAGCAATATTGAAGACTTCCATGGATTCTTACCGAAGGGTTATCCCCATCTGTGCTCTATATGTGATATGCCAGTTCATTCTAATAAGGTGAGTTATGCACCAGATACTTCTATTTTCCTTTACGTTGTAGTATCTGTTCTGTTTTTACCTATTTCTTTAATTATTTCTATGGCCTGGTTGCTTTTGAAATGATCTGAAAGTTGGTTTGAGAGTGAAAAAGGCACTTGGTTTATTTGCAAGGTAATTGTTGACAAACGTTGTAAAACCAGGGCTTTACATTAATGTATTTTATTTGCCCAGATTGCTTAACTTGAAGTCAAACAGCTATCATCTACTGGGATATCTTGTTTATATTTTACATCTACATGTTCTCTTAACCACAAACATCTGGCATTCAAGCAGTTTTGGGGTGGGTTTTGGTATTTTTTTGTTGGTTTGGGGTTTTTTTGCAGTGTATCTACTGAAGCTAGTTTCAGCTCTCCTCCACATCTGTCTTGATTGCTGATTTATATGTAGTTAAGATGCATTCTTGCACAGTTCTGCTTTTTCCCTGTCCAGAGGGAAAGAGTTAATGTAGAGCCCTGGAACTTATTTGCAAAAGTAAAAACCACATTTTAGATTAGCTCATTCTTGCCTTTTTAATTTCACTTTAACACTCTGTCTCATACTATGGCTGAAATTTGTCGTCATTTTTCTCCTTTTTTCACGACTTTCTTAGAACACTTCAGACTCACTTTTTATTGTCACATGTTGCATCTATCCCTGTAGACTCTCAGCAATCAGTCTGCTGTTGCAGTATCCTGCTCTGTGTTCCTGGTAGTGTTCTTTCCTTGGCTCAGGAGTAGAGTGGATCTTGGGGTGTGTTCGCTGATGCTGAGACTTCCCTCTTAGTTATCCACGCCCAGTGCAGCTCTGCAGAGGATTCAGATGGTGTTTTCAGAGCCCTTCTCACTTTCACCTTTTCCAATGTACTCATCTTGCTGATTTCCAGTATACTAGGCAATTTAATTGGCTAATTGGCTAATACAGTGCCCCTCTTGTCACAATTAGTGGCTAATTAGCTTGAAGGCCTTCAATTGAAAACGTGATACGTGCTGTTACTGTGAAATTGATACGATGTGCAATTGCTGTTACTAACCATTTCTTTACAGTTACCTCTCAGAAAGTGCTGTTCTGTACATCTGATCTTTTTGAAACACAAGAGTTTATTCTGTCCCTGCAAGGAAAGGATCAAACCACTTCTAGAGCACAAGCTGTATTGGCTCCACCTGATCTGACAGTTTATGAACTTGTGTTGCTTTAATTACTTTTTATGTAATACAGTAATCCAGGTTTCTTGTCTCCTGTATTTGACGTTTATTTTCACTAAAGTTTTAAGTGTTAACAGTTTAGCTGCCATGCTCAGTTCTGTAAAAGGACTTCATTTGGTTAGATTGAAAACATTAACTTCTGAGGCCCTTGAAGATGGCAACCAGTAATCCTGTAAGTAGGGGTCTTTTTAGCTCTTTATTTTAAAGGCTCGTGGCTCTTAGTGTGCTTTGGAGTGCAGATGTAATGAAAGGATATCCACATGGAAATACCTTTCCAGGTATGAGAGATACCAAATTCTTTTAACAGCATAACCTGAGTGGCTGACCTCTTCTGTAACATGTAAAACTTATTTTTTTTTAGGAATATACTTTGGCTTTAAACTGCTAGTACACAATAAAATATTTGTGATTGGATCATCTGGTTCTTATGACCCAAGTTGGGGCTTTATTTCTGATTTCAGAAATCATGTCACCACAAGAATTTTTCTCTTTCTCTCCTTCTTTCCTCTGCTTTGCATACCCAACCATTACAGAATTCCTTATTTCGTGTCTCCCAGAAAATCAAATCAAGCAAAACATAACTTTTAAAGTAATCTGATTTGAACTGAAATTTATGGAAGGCAGAAAGGGAATGCTTTTCATAGCTGGGACTGTGTAAATTTATTACTGTAGTAACAAAATCTCATTTTCCCCATGTCCAGATAAAAATATCAGAGATTTTATAAAGTGTTTGATCAAGCCATGTGTATTTTAAGTACAAGCAAAGTGTTAAACATCCTTAGTGTAACTTAAATTGGCAGATTAATCTTTTTTTGTGTTTTTTTTTTATTTTAGTGATGTTCTTAATTGCTTCTTTAATTTGATGTGTGTATATTTTAAGACAGAGTTTATTTTCTGTCTGAAGTAAATTGTGCCCCAGTTACTTGAGGCATTTTGTCAATCCTGATCCCTTTATCAGGTGTTAGACATGGAGGGAGTGTTTTCCTGCCAGAGACAAAGGCTGATGCAGATGAGTTTGGAGGTGAAACACTGAACCTGGTAATCTCTGAAGGAGAGCCTGCCTGTGGCCCTGAGAGGGCTGGCTAAAATTAGTGCTGGAGTGTGGCCTCGTTTTCTGAGGAACAGCTCGTCCTCTGGCTTGCATCAACTGAGCCAAAGGGTGTTCAGAAACTTAGTTCAGGTTTTCTCTCGCTTAACTTGGGGCCTTTGTGTTAATGAGTTCCTGTAAATACAAATAACCTGGTGCCCCAAAACCCTGGGGAAGGGACACTTCCAAATGGGTGCAGGCAGCAAAGGGAATCCAGATTAAGAATTGTGTGAAAAGTTTGTGTAGATGAGCTACTGTTGTTCCCTGGGGGAGAGGGAAAATCTGGAGTTATAATCACATCCCCAATTTTTGCCAGTTTAAAAGCATTTGAATGAGAATGAAATCTTCTGAATTTTGCCTGTAGTTTGCAGATAACTTCTACATCAGTTTTGTGTTGAGGCAGATTCAAAGCATGTTATGTCTGGCATAACCAGCCACTGAGGCGCTACTAACTGTGCCCCAAATTTAGAGGGCTTTGGGAATTAAAGGGCTATTTCCTAGAGTGTACTGCTAACACTTGTTAGCAAGTGTTGAACTGAAGAAGCTTCATATTGAATGGTTCATAGATTTTTTTTTGGTGGTTATTTTTCATTCTAATTGCCAACCTATTTATAGTTGCAGAGCAGTTAATCTTGTGCAGTTAACAAGAAAAAGTGGTGCTCTCATTTTAGATCTTGATCAAAGGGATGACTTCATCTTGCTCCCTGTCAGGAGCATGATGGAGTAATAGTGTAGTACTTTATGAGATACTTTAAATCCAGATTTTTCTTCTTTGAAGGAAGTGCAGGGTAGGCATTTAACATATGGAAACACTCCAGTGAGCCTTGGGAGTGTCTCGTGTCCAGGAGGGCTGTAGTGTGGCAGAGACCAAAAACCTGGAAAGTGAGGGATGAGGCAAAAGTCCTTTGTGGGTGCTGAGCAGAAACAGACATGTAGGAACAGCCACACAGAGCAGTTGCCAGTGCACTTTGTGTCATAGCTGAAAATGTGGCTGATAAGAAAAAACTTTGAGTTGGAGAAAACCTTCAGCCCCAAGGTTCTTGAGTGACTCCCTGCTGTTTATCTGTGCTGGTCCCTTCCTCCCTGAGCAGCAGCAGAGTGAAGGTCAGGCTGTGCTCCCAGATGTGCAGCAGGGAAACTCCAGAGCTTCTGTCACTTCACAGATGTGGATAAAGCACAGACTTGTGCTCTTGTAAGAATGTAAAGATACTGAGATCAGGCACTAAAATGAATAACTCCCTTTGTATTTAAAACAGTGCAGAGGAAAAAGTAGAAATGCTTTATTCCTTTCTAGGGCTAAAACCAGAAGCAGGAGGAGTTTTACCTGGATAAATTGATTTAATTTCATTGTTTTTCCTTGGTACCATCTTGATTTAGATCTGCTTTTTTCCTTTATTATTCCCCTCAAGTGGTCATACATTTTATATTTCACCTGTATACTTCTAGTTTGTCCTAGCTATGCACTTAGATTTCTTTTAGTCTTTCCTTTCTGAATTCCGTGCAATTTCTTGGCCTCTTTATGGTTCTAAAAATTGGAGTGTTTACTTCATAATGATCTGAGGAATGAAGCAGAGTAGAGGAAATTCTGAAATGCCTGCAGACAAACAAACAGCCTCAGTTCCAAAGGCTGCCATGGCTCTCTGTGCCTGGGCTGGAGTTTTCCAGGCAGCTTTGCCCTCAGAGGCACATCCGACACCTTTTCACCAGGTTAGCAGGGAGGAGGTAGGTGCAGTGCCAGTGTCTGCTCACAGCACCACAGACAGATTCCATTCTGTGGGTCTGCAGAACTCAGCTCAGCAGGGCAGGCACTGTGGGAAGGGCTCTGTGTGGCTGCTAATTGTGCCTTGTTTACTCTGTGCAGGAGTGGAACCATCACATCAATGGAGCGACTCACAGCCGCCGCTGTCAGCTGCTGCTGGAAATGTATGACCTGGAGCTACAGTAACTGGGGAGGAGGGCTCAGCCTGGGGCAGCACTGGGGCACAGCCTGCCCTTCTGGGGTCTGCTGTGCAGGGCCAGCACTGTCACACGCAGGACAGAGCTGAAGTCTACAAAGGGCTTATCCCCCCTGCAGCTTGTGCCAAGATAGCTGGGAAAACTCCAGAAGTGGAAACACAGACATTGCTCAGAACCTCAGTTTACAGTCAGCCTTCCAGGGAACTACCTGTGCATCTGTGAAGTGTCCAGGAACAAATTGGTTCTCACCTGTAGGAAACCAAGAATAGGAACTGTCCCTTCCACAAGGGACTGCCCAGGTATTCCTGCTGATAGCAACTGTTTTAAATTGAAGTTCACCTGTTTGGAAAAGTATTCCCTAATGTGCTTTTGTCTATGAGGATAAATGCACATTTCTGCTTAAAAACTGAGACTTTTCTGATTAAAGGACTGGAACTTCTATACTACATAAAACACAACAAATCAAAATACACTTTTCCTATTATGAGCATGAAAAAAAAGAGACTGTCCTTGTGGGACTCATACCCAGTCTTGGTCCTTGTGGGTCCTTTCCAGCTCAGGATGTTCCCTGATTCTAAATAGCTGTTTCACAAAGTAGGTTTAGAAAACTGTGCCTTGTAGGGTATAAAAGCAACTTGGAGCATCTTCAGGACAAAAAGGATCCTGCTTCATAGCTTTGGAATCCTGCTGATGTATATGTAACAGCTGGAATTTAGCAGTTGAGCTGTAATCTTGTCTGTTGTAATTGTAGTTACTGATAGCAACTTTTCCATTTTTGTGGTAAAAGCAGCAGTTCTGCAAACAGAGTAGGGAGTTTGTCTTGAGGAGCAGCATTTCTGGCAGTGCTGCTCATGCTCTGGCAGTGAGCCTGGAGTGTTGTTTGCTGCAGCTGTGTTACACCTCCAGGTATCTCTGCCTGTGTGAAAAGTGTTACACAGCTAGAGGAGGTTGCATTTTTCTTATATTTTCTTCTAATTTTGTTTCTTTTAAGATACCCAGAATGGAATCCTGACAGTGATTCAGGACACGGAATGTAAGTAGCAATTAATTTTGAAGTATTTATAATGGTTTATTTGAAGCAGAGGACGTTCCTAACATTTTATGTGAAACAACACACTTTGGGTCAGGTGGATTCCTCCCTTTGTTTTCCAGCTGAAGAGCAGCAGTAAAAGTAGCCTGAGTTGTCTGCATAGAACCTCTGCAAAAATTAGGGTGTTTTTGTCAATGAAAGCTTCACAGTTTCTTGGTTTAAAGTGACATTGTGTTTTCTCCTCTTCCTAGGGGTGATCCCTTTATGTTGCAGCAATCTACAAACCCTGCACCAGGAATTTTGGGACCACCCCCACCTCCATTCCACCTTGGAGGACCTCCTGTTGGGCCCAGAGGTAACCTCAGCAGGCACCTACCTTCACCAGGCTGATTTTCTTGCTAGGTTTAGTGCTTTAAAACAACAAAGGAAAATACTTTTCTCAGCACTAGAACTAAAATACTTTGGCCAGGGAGGGACTAAAGACTGGTACTGAGTTCCCACACTTCACATTTCTGCCTGCTGCTGACTCCCTATGGCTGGTCATTTTAAATTGAGAGTAATCTACATGTGTTTAGCACTTGGATTTTTTCCCCCATGTGGGAGGGTTTTGTATGGGTCTTCTGAGTAGCTACATGTTGGTAGAGTTTTCTGGGTGAAACTTGTAAGAATTCAGTGTCCTGAATGTTTTCCCTCCCTATTTTATTCTTAAGTGAATTGGAGAAATAAATTGGAGTAGCAAGTGAGAAATGGGAAGATGGATGGTACAAGCCCCTTCCTCTCAGGAAAAGAGGGTTACAATCTGATTCTTGCCTGGTGCTCTTCCTGCCTTTTAGGTAGTTCAAATGACTAAAAGAGCAAAACTAATTATTTTACCTGGGTATCCTGACAGAGTACAAGTATTATAGACACGTTTTAGATGATGGATGCATTCATACTTCATTACATTAAAATAACACTGTTAATTTTTCAAAATATCTCAGATTTAACTATAGGCCAGACTGTTTGAAAGGGGGGTTTGTTTGTGTTTGGTTTTGGGTTTTGGATTGGTTTTTTTGTTTGTTTGTTTTTAATGGGTATTGCAATTGAATTGGTGATGTTTTAGAACCTAAACCCTCAACTGTAAAAAGAGTGTCTTAGATAAAGAAATCTCACATCCTTTGTGTACAGAGATGTTTTCCCCTGCTAAATCTTATTTAAAACAGGAGATTTTTTCCCAATGGGCTGTTCTTACTCTGCTGTTCCTGAGCAGCAATAAATGCAGCTCTTCCTCTAATGTTAGAGTGAAGAGAAGGAACGGGAGTGAGGACCCCAAGTTGAAAGAGCTCTGAAATAAATAAAAAGCCTTTTTAGAGTGCAATGATATAATTAGTTTCTAGAACTTGATCTCAGTCTGGTATTACAAGTGACATATCTTTTAAGAATTTGTGATGAGACATGTTAATCCCAGTCTTACAGGTTGAACTAAGCTTGTTCATTCTTTTAATTTCTTAAAGGAGCTGGAAATGGAAATATGCAAGGACCCAGACACATGCAGAAGGGCAGAGTGGTTAGTATTGAATTTTTTTTTTTAAACTCACATTTTTGTGTAATTTTTCTGTGCTTTCTTAAGGTGTGGGTTTTGTTTGTTTTTTTAATGAATTGATTGTCTTTAGAAGTGAGACTTTAGAATATGTGTGGAAGTGTGAAAAGTGTGAAGCTTTGGCATGAGATTGGGAGTTTGTTGTGTGGAGTACTCTACAAAATATTTATTCCAAAACTGTTCAGAACTTCTCTAGACATTCTCTTTATGATGAAGCTGCAGGATGTGAACTTGAGGAAAGGCAGCATTGGCATAGCAGGCATCTTGCTCTGGAAATCCATAGAAATTCTGTGCCTTTTCTGGATGCATCTAGTGAAGATAGATACAAAAACATTTTAAAACTTTATAAACAGTTACATCAGTAGAGCAGAGCCTTGGCAGACCTTAGGTTTGCTGGTGCACAGGTTTTTTCATGCTGCATGTGCTTTGTTTTGAACAGGAAACAAGCAGAGTTGTGCACATCATGGATTTCCAGAGGGGAAAGAACCTGAGATATCAGCTGCTTCAGCTGGTTGAACCCTTTGGGATAATCACAAATCACCTGATTCTAAACAAAATCAATGAGGTAAGATTGGGTCCCATGCTGGGGCTGGCTGGTGTCTCTGGTGGGCTTCCTGTCACTGTCTGAGCTTTGGTTTTGGAAAAGGACTTGCTCAGCCCCCCAGTGAGATGCCACATCTGTCATCAGGGTCCTGTGGAAAGGAAGAGTGTGTTCCCAGAAGTGTTGCACTCCTGTGTTTTCACTTAGATACTGAAAAATCCTCCTGCTTGGTTGTTTGTTCCTTTCTCAACAACACCACGTTCTGCTCTTCTTTTAAAACTGTCTGAAAACTTACTTGGTCTTAGTTTGTGTTCTGGAGTATGTCTTTGAAGTGTGAAAAAAGCAATACTGTGGAAGTGGGAAAAGCAGGAAGCAACTGAATGTTTTGAATCCAAGTCTAGGCGGAATGTAAACCAACAAAATAGTTCTGTTTATGCACCTAAATAAAGTATCTGAAATTTGTGCCAAGTTCTGCAGGTCAGTTCGTGTAACCAAAAAACAGTTTGCATTTCTGAGGCAGTTATTTTTAAAAGGAAGCATGGAAAAGCTTAAAAATTTGGAAAAAAAAATTAGATTCCTGAAAGAGCAGAACTTAATTAGATTTTGTATGATTTCAGGCATTTATTGAAATGTCAACCACTGAAGATGCCCAGGCTGCAGTGGAATATTATTCAACAACACCTGCCCTGGTGTTTGGTAAACCAGTCAGAGTCCACTTGTCACAGAAATACAAGAGAATAAAGGTAAAACACTTCTGCTTTTTTAGCATTGCCTTGTTTTAACCTGGGGCAGTAAGTGTTATGAGGCTGCTGCATTTAAGTTATTAATTTCTCTACTTTTCAGTGCATCAAATTAATCAAGAGACACTCTCCCATGTATGTTTCATATATAGATCTTCAAAAATGTCTTTCCCTTTTAATCTTAGAAACCTGAGGGTAAACCTGACCAAAAGACTGAGCCACCAAAGCCAGAACTTGGTCGTGTGATCCACCTGAGCAACCTGCCCCACTCGGGCTACTCTGACAACGCCGTGCTCAAGCTGGCCGAGCCCTACGGGAAGATCAAGAACTACATCCTGATGAGGATGAAAAGCCAGGTGGCTGCAGGGAACACCCTGGGGAGGGTTGGGATGGGCCTTTAACTGGGAAGGAATTACACCTTCAGCTGGGGCATGTGTAGACTCTCTGCTCTGGCACAGTTTGGGAATGACCCAGGGTCTGTCTGGGTGGGGGTTTGCTTTGGAGCTTCCTGTGAAATGTCCTTGGAGTATGAGCTGCTTTAAAAACAGAAAAAAGGTGTTTTAGCATGGAGGCTTAATTATCTGATTATGCAGATTTTGTGGAGCCTTGGGACTGGTTTTTTTAGGGCTGAAAAACCATTACCTATGAAACATAAACAAATATATTCCACTGTTACATGTTTCTTTTATTTACACTTTATTTTTCATTCTTTAAACAAAAGCAGTCCTGCTGTACTTTTTAGCTTGGAAAAGAAAGGTTTGAAGACAGACCATTGCATGTGTAAAGTGAAATGCTTTGGATGTGCATGGACGTGATTTCTATAAATACACAGGAGTTTAAACTATTTAGCTCTAATTTTTTTTAAGCTTTACTGTCCCAGTTCATTGCTCCCTGGGGTAAAATAGGAAATTCCACTGCTTTTTCAAAGAGATGGGTGCCTGAATCCCCTAATGCCACACTTGAAAAGTGAAAAATTACTAGACTATTGCATGACCCCTAGGAAGTCCTCCCTGACCTTATTTCACTGGAAAAACAAAATCCCTTTGCTGTCTGAGTTGGCTGCTGAAACAGCTTTCAGTGTTTTGGCAAGGATACTCCAACCCAGATGTGTTTGTTTAAAGCAGCCTTAGCGTGCCATAGGCTTGTTCCCAAAAGGATCTCCTCACAAAGCTGCAGGAGCAGCAGTTGCTGCCTTTCTGTTTCAGGCTTCTGTCAAAAAACAAAAATAAAATACTGAGGTAGTGTCCCAGCTCCCCTGAAATTCCCAGGTACAGGAGCACTAAATAAGAGTTTGGTTGTCCTGATGCTTTTTTATTTAAATCATATGTTATTTTATGGTGACTTTGTTGGCAGATTATTTAAATGCCTGTTTAATTTCAGAACTGTCTCTGGGACAGATGTTCTGAGTTGAAAAGCTCGGGTTTGTTTGTTTACCCAAGAGCACTTGGGTAAATGTTTGGTAAGGATGGATGTGGTTGAACCTCACAGTGTTGTTTCAGTATTTGGAAATGCTGTGTTTAAGTTAAATAACTTTGCCTGGAAGAGTGTTGTGTGTTTCAGAGTCCTTTTCAATGTGTGCTTTAATCCTTTCAGGCCTTTATTGAGATGGAGACCAGAGAAGATGCTTTGGCCATGGTTGAGCATTGTGCCAACAAAGCCCTTTGGTTCCAAGGCAGATGTGTGAAAGTGGATTTGTCTGAAAAGTACAAGAAGCTGGTGTTAAGGGTAAGGAGTGTTTTCACTTTTTTAATTGTAGTTGAAGGTGCAGAGGGAAGTAGATGGCAGCCATTGCTCATTGAAAACTCAGTGTTGCATGTAAAATTGAGCAATTGGCTTTAATATTTTCTGGCTCCTCAAGTGCAGTTACTTGGCTCAAGTGTGGTATTATGAGGACAAGCTAAAGGGTATTCCTTTCAAACAAAACCCAAATAGTTGCTATAATTCAGATTTTAGAGTAAATTATGTGGATTTTAATTAAAATAACTCCATTTTGAACATTCTCTAATGTGAGATCCTTTTTTTTTTCTTCCTTTTTGAAAATGAAGAAGGTTTGTGAAAATTTAAAAATATATCAGAACTGCACCTCTGCACATGCAGCTCATATGGAGGAGGGAAAGGTTGACTGAAGGGGTTTTTTTTACATAACACCAGGGTAATATTCATGAAATTATAGGTGTTTCTTCATCACACTGGGACAGTAGGTAGAAAACTGAGGTGAGCTCAGCAGGTCAGAGCATGGTACTGATAATGCCAAGGCTGTGGGTTCAGCCTTTTTAGGCCATTCACTGAGCAGCTGGATTTGATCATCCTTATGGTCCCTTCCAACTCAGAATATTCTGTGATAATAATAAAGTTCTGTGTTAATAAAAGCAGGAGAAATCTGAACTGTCAGGCTGTCTCCTAGAAACATCAGCTTTGTTGTGGAGCAGGAAGAAATCTTACTGTTGCCCATGGTAGTGCAGCAAAATGAGCACTTGGTGGCAATTGGAACAGATTTCCTTGTTACTGCCTACAAGTGACGTTTCCTGCTCAGTAATTCATAAACAAGTGAAGTGGGGAGAGTCTGCTAAAGGTTTTCCACTAATGGCAGGGAGAAAAGTGCAGCTTAGGACTGCTCTGTGCCAGTGCCTGCACTATGCTGTTGGTTCATAAACAAACCAGGAATTGTATGTGAATTTTCTGGAGAAGGATTTCATTTACATTTGTTCATGACATTTGTTCTGTATTGGGTAATTACTGTGAATAAAGGCAGGGGATTTCAAGTTGGTCAGATCCTGTCTGAGATTAAATCAAGGTTTACTGATCAGTTGGTGGGTGGCATGGGCAGAGTTCCTGGGGGTTAATGTAGCTGGAAGCACTTGGCTGGGTTGGATTCTGGTCTGAATCAATGCTGCAGCAGTTCTGGAAGTCACAGTCTGCTGTGACTCACAGATTTTTTAACTTTTATTTCAGATTCCCAACAAAGGAGTTGAACTGCTGAAAAAGGATAAAACCAGGTAATTTCCCATTGTTAAAGCATGATGTTGTTTAAAAGAAATATGAAAATACCTTTTTCAGAGTATAGAAACAATACAGAAGAGTCAGGCAAGCTTTGAGATCAAGCAGTTGGTGGTTGTGCCTAGAGATGAACTGTTTCAAATATGCAACCCACCCTCTTCCTCTAATGATGGAGAATTCCCAGCCTCTTCAGGCTCCTCAGGAAATCCTTTGCAGTCCCTAATTAGCCTTGTCTTCCTGCAATTTAAGCCCACAAGCAGTTGTCCTGTCTTGTAGGGATAATTTCTCCTTGGAGCAGCCTTTTGTATGTTTGAAGAATGAGGTCCTTCAGGGTTTCCCTCAGCCCTCCATTTCCTGAACTGAAACACAATCGTTTCCAGGCTTGTCTAAAGAAATAGGAACTTTTTCTTTAGTGATTTCTGGGCTCTCTCCAGTTTTACAGGCAGCAATGTTCTTTATTCTTTACAGAAAGAGAACATATTCCCCAGACAGCAAAGATTCTCCCAGTGATAAGAAGTCCAAAACAGAACCTGCTCAGAAACCCGAAAGTGGCAATGCAGAAGAAAAAGCAAAAGAGGAGAAACAGGAGGATCCTGCTGAGCCTTCAGGTGCCAAAAGTGGGGAACAGGCAGAGCAAGATGAGCCCAGTTTACTCCTGGAGTCTGAAGATGAGCTGCTGGTGGATGAGGAGGAGGCAGCAGCACTGTTAGAAAGTGGCAGCTCAGCAGGAGAGGATGCAGATGTTGCCAATTTAGCTGATGTGACTACTGAGGAAAAAAAGGACACACCTGATGATGCAACTGTAAAAACTGAGGGGAATGCTGCAGCTACTCCAGCAGCCAAGAAAAAGCTTAAAAAGGTAACACACAGTGAGGTGCTGAGTGGGGGAAGCCCAGTGTAACTTAGGTAGCACATCATGCACGTGCAGACCTTCCTCTGTGGGTCTTTAAAGCTCCTGTGGAGAAAATGGAAGATCTCACTGGATGTAACTTGCACATGGATTCAGTTAGGAATCCCTGGTTCTGTTTTGACAGAAGCCTTTAATTTGTGGGTTTCTACCCTTGTTGCTTGCTGGGGATTTGCTTGCTTTTCTCTTCAACCTTCTTTTGACTAATACTTAGCCAGGAACTGTGTTCTCCTGAGCAGTTTCTCAGAAAACTGTCTGTAGTTAGCCTTGAGCCCAGAAATGATGTTCAAAAAATATTGTACTGGGGATTTAATCTGTGCTTGGACAGAATTGGATGTACACCTTACACTGAGAGGCAGGTAGGGCCATCTGCTGTCAGCCAGGGCCCCTTTCCCACTGGAGAAAGAAAAGAATTGCTTTCAAGGCATTTCCAGTTACAGGCTACTTGCTGTGAATCCCCTTTTTCTCACCACATCATCCCACACTCTTGTGTATTTTATGTCCTACCTGCTTTGTTAATCATGCTGAGTTCTGTGGAGCAGTGTGCAAAGTTCTAGGAATTTAGGAATGTTGTTTCACAAGAAAGACATGTTCCTAATTAATGAATGAGATGTGCATGGATCTGAGTTCTGGGGGATCCTTGTCAGGAACCTGGTTAATGGTGCTGAGATGGGTACTGGCCATGGAAATGGCATTTCCCAGTTTTCTTCGTGTTCCTTGTTAGTATGTGGACATTGGCAGTGATAAACTGCTTCAGACCCAAGCTTGATTCCTTGAAGACCCACATTCACAAAGCTAATGCTGCCTTAGTGCTGCTGTTAGTATGTGGAGCAGTGATACCTCCATTATCAGCAGGAGCATTTCCAAAAATCCACAGTTAAGCCAGTCCCTCTTGTAGTGAGACCTGGATTTTCAGAGGCCTTCACAGTTTGAGTGCTTGGCAGGTTTGGGTTGGGTTTTGTTTGTGTTTTAGTGGCTGTTTTAATGTGGCTGCTCTAAGCCTTCTACTGGTTGAAAAGAGCTTTTAATTCTTTTTAATGAACTTTCATACCACTAATTACAGATGACTGGGGACAGAACAGTTCTGGTAGGGTTTTACCTTCTGTTCAAGCCATGAATTCAGGAACTATGGGGGCTTTCAAACAGGAACAAAATTCGTGCACTCCAAAATTACTTTCACTTAAGGTACTCTGTGTCCAGTGCAGACACACGAGGAACGAGGCAGGCACAGCAGGTCAAGGGAAAGCTTTTCTTCCTTATTTTAAAAATCTGACTCCATATATACATTTTTACAAAAGGCCAGAGATTGGCTACACAGGTTGCCACCTATTCGACCTGGATGGTGAACATCACCATCCATCACATTTCTCCTCCCAGAGCAGAAAAATGTAAACAATAGATAAATGCTAAAAATATCCATTGTTTTTGTGAAGCTGTGTGAGAAACTCCAGTTCAAGAGTGTAAACAACCAAAAAGCTTTTGCATCAGGGTGACAGTACTCAAGTTAAAAGAACTTTCAGCTTGAGAACTTAAGTGCTTTTGGCTCTGTTCTTAAGTTGAAATCATGTTGCTATGGGGAAAGAATAACCACTCCTGATGGAAAAACAAAATCATAGTGAAAGGGAATCCTCGATTCTGGGGCAGCGTAGTACAGAAAGAGCCTGTTCCACCTTGAGTAGCAGTTTGGGTGAGCGAGGAGGGGTTTGGGGAGCACAGCTGTGCTGTGGGGCTCGGGGCAGCCGTGCAGGCTGGGCTGAGCTGACTGAGGTGTCCCCGCAGCGCTACGTGGGCGGCTTCCCGCGCAGCATGGAGGGCTTCGTCACCCTGGACGAGGTGGGCGACGACGAGGACGCCGAGCACCAGAAGCTGCGCAAGGCGGGGCTGGCGGCCAAGGCCGCGGGCAGGCCCGACGACAGCCTGGCCGAGATCAAGGTGGACAAGATGGAGGAGGGGGAGCAGGAGGGGGAAACGTTGGAGAACGGAACGAAAAGTGAAGAGAGCACCAAGGCTGACAGTGCTGAGGGTTCTGATGCTGCTGCAGCACAGGATGCTGAGAAAAACGCCCAGGAAAGCACAGACCCCCAGGGCGAGCAGGAGACAAAGAGTGTCCAGGAGAAACCTCTTGTCCCAGATGAGTTCAGGATTGGGCCGTACCAGCCGAACGTGCCTGTTGGTAAGGCTGTTTCCCTTTCTTCTCCAAAACGTCTCTGTGCATCGCAGTAGCATTTCTCATTTCATCTGACTTTTATTTTTGGCAATACATTGCCCCATAGCCTTTCATTTTAGGGCTTCCCCTCCTCCCCCTTCTTCACTCCTGCCCTGAACCGAGTGTTTTCTTCCTTTTTTCCTTATTTTCATAGCGTTTTTCATAACCCCTTCCTTAGGCAGAAATTGAAAGAAGTATCTTTTAGCAACACAAACTCAATTGCTAGCACAAAGCACAACAGTCGTAGTAGTTCACAGTCATATTAAATACTCCAAAACTGATCACAAAACGTTGTGAGTTCTTGAAGGAACTGATAAAATGGACCCTAAATCTGAAAGTTTGATTTTTAAATTTAAAAAAAAAAAAAAGCCTGCACATATTTAGTTACTACTAGGCCCCTGCTTGATTGAACTAAAACAGAAACTTTTAAGGATAAAGCAGCTTTTACTGTAAAGTGAATTATGGTTTTAAGATTTAGCTGAAATGACATATGACATTAAAAGAAATGATGTAGAGTAGATCTCTTAGTTTATTTTGTGGTGTTTACTCCTCTAGGTGTGAATTATGTGGTACCCAAAACAGGGTTTTATTGCAAATTGTGTTCCCTGTTCTACACAAATGAAGATGTTGCAAAAAAGACCCATTGCAGCAGCCTTCCTCATTATCAAAAGTTGAAGGTAAGGCAAAAACTTGTTCATTTTAAATGGCTTGATTCTTTCTGGGGAATAGAGCTCAACTAGACTGGACTGAGAATAAAAATACTTTCAGGCAGTGGAAATTGGCTTACTCTATAACTTGTAACTCTAGGTAGACCTCTCCAAAACTTTGCCTTGTGAAAATAATATACAGAATACACAGTTTAAAGAGGGGCACCAGCATTTTTTCATCTTGTAAATTTGGATTAAAGAGGGAACTCCAATTGGAATAAGGCCAGACTTAGAAGTAGCAATGCAGAGTAAATACAGACAGCCCAGATCCCTTCCAGTTGTCCCTTTGAGAGTGTATTCAACCAGTCAACAAAGCTTAAGATGAAGTTTTTATATGTTTAAAACAACAAAAACCTTTGCAACTTCTGATTTTGTGAGCACTTCTTCCATTTTTTTAACTGGATGAGGTATCACATGATTGCATGGCATGAGTGACAATGCTGCTGCTGTAACCTCATACTGTGAGCTGCAAACATCACCTCCAGGAAAGGCCAGTCCCAGGGGAATTCTGATAGTCCTGCAGTGTCACATTAATGCATTTCAGGGCACTTGATCCCTGAGCTGAAAGCAAACCCCAGGGGCTCCACAGAGGAGGAGAATGTGGCACCTCATAATTCAAACATTTGCCTTCTTGCAGTAACCCCTAAATAAACAGAGGGCCCAGGAAGGCAGATGGCACAAAAATTGTCACCAAACAAACAACACTGTGAAGGAGTAGATCAGTAAATCAGTTCCCATGCAGGATCTTGTAGGAAGAAAATCCACCTCATCCATCACCATAGCGTTTTTTCTTTTTCTTTTTCTTTTTTTTCCATTGAGGTGCTTATGGGACATGAAAGCTTTGATGTAAAAAAGGAAAGGGGGGGGAATAATGCCAATTTGTGAGTTTATTACTTGAATGAGACATGATTTGCTTTGCTTTTTCCATGGCAGAAATGCTGAGTGAGCTGCTGGTGGGTGATGGTGACAGTGGTGGGGTTTGGAGCTGGGGAGGGAAGGGGGGAAGTGCAGCTTCTGGTTCACAGTGGCACTTGTGGAGCTGGGAGTTCCCTTTGCTTGGAGAGCAGGATAAATGAAATGGGTGAACTGATGGTGCTACCAAATGTCATCAAAGTGGTTCCAAATTCCTTAAACTTCCAAATTAACCCTTCTCCAGGGAGGGGAGATATTGTGTCCCTGCCTCTGTAGAGGGCAGATTCCACCCAGGTAAGTGGCACAATCCTGTCACAAGTCTGTGACAAAAGGGGAAGGAATTCCCTTGGCTTGCCAAGGAAAGCTCCACTCCAGGGCAGGGACAAGTGCCATCCTTGATAGATATGACCTTTGCAATTCCAGTTAATGTTCACAGATTTTAAACTTGGAGATTGGATTTATGTTTCTGTTTTTTATGTTGTGCCTGTGAGAAACTTTTTAAATATATTCCCAATATAACTGCTTGCTTTCAACAGAAAATTCTGGATAAAATGGCAGAAGACTACAGGCAAAAGAAAGAAGCTTAAAAAGAAGGAAGGATGTAAGGAAAACGTGGCTTTGTTTTTAATGTTAATCTTTTTTAAAAGCAGTACAAGTAGTAGATGGAAATACTGTATTCTTTTTTGTTTTAGTGAGATACAGTAGGCATTATAGGTCTGTTCATGTGTTAAATGTTGTAGCAAAAAGCATATGCAGTTAAGTTAATGACAACAATTTGTTCTTAATGTGAGAATGGCAACAACTTTTCATTTTGGCACTTCAAGCTATTACAGAAAAAAATCTTGCACCCTTGTGGAAAGCTCATCTATGAGAAGAAAACTGCATTTAAATGAAACTTACTACTTTCAAGCTTCAGAAATTGTCTTTCAATTCCATTCTGAATAAAAAATGAAAAGTAACACTGTATTTTTATTTTACCTAGAACATTCCGTATTTTGGTCTGAGCCTAGCAGCTATTTAATTTTGAGTGTAAGGCTGTCATTGCATTTCACTATGAAAAGTCTTTCTATGTAAGTTGCATTTTTAAATGTTGAATTGCAGTTTCTTTTAATGTCACTGCTGTTATCTATAGCAAATAGGAAAATTAGTGATTAGTCAGCTTTACGACTTTGTGATTTTTTTCCTGAGCTCTTGCTAGACTTTCAGCTATTCTGTGTATTTTTAGTGAGGAGTAAATGCCCATTCTCTGACCAGTATTATTTCCTCGAGCTCTTCCTGCTTTTACTTGAATCTCGTCGCTGTGGTTCATCTCTGGTATAGCAAAAGCAGCCCTGGAGTCCTGAAAGGGACAAAGGTATCTTCATATTCTTCACATGGAGCTTTTCATACCTGCATTTAACACCATTTTTTTTTGTTAAAACCTGGTTTTGTCAAGACTCTTTAGAACTGTGCTCTTAATGTACCTGCACATGTGAGATGTGAACAGGAATTTGCATGTGTAACCTGTGTTTATCTGTAGTTTTTGTTATTTACTGCTTATTTGTGACTTCAGGTTACTAAAATGATTCCCAATAAACAAAGCTAGGCCACAGTGATTTGTTATAGATGTTTGGCATGTTAACCAGTGTGTCTGCTGAACTCTTTATCCTGTGTCAAGTCACCACACCAAAACTCGAGCTCTTTTTAAAAGTGTGCATGTTTTTAACACCTGTGCTTCAGCAGCTTCCTGCATAACTTCTTTCTCTTCCCTAAACCCTCTTGCATTTCCAAACAAATTAAAATACCACTTGTTAAAACCCTGGTAGGTATATTCTGCTGACACTTTTATTTCTGGAGTTGTGGGGTGTTCTCATCAAAGCTGAAGCCACATCCCATTCGTGCAGATAAAACAGACTGGGGCCAGTTCTTCCAGCCTGAGCCTCCAGCAGTGAGGATTTGGGGCTTGGAAGGGGTTTGGGGTGCAGGAGGCTGAGTGCTGATGAAGTTTGTTAAGCAGACACACCCAGCAGACACAGGATAGAGGGTTGTGTGCAAGTCAAGCCTTGAGAACTTGTTTTTCCAGCTGTGACTTTGTATTGCACCCTCAGCCAAGGGGGTGCAGTCCCTCACAGAGCTCCAGCCACGAGCGAGGGCAGCAGGTTCTGTGGGGCCCCTGGGGAGGGGAGAAGTGCTCAGGAGCAGCTCCAGTGCAGGGGTTTTTTAAATAGCACATCCAAATTAAAGTATTACCGTGCAGTGACTCATCCCTGTACAGAGAGCAGTTACTGCTCTGTACACGACACTCATTAGTATGCAAAGTGGTGTTTGGGTTTGTAGGAAATGGATTAAATGTCAGGCACTGATAGAATCTTAAAGCTTTCTGAGGCCCCTGAAAGAAATCACAGCCCTGCACTTAGAGCAGAACTAAGTCCTAAGGATGGGCTTGGAGCCCTAGTTAGGGTGGCATTTGTCACTTATCTGTCACCAAGAGGCTGCTGAGTCCCTCTGCCTTGGCTGCAGACCAGGCACCCCTTCTCCCTGAAGGTGGCAAATAATTTCTTTCAAAGGTCTTTTGAACTTTCCTTACAATGTGCATTTAAGATTCATGTATCAAAATGCTACATTCAATTTTTGAAGTAGCCTTTTGTTAGCTAATGCCTGTACTGATCTTGTACCTTGTGTGAGTGCTGACCTGTGTACTGGTAAACATGTACATCGTGTGTAGTGTCTGAACATAAAGCATTCCCAGGTGTGAGTGACTGTAAGTGTAAGGATGCTGTTACATGTCAGAAATTAAATCAAACCCACTGCTTCTGCCAAGTGTCTTCTGTTCCCATGCAGAGGTCAGGGAGAATGGAGCCCTTAGAGTAATTTCTGAGGATGAGGTGCCAGGAAAACCTGATCTTGAGGACAGAGTCCAGACACATGCCTTGGTGTCAAGGGCTGCTTAGTTGGGAATAACTGTGCCCCGTGAAGGGTGAGGGAAATCCCAGAGCACAAGGGTGAGTGTGAAATGTTGGGCTCTGCACTTTGGGCACGAATTCCAGCTGCAAGGAGTAACCTGAAGACTGCTGCTGTCCCATTGCTGTGGGGAGTGAGTAGAAAGAGAAGCCTCTTAAGAGATGAGAAAACCACATCTTGCTTGATTTGTAGAGTTGGAAATTTTGGAAATTAGAGTAGCAAGAGCACAGTGTTGTTTTTTTAAGGATGATGCTTGCAGGGGTGTTTTGCAGTGTTTGATGGACTGTGGGAAAGCCCTTGGGCCCTGGGAACAAGTTGGTAACGGTGACTAATAAAATCGGTATAAACTAACAACACACTTGGGCCTTTGCATTTCCAGCCCGATGGATCAAAGAGCTTTAACTCCGTCCGCGTCTGGTTTCTGTGCCATTCAAATGAACGGGCACAATGAGGGCACAGCGGGGCCCGGCTGTGGGCAGGAGGGGCGTTCCCACCTTCCCCTGAGGAAAGAGGAGGAGCAAAAGAATAAAAACGGCTTTTTAAACCTATTTTGTAAATGGGGCTTCGGCACGTAGTCAGAAAATAATCTATATTATGTCCCATTTCCTGATACAGAGTCTTAAAAACGCACGAGCCATGGGCAGAAACACAGTGTTGTTCCCATTATCCCCTCCCTCAGTGAGGCGAGGGTTCTGCGCCTCCCGGCTGAGCCGCTGTCCCGAGGGGGGCTGGAGG
The DNA here is from genome assembly GCA_037834095.1 of Argya squamiceps. Taxonomy (NCBI): domain Eukaryota; kingdom Metazoa; phylum Chordata; class Aves; order Passeriformes; family Leiothrichidae; genus Argya; species Argya squamiceps. The sequence continues at coordinate 1,320,478 of JBBMKD010000034.1, forward strand.
AGCCTCGGCGGTGGGTGCCCGGTAACGGGGAGTGTTCGCAGCTCCCTCTGAGAGCTCCGGGGGTGTTCGGCGAGCCCTCTGTGAGCACCGGGGGTGTTCCGCCCCCTCCTCGCCGGTGCCACAAGATGGCGGCTTCCCCACCGAACTGCGCTTCCCAGCGTGCCTCGCGCCGCCGCGCGAAATGGCCGCCAGGTACCCTGCGGGACTACAGCTCCCGGCATGCCACGCGCTGGGAGACGGGAAAAGACTACGCGTCCCGGCGTGCAGCACGCCGCCCCTCCGCCAAAGCTGCGGCCCGGCACGCGCCTGCCGCCGCCGCTTCCGGGGGAGAGGGGGCGGAGCCGGCGGGGGTCTAGCGTTGGCGGAAGTGACGTCAGGTCCGGCGGTGTGTGGCGGAGCGGGG
>JBBMKD010000034.1:1325043-1340354 GCA_037834095.1 Argya squamiceps
GGGTGATGGACTGGCCAAACCCAGAGAGAAGATTGCACAGTGTCTGCAGGGGTCCATGGGGGAGAAGCCTTCTTTACACCTGGGGGATCTTTAATCTTCACTTTTCCAGGGAAGGGCAGTTGGAAATTCCTTTAATGGCGTGAGGGACTCCACACTGGGGAACAAACAGACCCCTTTCTCTGGCAGTGAATCTCTGTAGTCCTGGTGGAAAATACAGGGAGTGCAGCACGTTCTAATGCATCCATGAATGCCCTGCTTCTGCAGGAGGGAGGGGGGATAGAGAGTTGACAGCAGTAGGTGGCACTGGGGAAGGGCTGGCCTGGGAGGTGTTCAGACATGCCAGGTGTCCCAGTGCTGAGCTGGGGAATTCCAGGTGCACACCTGCCTTGGGAACAGCCCTGCTGCTCCACAGGCTGCTGGGTGACTGAGCTGCTCATTTCCATACTTGATTCTTGCAGCTCCTTTCTCCATCAGGTGGGAAGGAAGCCTTACTTTTCCTTTGTCACCCTTCTCTCCCTTGCTCCAGAGACTGGGAACAGCCCACCTCTTTCCACACCCCTTTCCCATTCCCAGCTTGCTGTGTGCTCCAGCAGCTGTGGCTGTGCTGGGTGCTGAGCCACCAGCATGGGATCCTCAGGGTGCCAGCAGCACTGAGCATTCAGAGTCAGGTTTGCTCACAAAACCTCCATTCTCTCTTCTCTCGTGCATTATTCCCTGTTTGGTGCCTTTTTTCCCCCAGGAGCTGTCCCACAGTCAGCAAACAGGGGGTGTAGTTCTCTGGGAAGGAGCTGAGTCGTGCCATGATTTTTCAGGCACAGTTTCCATTGTTAAACAGAGGAAAGGTGGGAGTGTGAGGGGAGAAGGGTCATGCTCAGACAAACACTTGGGGCAGCCTGGTCACCTGCTGCTGGAGCTGGAAAATGCAAACAGGCAGTCCTGATTTCCAGCTCTTTGGGGAATTAAATGTTATTTAGTACTGCTGGAGCTGCCATGGAGGCACCTGTAGGGGTACAGGCCTGTAAGCAAGCCCCTGGAGCTGGGCAAGCCCTGTGTAACAGGAGCCTGTGGCTGTGTGCCCACAGCAGGAGGGAGGTGGTGCCTCCTGGAGGTGCCACCCGGGCTGGAGTGCTGCTCTGGGGAGTCACTGAGTCAGCCTTGGAGCACGTGGGCACCAGGGGAGCTCCTGAGGGATTGCCCCAAGGGCAAGGACCCACACTGCACAGCAGTCCTGATAATCTGGTGTTAATGGTTTTGATTTGGTGTTTGTGGTAACTGAATTTCCACTCCAGGGTTGAGGAGGTGTTTGATTTCAGAGCAAAGGATAAATGGGAAAACTTGTTTGAGCTTCCACTGAGTGAACTTCTAAATCTGTCCCCAATCATTTTTCCATTCCCTTGTGTCTGGCCTAGTCCTTCACACCAGCTTCTGTTTCCCTGCTTTCCACTCTCAAACAGTCTGATGCAGGACATGGAAAATTTGTAGGATGAGCTCCCTCCAAAGTTCACTTACTGAACAACCAAGGAAAGCTGCTTTAATCTCTGCACTGCATGTCAGTTCTGCATGGGGTGGTTTGTCCTGCATTCGTGGCAGCTGCTGGGATCAGCTGGGGTTCCCAAGGAGAGCACACACTGACAACCAAGGAGAGGCTGCTGCTTCCAGGTGACAGGCAGGGGTTATTTTTTCCCCAGGAGTCCCTCAGGACACTTACCTGGGGAGTGTTTCCTGGCTCTGTGTGTTGGCACAGCTCCCTTCCTCATACTTGCAGTGAGCTCAGTCCAGACTAGTTGGTACAGCTGACATTTTTGCTGGGCACCTACATTTTCCTTCTTTAGGTCATAACAAGCTGCAAACAAAAGAGCTGGGGCTGGCAGGGCTCTCCTGCCTCTCCCTGTCAGCTGCAGGCCCTGGGACAAAGCACTGAGGTCCTTCTGCTGCAGGGACATGGGTGCTGAGCCACCAGCATGGGATCCTCAGGGTGCCAGCAGCACAGAGTCAGGTTTGCTCACAAAACCTCTCTTCTCTCGTGCATTATTCCCTGTTTGGTGCCTTGTTTCCCCCAGGAACTGTCCCACAGTTAGGTGTAGTTCTCTGGGAAGGAGCTGAGTCTTGCCATGATTTTTCAGGCACAGATTCCATTGTTAAACAGAGGAATGTTGGGCTGGGGTGCTGCTGCACAGCTGGGTGCCCACAGCTGGGAATAAAAACCCCCAGGACAGAGCTCAGAGTGGATTTCCTGCTGAAGGAGTCTGTTCTCATTGCCCAGATCGAGGAGGAGCTGTGGGAGGAGGAGTTCATCGAGCGCTGTTTCCAGGAGATGCTGGAGGAGGAGGAGGAGCACGAGTGGTTCATTCCAGCCCGTGATCTCCCACAAACAATGGATCAACTCCAGGACCAGTTCAATGACCTTGTTATCAGTGACAGCTCATCGCTGGAGGATCTGGTGGTAAGCTCATCCTAAGGCTCAAGTCTGTGTGCAAGGCTGGCTCTTGGTGCTGCTTGTGGCAAGGGAAGGCCCTTTCCAGCAGGAGGGAGCCTGTCAAACCCAGCCTGGCTGTGCAGGGCAGGGGGAAAGGTGTGTCCTCGTGGGATGTCACCTGTTTGGTGGCTTTCCCAGCCCATGGCACAGCTCCAGGAGTGGGTGGGATGTTGTGAAAGAAGGGCACTGAGTGGAGCTGTGAAAGGGTCACTGGGCATCTGCCAGCACTGACACTGCTGCTCTGAGCCCTGCCCCAGGGTCTGGTTGGGATTGGGAGAACCACAGCAGATCCCTGTCACAATTCTAGGGGAGGGGAAAGCAGTCAAAGTGTGATTATTTCCCTCTTCCTGACTTCTGTGCAGAGCTCAACTCAAAGGAAAGGGCAGTGTGTGCTCATTTTCCCTCACAGAATGCAGAGTTCCTTGTGCAGAGCACAGACCCCACACCATCCTGTCACACAGCTGCTCTGAGATTCAGATGCAGACCCTGACTTTTCCAAGCTGAAGCAGCTGCAGGCAGCAGTTTCAGCTTCAATAAAGATCAGAAAAGCCTAATCCTCCATCTCTTTGTGATAAAGAGTTTCTTTTGAGGCTGCTGGTGCCCACCTCGAGCTGCAGGACATGGAGCAGCAGCAGCTTCCCAGGGGGGAGGACAGGGGAGTCACAGAGACATGTGAAAAATCAATACAGTGCTCACACACATGAAATTCCCAGAAGTGGCTGAAGTTCCTGGAACAAGTCACCTCTTGCTTAAATAAGCAAAATTTGAAAACCTCATGGTACGTTTTAACAGCTCAACTTGAGAAAAGGCTATTTCAGCATGAGGGGAAGCTGCTGTGTTTGCTGCATGCCTGTGGTTTGCTGCTTGTTCCCTGAGCCCTCATCCAGCTGAAACTTCAGGTGGAGCTAAGGAAGGTTGGATAACTCAGGGAGTAGCACAGAGGGATGGGCTTTTCTGGGAATTACTGGCTGCTGTTAAGTGTAAGAAGCCTATTGTATACCTGATTGTTACTCTAAATTCATAAACCTTTGCCTCTAATTGTCTTCAGCTTGAAAATGGAAGCTGAAAATTACAATTCACCTCGATTTCTGTTCTTCCCTTCCTCAGGTCAAGAGTAATCTGAATCCAAACGCAAAGGAGTTTGTTCCTGGGGTGAAGTACTTAAACATTTGAGTAGACTGGGCCCTCTTTTGGTGGATGTAGCACAATTTCCACACTGTGAAGCCAGTATTAGAAGATTTAATTGTAAAAGCTCTCTCTTCTTGTCACTGTGTTACACTTATGCATTGCCAAAGTTTTGTTAGTCTTGCATGCTCAATAAAAGTGCTGAGACTGTTATTAAGTAAATCTGTCAAAAGTTTAATGGAAACATAATTGGGCCCTGGCTCTGTGCGAAGGAGGCAGTGAGGTAAGAAGCACCAGTCAAGTTGAGACAAAGTACCACGTTAATAAAACCTTCTGCAGACTCTGATTTTTTAAACAGGACTTGGAATTTGCGGTGAATGGTCTGTTTTTAACTAAAGATGTGTTAACTGGTGCTAGCTTGCACCTGATAATGCCTTAACTTCCAAGTGAAAGTGAGGAGATCTGATTGTTATGCAAATTAGCTAACTTTCCTTTGAGATATCAGTGTTGTTACTAACGTTAATTTCCCCCCTTACAAAACATCATGATCCCGGGGAGCAGCGGGAGCTTAACCCAAATCTCACAGACCTGTGCAGAGTCGTAGATCTCAGCTCCTGAGCTAACATCCAGACAATTGGGAGGAAGCAGTTCCCTGTCCTTTGCAGTGTGTGATGAGGTTAGAAACCTTCCCTTCCCCTCCCGTGCTGTTCAGGGAGGTGTGATCCATCTCAGCTCCTGCCAAGAGCAGCCCCCCTACACAGCACTGCCCGTGGAACCCTCAGCATCCAACTTCCCACAGCTGGATTTAACCAGGCAAACCCCAGCATTAGTGATTTGAGTGGTGCTTTTCCCTTGCTTTGTTTAATCATCACTACACAATAGTCTACAGCACAACTTTTTTGGGTTTTTTTTGGTTTTTTGGTTGTTTTTTTTTTCTTTTAATAAAGCTAGAACAGTTTTGGCTTCTTAAACTTCATATTTGGGTAGGTTAAGCTGCCATACGTGTTCAGTGTGAATAGTGTTTAAGTTGAAAATATTGTAAAAAAATTATATTTTTTCAAAAATATTTAAAAAAATAAATAATAGTAGAACTGATGTGGTGGCTGTCTCATAACTGGGCTTCTGGCACGGGAAGTGGCTTGGCAGTGTGTGGAGGACAGGGCTGGCACTGATGGCCCCAGATCCTGGCTGAAGGTGGACTCTTGATGGAATCACAGACTGCTCTGGCTTGGAAGAGACTGCAGACATCCACTTCCATGGGCAGGGACTCCTGCTGTCCCAGGCTGCTCCAAGCCCTGTCCAGCCTGGCTTCAGACACTTCAGGGAAGGGAATTTACTCCTCTCCTCCCACTGTCCTGTCCCATCGTTCTCCCTGTGGCTGTTCCCAGCCTGGCCCTGCTGGGAGCAGCTGGGGGCCCTCAGGAGCTGCTGCTGGTGCCTGCCTCAGGAGCCCCAGAGCTGGAATCCAGTGCTGTGGCTGCAACAGCTCCTCCAGCCCCATCCACTCGTGCTTCATGAACATCCTGAGTTGGACCCACAAGGATCAAGCCCTGCCTTGCTGTTAATATCTCCTTTTTGAGCTGGGGTTGAACAAAGGGGCACAGCTGGAGCTGCAGGACCGGCAGGGTGAGGTGGGGCCAAGCACAGATGCTGCCCCGCAGCAGAACCAGCTCGCTGTGTCAGCCACTCGTGCTCCAGGAGGAGCCTCTCCCTCCTGGGGGAACTCAGCTGCACCCGCCCCTTGTGCTGCTGCTCTGCAAAATGGTGATGGAGTTACCCCAGCCCCGTGCTGGGCACTGCCTTCCCTTCCCATGCTGCCCTTCCTAGAGCTGGCCAGACTTCTCCAGGATTTCCACTCACCTGGGGAGAGAGTTCAGACTCGAGGACCTAAAGAAAAAGGTCAGCAACTAACAGCTGATTTCTATCTGCACTGGGAGAGTTCCACCAGCGTGGCTGCGGTTTGTCCGTGAGCTTTGGCCTGGCCACCGTCACCTCGGGGTGGTGGCAGCTGAGAGCAGCAGGCAGGGCCAGCATGTGGAGCAGCCAGCCTGGCCGAGGCTGCTCTCCTGCCCTGGGTTTATCCCTCTCCTGTATCCCACAGCACTGGGAGTTCACTGGGGAGGGGCTGCTGCTGGCCTGGCAGCCCTGCAGGGTTTGGGGTGTGACTGCAGCAGGGCTGGGGGCACCCGGTGCTGAGCAGCACTGGCACTGCCCCCAGGCTGCCTCCCAGTCCTGCTCCAGCCCCGGTGGGTGGGCTGGGGGACAAGGGAATGGAGGGGACACAGCTGGCCAGAGGTGTCACACACTGTGACACTGTGCTCGGCACCAGGACAGCAGCCAGAGGGGGCTCAGGGCCTGGCTGGTGCTCGTGGGAGGTGGGGTGGTATTTGCATCCCTTGGGGTTTATTTTAAATTGGGGTAGGGCTTTTTTTCCCTTATGTTCACTCGTAACAGATTTTCTCACTTCTCTCCCTGCTCATGCTGGGGACCGAGTGTGTCAAGGTGCCACCCCGGGCTGTGACAGGGTTGTGCAATGTTGCCTCAGCTCAACTTTGGTGCGAATTCCAACCTGGGCGAATTCCAGGCCGAGGACTGGCCTGACCCCGCATTGGGGGTCAGCCACCTCTGTGCACACATCTGAGAGCACCCTGGTGGCCCGGGGCAGTGTCACCAGCACGGCCGGGACAGAGCCAGCGCTCCGGGAGGGTTTGCCAAGGGCTTGTGCTGAGCTGCCTTTCCCACAGCAGCAGGTTCAGGCAGAGCCCACCTGGAGGAAATCCAGCGTGTCTCCGTGTCTGGCAGCCCAGGAGGAACACGGTTAAAGGTGCTGACGCCTTTGCAGTGCTCAAAGGACGAGGGAACGGTGCAGGAGGCAGCAGAGACACTGGCCAGGCACGTGCACTTGAATATTTTATAATTTTTAATGTGTCATCTTAAATTAGGCATCCTAACGCTGGTCTGGACACTGCCCCACGCAGAGCCCGTGGCAGCTGCTGGGTCACGGTGCTGGAGCCGAGGGCACAGCATGAAAATCCGTGGCCCCGGGTGGGAGTTGGTGGCCCCGGGTGGGAGTTGTTGGTGGCCCCGGGGCTCTGGCTGGCTCCGATGTGGCTGAGGGGCCTCAGCAAGCGCTGGACGAGCCTCAGGCAGCTAAAGCTTCAGGTGGAGCATGGCACGGGGTGGCGGCCCCCCGGAGCTCGGGCTGTCCCCCAAGAGCAGCGTTGTGTTTCCTTAGCCCCGCGTTGGAGCCGAGCACCAGCAGCCTTGGCCTTGGCCTTGGTGGGCGCTACCGCACCCCGACAGCCCCCCGGGAGCTCGGCTCGGCTCCTCCGGCGCTGGGGCGGGACCTCCCGGGACCCTCCCCTGGCTCAGACCTTGGTGCACACCGAGCCCCCGTCAGCGCCGTCCGGGCCCTCTGCGGCCCCCGCGCCCCTGCCCTTGGCCCGGGGCCTGTAGCCGGTGAACACCGGGCAGATGGGCACCTTCCTCAGCCAGCGGCTGCTCCGCACCGCGCCCATGCCGAAGGGGAAGTCATAGCTCCTCAGGCTGGCGCTGCTGGTGCTGTCCGAGTGCGCTCCTGCCTTCCACTGCACCAGCCCTCGCTCCTCCTGCGTCCCTGCGGGATGTCCAGTGTCACCCCCGGCCCTGCCATCCCCTCCGGCAGCTCTGAATCAATAGGGATCTGCTCCAGCCCCGCTGCAGTTACCCGGGATGGTGTTGTCCAGGACGAAGGCAATGGTGCCCCCGACGAACATCTCCGTGGTCAGCAGCACCGTCAGGATCTGGTCCAGCTCGGCAACACCTGAGAGAGCGTGGGACGGAGCCGGGGGTGCAGTGAGGAGCCGGATTTCCCCGCTGTTCCCCCGGGGTGGGCGAGCGCCGGGAGATCTGCCCTCCTCTGTCCCCAAACTCCCCAAATCGCGGCTTTTCGTGGCTGGGGGTACCTGTGTTAATGGCCCCGGGGTGGGAATCCAGGTAGTTTGGCAGCGTCAGCCCGAAAAACATGGCAAAGCCCAGCACGAAGAGGTTTCGGGAGGAGTTCATGTCGACGAACTGCAGGTTGGAGAGGCCGACGGCCGTGATCATTCCTGCCGGCAGAGACGCGGCGATGCAGGCGGAGGTGCCCGCGCTGGGCCGGGCATCGGGGCCTGCCCCAGCCGCGGTGAGGATGCGAGGAGCCCCCGTTCTCCCAAAACCCGCCCTGCACCCTTGGGCTCAGCAGGCCCCCAAGCTGCGGGGTCGTGGCCCTGGGCTGCCGAGAGCAGCGCTCCGGGTTTGGGGGAGACAGTTACCGAATAAGGTGCAGAACATCCCGCCGAGCACGGGGTCGGGCAGGGAGGCGAAGAGCGCCGTGAATTTGCCGACGGTCCCCAGCAGGAGCATGATCCCGGCGCCGTACTGGATCACCCTCCTGCTCCCCACCTGCACAGAGACACCGAGAGCAGGTGACGGTGCCCGTGCCCCCCGGCCGAGCCGGGACCCCTCCCCGGCCCCGGTACCTTGGTGATGCCCAGGACGCCGATGTTGGGGCTGGAGGACGTGGAGCCGTTGCCGGTTCCCAAGAGCCCCGCGATGATGCAGGAGATGCCCTCGGTGAAAATGCCCCTGGGGAACAACAGGGTCGGGCTGGTGCCCATCCCACTCTCCCGCGGCATCCCTGACCGGTCTCCAGAGATGCCGGGGAGTGAGGTACCGTGGAGAGGGGAACAGGCGGCTGTACCTGTTGATGGCGTGCACAGGGGGCGGGGGCGCTCCGGCCAGCCGGGCACAGGAGTAGTAGTCCCCGATGGACTCGATGATGCCCGCCAGCGTGGCACTGAACATGCCCAGCACGGCCGCGGAGGTCACCGTGGGCAGCCCCCACTGGCCTGCCCGAGGGCAGAGCAGGTCAGGGTTGGGGACACACCAGGACCCTCCAGCCCGTGCTCAGCGGTGCCACTTCGGGCCCCCCACCCCGGGTCCTCCCCAGCCCCGGTGATGCTGCACCAGGTCCCCACATCCCGCAGGGCAAAGGGATATCGGGGGGCCCGGGGCTGCCGGGCACTCACAGGGGTAGGGGACACGGAACCAGGGTGCCACGGACAGGATCTCCCCGCGGGCGTCCGTCCTGGCCTTGTAGCCGTACTCCTCGGGCCGGCTGGGGAAGACTCCGGTGCGGGTCAGCACGTAGCAGATGAGCCACACCACCATGATGGCCAGGATGATCTGCGGGGCACACACCGGGTCCCTCCCGCACCGCTCCCGAGCTCACGTGTGGCTAAACGGGGGAATTTGGGGCCGCCCCGGGATACTCTCGGCTAATCCCTACCGGGAACATCTTGAAGATCTGGACGCGGAGCAGGACGAAGCCGTGGCCCCGCCGGTAGCCGGGCAGGCAAACGGGGACCTGCCGCAGGTACTGGGCAAAGAGGACAATCAGGAAGATGGTCCTGGGAGGAAAGACAGACGGGAACCCTTGTGCCCCTGACATCCTCCTGGATCCATGTTGGACAGCCCTGCCCTGTCCCCCGTGTCCCCATGCCGTACAGCACAGAGATGCCCCAGTGGGAGCCAGCCCGGTCACCAGCCGCCTGGAAAACGGAGAGTCCGATGAGGGACACGGTGGGGGTGACGGTCAGCGGCCCGATGTAGCTGAGCAGTGCCCCGGGGAGCCCCAGCAGCCCGATGAGCACTTCCACCAGGCTGGACACCACGATGGCCCCCTGGATCTGCAGGGCACGGAGAGGGGCAGGAGAGGGCGTCAGCAGCCTGCCGGGGAGTCTGGGCGCCGCGGGGGTGGCGGCAGGATGGTGACATCAGGTACCTCTCGCATGCGGGGCTGCCAGATGTGGGACGTGTTGAGCGGCAGTGACCAGTTGCCGTAGATCTGCTCTGGGGATGAAGGGCTGTGAGGTGGTCCCGGGGGGCGGGGAGCAGCCGGACACCCCCTGCACCCCCCTGCCCTCACCTTCAGAGGGGCATCGCCACTTCTCCAGGGCCAGGATGGACTTGGCGGGGACAAGGAAGGCCAGCGCGCTCGCCTGGAAGAGGGGCAGCCTGGGGGGACAGAGGGATGCCTGCGCCCGGGCCCGGGGCTGGGCAGGGGGGCCCGCCGGGGCCGCGCCTCTACCTGATGCCCACGGTGGTCTGGATGAGGGTGGTGATGCCCACGCAGGTGAAGATGGTGCCGATGAGGTAACTGACGGTGAGCTGGTCCTTGCCCACGCACAGGCTCTCGGCCAGCAGGAAGGGCACGGCGATGGTGCCGCTGAAGCAGGTCAGGTAGTGCTGGGGGGGCGAGGGGGGCGCTCAGCGGGGCTGGGGGGGACCCACACCACGGGGAACGGGGATTGGGGTCTGACACCTTCCAGGCTGTACCTGGAAGCCGAGCAGGATGCAGAGGTACCAGGGGGGCACGTCCTCGATCTTGTAGAGCATGTCCATCTCCGGCCGGGGGGGCCTGGTGCCCGCCCCGGGGTCCTGCCGTGGGGGCACAGCTCAGCCTGGCTCGCCCTGGGGCTGCGTGCAGGGACGGGCACCCCACCCTGCCCCATGGGAGCCCCTGTGCCCGCAGGGGTGGGAGGGGTCCCGGCTGGCCGGTCTCCATCTCAGGTGTGTCACAGGTGGATTTGGGGGGAGTGCTGCCCGCGGGGTGCCCCGGTACTCACCCTGCCCGCCGCAGGCAGCTCCTTCCCGGGGGTGTGCGGGGAGCCCGTGCGGGCCGGAGCCAAGTTCCCATTCTGGCAGTGAGGACGAGGGGGGAGCTGGGTCAGTGTGGACCCGGGTGTCCCCCGGGAAAGGGGCTGGGCTCTGCTCTGAGGGACGCGGGTGACACCGGGCCATGGCTCAGCATATTTCCCGTCAGTCCCAGCCCGTGGCCGCTCTGACCCCCAAGAAGGGTCTGGGCTCCCAAACCCGCTGGTCCCTACGTCGTATTTTGTTCGTGGGAAGTGCGGAAGGGAATCCCCCCTGCAGGTGATGGGAAAAACGGCACAGCCAGTCCCAGCCGCAGCATTCCAGCGCGTCCCGTCGGTGCCGGGATTCGCCGCAGTCCCCAGGCTCACCCTGGCCTTTGCCAGCGCCAGCAGGGCATCCTGACCCCGAGCTGGCCATCGCTGGGCTCGGTGTCCCTGGCCACCGCCTCCCTCCCCACCGCCCTGGGATGACACCGAGGAAGGGATGGGGACGGGACGGCGCCTGCATTCACCTGGGGCTGAGCCAGCTCTCCTGAGCGGGTCCCCATCCTCCGGCGACGTGCCCCCGGCGGCGATGTCCCTGCTCGGGGGGTTTTATGGCCGTGGGAAGGACTTTAGTCACCGGCCGGGCGGTGGCGGTGGCAGGGGCGGCGGGCGGGAGGGCGGTCATTGGCTGCGGGTTGTGAAACCGGCGAGGGCAGCCCCGGCACGGATCAGCCATTAACTCCTTTAATTGGGGCTACACCCGCCCGGAGCCGCGCCGTGGTGAAACATTAGAGCCCGTGGGTTACAGAGTAATTCCCGGCTCGCCCGGACGGAGTCGGGGCTGCTGCCGGCACGGCCGGACCGGGCGTCGAGCGACAGCGGCGACATCGGTGACAGGCGACACCAGGGAGGGGCCCACATCCCGGCACGTGTCGGCTCCCGCTGGGGACGAAGTCGGTTCCGAAGGTCACCGGGGCATTAAGCATTAACCTCGCCGTGCTACAGCTCGTTCTGCCGCGCCTTGGGGGGGTCCGGGCGGTCCTTGCGGCCGGCACAGGGTCCCTTGTCCCCGTGGCACAGCAGCTGTCGCAGCTCGGCCGGGCCCCGCCGGTGAGCGCTGTAGATTTGCGCCTCGCCCTGCTCGCCCACGTAGCCGTGGCACAGCTTGGAGAGCCTGCGACGAGCCGCTGTGGTCACCTGGAGGCGAGGGGACAGCGCCCGGCACCCCTGCACCCCCAAACCCCGACTCACCTGCTCGGCCACGGTCCCCCCGACACCATCACGCTCAGGGGCTGCTGCCTCGGCAGCCCCGGCCCCGACAGCCGCTTCTCCCCGTCCAGCTCCAGCACCCCGTAACTGCGGGCAGAGGGGGATTAGAGAGAAAATCGTCCCTGGGGACACCTCCCGGGGCACTCTGATTCCTGGGGCATCGCCCTGGGGACGTTCTGACCCCTGGGGACTCCCTGATCCCTGGTGACATCCCCATCCCGGGGTCACCCCCATCTCAGGGACATCCTCCATCCCGGGGTCACCCCCATCTCGGGGTCACCCCCATCTCAGGGACATCCTCCATCCCGGGGTCACCCCCATCTCAGGGACATCCCCCATCTCGGGACATCCCCCATCCCGGGGTCACCCTCATCTCGGGGTCACCATGCTCACCTTTTCCAGTCCTGTGAGCAGCTCCTCTCCAGCACCTCTAAGTAGTCCGACTCCTTCAGAGCCTTCTTGCCCACCTTCCCCTCTGCCTTGCGCAGGTGCTCCTCAATCTGGGGTGAAAAAGCACAATCCGGGCACTGAGGGTGGCAGCGTGTCCGTGATCCTGCTCCCGAGCGGGGCTGGGGTCTGCACCCCCTCGGAAGCACATCTGCATGGATTAGCAGGTCCACGAGGAGCCCCAAAAGGTTTTTTTAAAGTGCCGATGGGGAATATTCATCAGTGGCACATCAGTGGCGTGCCCCAGAGGAGCAGCAGCATCTCCCGAGGCTGAATCCTCCCCACAAGCGTTCTCAGCGCCGCTTTTGGGGTGCGGTGTCCCCGGTCCCCAACTGGAAGGCGATGGCGTGGCCGGAGTCACAGCGCAGGGACTGGGGCATGTGGGGCGAGAGCCGCTCCTCGGGGCTCAGCTGGGGCGCCGAGGCCGAGTGGGACGGGGCGGCGGGGGGGTCCCCGCACATGTCCCCAGCCCCCGGCCCCCCCAGCAGGCTCAGCACCAGCCACGCTGCCAGCGCCGCCCGCATCCTGCCGCGCTCCCAAAGTGCTCCCAAAGTGCGGGCCGGAGGCGTGGGGTGCCTATAAACCCCCGGGGCGGGCTGTAAACCCCCGGGGCGGGCTGTAAACCCCCGGGGCGGGCTGTAAACCCCCGGGGACGGGCTGTAAACCCCCCGGGGCTGGCGAGTGGCGCTGAGGCGCACCCAGCACACACCTGCATCCGGCTGGGGCGGCCCGCCCGACCCGAGCGTGGCGGCAGGAAGGGGGGGATGTGCATGGGGTGTCCCCGACAGAGTGCCCCCTCTCCAGGAAGTTTTTGCTCTAACTCAGTCCTGTAATGCCCGATCCCTTCTCCTCAACCTAAATTCTTCCTGGGATGGTGTGAGCCTACAGGGGCTGGGGGTGCCTAGAGGTTTGAGGCTCAGGACTGCGGTTCAGGGCTAGGATTTGGGGTTCAGAGCTGGGATTTGGGGTTAAGGACTGGGGTTTGGGGATCATGGCTGTGGTTTGGCGCTCAGGGCTGGGGTTTGGGGTTTAGGGCTCACTGCAGAGTCCCCTCCTGCTCCCAGGGACTGGGATTTATCTGGTGGACACTCCAGGACAGACAGAAGGACTGCATGTTCCAAGAGCCTCAACCCCTCGCCTCCCTTTACAGACCACACACGCACAGGATGAATAAGCAGGTTCAAAGCTGTTACAGCGTTTTTATTACTATTTTGGGGTGCCTGTGCTGCAGCCGCGGCTGGGGAGGGCTGGGAGTGCCAGGCCCTGTGCGAACCAGCCCGGGTGATCCTTGGGACGTGACCGGCAGGACAGGAGGAAGCAGGACCTGTGTGGTCCCTTTGCTGGCCCACACATCCACGTCCCCCTAGGGCTGCCAGGTGCTCACACCGGAAAATCCCCTTTTTGTCGCCGTTTCCATGAGAAGCCGGTGCAGTCCAACTGCTACCCCTCGGCGCTTTGCCAGCTCAGCCGTGCCAGGGGCGATGCTGACTTTGGGCTAAGCCCGGCCGTGGGAAGGGACATCCCCGCGGGTCCGTCCCGTCACATCCGGAGCAGAGACCCCTCGGGCGCGGCAGGGCTGCCGCGGGCCGGGGGCTGCTCGGGGCCGGGACTTGCCTGCATCCCCGTGGGGATGTAGTACAGGCTCTCCAGTTAGCCGCAGTCGGGACCCCCGGCCGGGGACGGCCCCTCGCCTTTGGGAGCAGAGCCGGGGGTCCCGGGGTTGTCGGCAGCCGGCAGCGAGGGGTGCGGCGGCGAGGGGGCGGAGGGCGGCGGCGCCGGGAGCCCCGGGAAGCCGCCGTAGGGTGCGTAGGGTGGGCCACAGACCCCCGGGGGCACGACCAGGGGGTTGAAAGGTGCCTGGTAGAGCCCGGTGTGTGATGCCACCGGTGGGACCAGCACCTCCAGGTACTGCCCGGTCTCGGGGTCGTAGAGCGTTTTCATCTGCGGCTGCCGCGGCGGCTCCATGTAGTAGCACTTCCCGCTGCTGGGATCCACGAGCATCCTCCGCTGGGCGGGCAGGGGGGCGGAGAAGGACTTGGGGGGGCTTTGCCTGCTCCTCCCACTCGGCGAGGGGCCATCGGTCCTGCTGAAGAAATGAGGAGCATCCTCCAGGTGGGGCTGGGCTGGGGGCTCCACAGCAGCCGGGCCCTCGGGGGGCCGGGGCAGGGGGGGCTCAGGGCTGGGCTTGCTCCAGGGCACTTCCCCACCAGGAAGGGGATGGGCACCGGTTCCCTGCGGAGCTCTGGCTGGGTTGGGGACAAAAGGGGATCCAAAGAAAGAGCTGGCCACGTTGGAGACTGATGGATGCCCAAGGGAAGTGGGGACTGGGTTGCTGACCAAGGGGGACCCAAAGGATGAGCTGCCTGGGTTGGGGATCAGGGGGTTCCCAAAGGAAGAGCTGGATGGATTGGGCACCAAAGGGGACCCAAAGGATGCACTGGATGGATTGGGGACCAAAGGGGACCCAAAGGATGCACTGGATGGATTGGGGACCAAAGGGGTCCCAAAGGACACACTGGATGGATTGGGGATCAGTGGGGACCCAAAGGATGCACTGGATGGATTGGGGACCAGTGGGGAGCCAAAGGATGTACTGGATGGATTGGGGACCAGTGGGGAGCCAAAGGATGCACGGGATGGATTGGGGGCCAAAGGGGACCCAAAGGATGCACTGGATGGATTGGGGACCAAGGGGTTCCCAAAGGACATGCTGGATGGATTGGGGATCAAGGGGTTCCCAAAGGATGCACTGGATGGATTTGGGACCAAAGGGGACCCAAAGGATGCACTGGATGGATTGGGGATCAAGGGGTTCCCAAAGGATGTGCTGCACAGGTTGGGGACCAGAGGGGCCCCAAAAGACTTGTTGGAGTTGGAAACCAAGGGGGTCCCAAATGATGTGCTGGCCAGGCTGGAGGCTGATGGGAAGCCAAAGGATGAGCTGGTCACGTTGGTGACCGCGGAGGTCCCAAAGGGTGCACTGGCTGGGTTGGGGACTGAGGGGGTCCCAAAGGATGCAGTGCCTGGGTTGGGGCCCGAGGACAGCTTTGGCATCAGCGTGGATTTGGGGGCTCTCTCGGGGATGGCCAAGTAGTTGGAGTTCTCTGCCGGGGCAGCAGGCGGGTAGGGCTCTGTAGCCGCCGGCCACTGCGGCGAGCGCTCCCACGCCTCCCTCTGCTCCGGCAGCCGCCCGGGGGGGCCTTCGCTGCTGTCCCCGGCTCGGAGCGGGGCGGCGGGGCCGGTGCCACCGGCAGAGCCCCCGCTGCCCACCGACACCCGAGGGCCTCCGGGCCGCTCCTGCCTCTGCTCGCTGGCACCGGGCTCTGCCCCTCTCC
>JBBMKD010000034.1:1344637-1354932 GCA_037834095.1 Argya squamiceps
TTCTTTGGGGTTCTTTCCAACCCACAGCAGTCTGTGATTGTGCAGTCCCAAGGATGCCGTGAACAGCCCGTCTGGGTGTGCTGTGGGATGGCAGCAGGACTGGCTGGGCATTGCTGTCACTGCCCCGGCTGCAGCCCCAGGCTGCCCAAACCTGCCAAGCCAGGCCACGCTGCAGCACCTGCACCTCCTCCTCCTGGGTTTGTCCCTCGGTGTGGAGGCCATGGAGAAACCCCCAGGCTCCTCCTGCCAGGTGAAACCCCATCAGCACCTCCCAGGGCTGGCTGGGCTGTGCGTGGGAGCAGCCTGTGGGGCACAAACACGTTACAGAACAGTGGGTGCTCCCTGGCTGAGCCAGACTCACTAATTAAACTCTGATTTATGTTTAAGCCAGTGTGATGCTGCCTGTAGCCACACCACTGCCTTTGCTTATTAACCTGGATTTTGTGCCAGCTTGGTGCGTGCTCACCTCAGTGCTGGCAAGCCTGGCATGGGCAGCAAGGAGGAGGAGGATGAGGAGGAGGAAGGCTGCTGGTAGCTGCTGAAAGCAGGACGTGCCTCTCCCACGCTGGAATTACTTTTTGCAACTCCAGAGGAGCAGGAAACACCGGCCCAGCTTGGCAGGGCCTTTCAGAGCTGCCTCTGGGGACACTCCAGGGTGCTGCGTGACAGAGGGACGCACCCGCCTCCCCCGTGCCAGGGTGTCACAGGGGTGCCGCTCCCCGGGCACCACCGTGCCGGTGCTGTGGCACAGGGCAATGCCCGAGCAGGGGCCAGGGCTCTGCACCCCAGAGCCAGGGCCAGAGAGCCGGGCCAGGCAGGAGGGTCCTGCAGCCACACGGTGCCGTGTCGGGGGCCAGCCTCGCTCCCAGCCCCGTCCCGTTCCCAGCCCCATTCCCAGACCCCTGTCCCGTTCCCGGCCCCGTCCCATTCCTGGCCCCATTCACGGCCCCCTGTCCCGTTCCAAGCCCCATTCACACCTCCCTGTCCCATTCCCAGACCTCTGCTCCTGCCCCTGCCCCGTTCCCTGTCCCGTTCCCGGCCTCCTGTCCCGTTCCAAGCCCAGTTCCCTGTCCCATTCCCTGTTACGTTCTCAGACCTCTGTTCCTGCCCCATTCCCTGTTCCACTCCCTGTTCCGTTCCCAGCACCTGTCTCGTTCCCAGCCCCCAGTCCTGTTCCCACTCCCCGGTCCCGTTCCCAGCCCCCGGTCCCGTTCCCATCCCTGGGTCCCGTTCCCATCCCTGGGTCCCGTTCCCAGCCCTGGGTCCCGTTCCCAGCCCTGGGTCCCGTTCCCATCCCCGGGTCCCGTTCCCATCCCTCAGTCCCGTTCCCGGCCCCGGTCCCGTTCCCATCCCTCAGTCCCGTTCCCATTTCCGGTCCTGCTCCCATCCCCGGTCCCGTTCCCACACGCGCAGGCCGCGGGGCGGGGCCCGCAGACTCCGCCCCCACCGCGAAGGCGAGAACGCAGGCCCCGCCCACACGGAACCTCCCTCCCCTCACACAGAGGAGGGCTCAATCCTGATCCCGATCCTGATCCCAATCCCGATCCTGATCCTAATCCCGATCTTGATCCTAATCCCGATCCCGATCCTAATCCCGATCCCAAGGCCTCGGCCATGTCCCGCACCCCGCGGCAATGGCGGCCGCCTCCTCCTCCCACCCAGAGCCGTCCCCGCCATCCCCCCGCACCGCTCCCGGCGCCAGGCTCGGTCCACCACGGACAGGCACAGCGATGTCACGTCTTTAATTTAAAAATAAATAAATATATATACACACACAAACCCATGTCCAAGCGCTCGGTGCACCCAGGAACACCCTCTCCTCCCGTCAGAGCCCCACAAGGAAGAATCCCAAGTACCCTTTGCAGAAGGACTGCGATGCATTTCCACACCAGGGGCTCCAGACAGGATTCTCCTTCTCCCTGTGGAGCACCGAACAAACACAACTTGTCCTGTTTCTCACCGCAGAGGTCCCAAGCCACACGCCCTCCCTCACAGCACCCTGACCCTGGTTAGGAACAAAACACTTATTGCTTTTGGGGATGTTTTTACCTCCCTCCTGCATTTCCTGGCTGATTGTGCTTCCCACAGGAGGTCTCCATCAAGTACTCGAGATCTTTGGATGAAAGGTACAATCTGGTTTCAGTGCAAAATGCTATGGAGGAGTTTAAGCTCCGTGCAGGACATTGTGAGTCCAGAAAGTCGCTGGATTTGCTCTCCCTACCTGTATCCCTCTACAGTCACACAGGAATGACAGGGAAGATCCCAACCCTGGAACAAAGTCCAACCACTTAAATCGATTTCTAATATATTCTACAAGCTATTTAATATATAAAAAGCAACATTATTTTCACTTTTTGTACACTCATGTGCTCAAAAGTGGGAAATACCAGAATTAAGACTGCCTGCTCTGCCAGCCACCAACCTGGAATCAACATCCATTCTTGCCCTTAAACTCTGGCACTAAGAATGCTCCACACCACCCCTCAAAATGCCCTTTTCACTGGTGTTCTTCCTGTTCCAGGTGCCCCAAAAATTCTACTCAACTTCCTCATGTTCCTACAAGGTTTCCTAAAAATGAGGCATAAAAATGCAATTTAGAGAGTCACTATGTCATTTTTTCCCCTTTTATGACATCCCACCACAGCACTGTTGCTGTACCTGGAGTATTCTCCTCCCAGCTGGGATGTTTAGGGCACGTGTGGAGAAGCACCAGGCCTCAAACCAAACCCTCATCCACGTGCAGACCCCAGGAAAGAGGTTTTTTCCAGCTTTCTTTCCTGCCAAACCTCCCAGGGCTGTATGGATGGGACAGGGACATGGAGGGGACACACCAACATCCCTAGTTCCATCCAGTGGGACTCCTACACCACTGCACTAGTGCCCAGCACGTGGATAATCTGAGTTTTAAAGGCAGGTTTAATCCTGGCATTTCCCAAACTTCTGAGCATTTGCTCCCCAGGCTTCAGCCAAGGCCACCTGTGCATCCTGTGTGACTCGAGTTTCAGGCACGTGGCAACAGCAGAGCCTTGCTCAGGTGTCACTGCCTCCCATCCCCAGGGTCAGGGGGGAGCAGTGCTGCTCTGTGAGCCCCCACCCCGGGCAGGAATTCCCTGCAAGAGCAGCTCATTCCATGCAGAGCACACACCAGACTGCCTCAGGAGCTTCATGGTGCTCAGAGGGAGCAACACTGGCCTAACACTGCTCTGCTGCTCTTGAGGACAACCCAGCATCAACCTGCCCTTCAAGGCCTGGCTGTGTGAAGGAGGAGCAAGTAAAAACAGGACATTGCCACACAGATCTTTTTCTTTGCAATATCATGTCTACAGTGAAACATTCATAGCTGCTCAACAGAGTAAAAATATGCTACATGAGAACTGTACTGGAAAATGCAGAGCCCTGGGAGAGTGTGCAGATAAAAACCAGAATGGAATAATAGCCAGCTTCAAAATATGCCACTGCAAAGAGACAAGAGAATGAGCACAGTTCTGCTCTCCCAACAGCCTGGCAGACACTGGAAGTGGTGCAATTCCCAGACTCCTGTGTTGGTGCCAGGATGTCCCTTGGAACAGCAGGGACACTGGGAGAGCTGGGAATGTGCTCAGGGGCTGCCCTCAGGCAGGGCCTGGAGGGGCAGGGGGAGCCCTGCCCTGCCTGGGGATGCACAGGGAACACGGGAAGCAGAGAGGAGCCTGCTCTCCTGGGAAGCACACACAGCCTGGATGGCAGACAAACCACCCACACACACGGGCTCCAAACTCAGAGCGTGCCCTGGGGAATGGATTTACAAAGTGCCACTGGTCCTTGGAACCAAATCTAATGTACAGGATATATTACAGCAAACAGCAGCCCTGCAGCTCGTGCTGGCCCCTCTGTGTGCTGCCTGCAGAGGGACTCCAATATCCAGACTCCTTCCCTTTTCACATGGAGGAAAATAAAAAGATAAGTTAAAACAGCAATAAATAAAAGTACGTAACGTGTGCGTGCTGGTCAGCCCCCTTTGTGCATCCCAATCAGACTGGAGAGCTTCTCACAGTGCTCAAGTTTCAGGGACTCTGCTTTCTGTTTTAACCGCTCATCTCTGTAGAGCTTGGCCAAATTTGACAAGTCAGACTCTGAAAGATGAAGAAAAAGATGTGTTAGGATGAAGCCCTGAGCCTCCTTTAAAGAACTGTTTCTAAGTGCTTTGTTATCCTCGTGGCACTTTTAATTTTGGTGGGTATGGAAGGCAGGGAGGTGAAGAGCTACCCGAGGGACCTGTCTGAAAGGCCTCCCTGCCCTTTCATTAACAATCTCAAATGTACTTTGCCTTTTGCTCCCCTTCTTCTCAAAAGCCACATAAAACTGAAATAATCCCATTGTTTAAATTATTTCCTCCCAGTAATTCAGAGAAGTTTCTTTTGCTGATTAGCTGAGGAAGTCTTCATATAGGTTTCTCCCTGCAGAATAATTTGGCTGCAGGATTAGATGCACCAAGGAGAACAGCAGTAATTTACTTCTGAAAAGGTCAACATCTCCATAAGCACAGGCTACCTGATGACACTCAATTTTTCAAAGAGCTTTTATACACCTTCCAAGCCCCTCATTTTATAAAATCATTCAGAATGGAAAGAACTTCAATAGATCCTTTCATGCCTTACGTCCTCTGTCCCTGTCCCACTGAAATTTAAAGCCATTTAACCCTCCTCCCACTCACGGAAAAGCTTCACAAACTGACAGGCAGGAACAGTTCATTTTCCAGCAGAAACCCATTCACAGGTTTATAACCAAAATGCCACTCAGGCAGTGCTGGGCACAGCCCTGTCAAGCCTCCAGCAAAACCCAGGCTCAGATAATTGTCCCTGAGCCCTGAGTCCCTGGAGTTGGGCAGTGGAGAATCTCAGCTTACACTTATCCAATTGGGGAAAATCATTCCCTGCACTTCTGACAGTGCTCATTCCATCACATTTGCTCCTTGTGGAGTTCAGTCTTTTACAGAGTAGCTCCTTTGAAGCCTTTTCTTTGAGGAGGTTCTGAATTCCAGCTATGTTTACATTGGATATACAGAAGAAATTTCTCCCTGTGAGGGTGGGCAGGCCCTGGCACAGGGTGCCCAGAGAAGCTGTGGTTGCCCCTGGACCCCTGGAAATGTCCCAGGCCAAGCTTGATGGGGCTTGGAGCAGCCTGGGGCAGTGGAAGGTGTCCCTGCCATGGCAGGGGTGGCACTGGGTGACCTTTAAGGCCCTTTCCAACCTAAACCATTCCATGGTTCTGTGATGCTTATCCTGATTTGGTTTCAGTTGCCTTTGTGACCCCGAGCTCTCTGCAGCCTCACTGTACAACTGAGCCATCCCAGCTGAACCATCCCCTGCAAAACCTGGGATGTGCTTTGTGACCTTAATTGTACCTCAGATTTTGGAAGACCCAAACCCACAGCACACCCAACTTTCACACACTGCTCTGCTCAGAGTCTGGTGCAGCACTATAAAACTGACTGGCTGAACAATGTACAATTATTTTAAAGGTGTTCCTTAAGGTTGTTGGACACCAGGTAATGCTTTTCAAGTCTTAAAATGCAGGACTTCAAAACCCAAACTGTTCCTGAACTACTCATCTCTGTCTGTTTTGCTGGTGCTCAAGGGAAACGTGCCCTCAGTAAACACAACAAATGTGCTATAAATAGACATTCAACTGACAAAAAACTCATCACACAAGTCCAACACTTCAGCAAGGATTAAGGGACCAACACTGTGCAGCAACAGCTGACTGAGAACTGCCTCAGCATCTGCAGAACTTTTCCCCAGCACTCCATCCTGTGTTCAGGGTTTATTTTTACAAACATGACTGTCCTAAGGTCAGCCCAGTCTCAGTTATGGAAGGGAAGCACTCTGCAAATGGTGAGTTTTCAATGACAGCAGTGGCCTCAGGCTGTGCTAACTGTGGCTGCTGTAAATGTATTTGCAGCTGGTGACTAACACAATCCCTGAGTGTACAGAGCTCTGGAGGAGCAGGGCTTGGCAGGCACTTGGCATTCCAGGCTGGATCATCTCCCCCCCTGACTGCTGGGCTCTCTCACACTCACAAACCCTTCCCCTCCTTGGGGCTGGGCTCCCCTCAGCTCCAGCTCTCTGTGGAACAGACAATGTGGTGACTTTCAGCTGCATGAGGTCAATTAAAGAGATTTTTCTCTAAGAAATAAACTCTCCCCTTTTGGCAAGCCCACAGTTATGAGTAGGAACATCCACATTATCCCTGGAGGCTGCTCCTGCCAGCCACAGATACCCAAAGGTCACAAATCAAACACACCAAAAACTTCAGGACTTTTATGGTCCTGTATGTTCTTTTCCTTTTTAACTTCAGAGCCTACATCTTTTTATTTCTCTTTCAAAGCAGGATTGGTAACTTTTATGTAAAATAAGCCAAAACAAGCCTTCCCATCAAATACCTGTAAAGAGCCTGGAGTCAGCAACTCTATTGCTACCTCTCCTTTAGGATTAAATGAGTCTTCTTTAGATAAATTGGTAAAGAAACTGAAAACAAGTGCAAAGGCACTTTTTAGCAGAGTGCTGAGGGCTGTTCTGCACAGAACAATTTAAAATCCCCACCAGTGTGTGAAAGCAGCTTGTCTGCTGCTCCTGCACATTCACAGACACAACTTGTTCCAGCTTCCTTTACTACTCAGGGTTGACTCATTTGAAGGTGGTGAATTCTTTAGGTGAATAAAATCAGTGAGTAAAACCAGTCACAACATCCCAGCCTAAGCTACTCCTTGTGATTTAATCTCTGTTATTCCTCACCATTCTGCAGGCAGCAGGATGTCTCTCCAATGAACCAGATTAGCAGCAATTAACAAGCAGTAAAATATGGGGTTAACATGCCTTTATTTGTGCCACTGATCCACTCAGGGCTGTGGGAGAATAATGACCTTAAATGCTCACATCTGTGTTCTCCCCTTCTGCATTCAATTCTTGTTTTTGAAAGACTTGAAAACGGTGAGAAACATGATGTCCAACTCAGCTAAAGATAGAAAATGCAAATACCACCCAAACCACAGAAGCAGGCTCTGAAAACTGATACCAGCAACACAGCCCCACTGCAAGGGAGCCAAGAGCACCTGGACACACTCTGGGCTCTCCTGGAGAAGTTTTAAGGAAAAAGTTACAGAAATTCTTGTGGAGCCAGTCAAAGCAAAACTGATTCTGCTCCAGCAAAGGAAACGTGGAATAGGTGATGCCTCAAGAGCTTTTCCAGCCTAGCAATCTGTCAGGGCTGGATAAATGTGGTGGGTTGTATGGTTAAAACATCACTAAGGGTTGTTCAAGCATAAAACCTGAGCAGAAAAAAGTGTCTCAGATGGTGAAGTCTGCTTTCCACTCATCTCCCAGAATCACTTAAAATGGGTTTTGACAGATCTCAAGAATAGCAAATTCAGTGTTAAGAGCAGATGTGAGACACCTTAAACCAGTGCAAGGCTGAGATGTTAAAGGATTGGAAACTGAGGCTAAAAACAGGAGAGCTTTGTGAAGCACAACCACCCCCCAGCCCCTGAAACACCCCTGGGACAGAAATAACTTACTTTGCTGTTTCTCCTTCCAGCAGCTGGTCTGAATATAGTCTATGTAATCTTTCTCAACTGTTTTCTCAAGCTCTTGAAGTTCTGCTCCTTGATAATTCTTTTCAAAGTTCTTATCAACATAGTAAGGCACCTGCAAGTTCTCTGTTTCTCTGCTGACAACGTGGCCTATGGACCTGTGGGAGCAGCAGGGAGAAATCAGATGTTTCTGCTGTTCAGACCTCAAGAAATCAAGATTTATTTCTCCATATTGGCAATGCCAGAGGAAAATATTTACAGCAATGTTTGTACAGTTCATTTCTGCAGGATTATGGCTCCCTCAACCATCCAGTCAGGAAATTACAATCTCAGGGACAGCAAGCTGTGCAGTGCAAACAGAACCCACCCTCCTGTTACAGTCACAGGAAAATATCCCAGAGTTTATAAAAAACTTAGGGCACAATGTGGCTGGATCTGGATTTTCCCATTTTTTGGATCCTTTAGTAGAAATAAAACTTAGCAGGGGAGATTCTAGTTATACTTTTCTTCAGGGTTTTATAATCATCAAACCCTGTAAGCCAAGGGAGGCATGGAATAGGCTGGAAAACACCCTGTAGGAACAATCAGCCCCTTTGACACATTCACTGGGTTAAACCACACTCCTGGAGTGAATTTCCATATCTGAGCAAAAGTACCCAGGCCTCTGCTCGAATCAGTGCCCACAGAGAGAGGCAGGCAGCCAAAACACAAAGGTTACACTCTACTCAAAGGAATCCTGTTTGCTCCTTTTTCCTGGACTCCTCTTTTCCTTCTCCTTCCCTGTGTCTCAGAGGTGTCCACAATTTCTTTTCATTTTTAGGCTGTTCAGTTGTTTCAAGGCTATGATTTAGATAAACAGCCTAACTCTGAACCAGGCTCAGGCCTATCTCCCATCACCAGGAGAAGGGAAGTGAAGAAAAGCAGCTCAGCTGCTGTGGGGGCAGCGTGGGAGGTTTCACATGGGACTGGCAGATAGCAAAAACACTCCCTGGAAAAAATAAAAAAACCCACCCTAAAAACATCCACCCTCCTGTTCTTTTCTGAGACACTGACACTGACTTTTCACCGACATTGTGTGCTGAGATGCTGAGGGGCTGCTGTGGCAGAGGAGAGGAGGGGAAGGCTGCACCTGAGCAGTTTTACTCCTAGGAGGGAACAAGGGACTGTTTGGAGCACTGTGCTGCTTGCCCCAAACCTGCCAACCCCACTCCCCTCTCAGCAAGGGCCAGCCCAGGGCAGCCCCTTCTCTCCTCCAGCCCTGGATGCTGAGAGAACACGTGGGTTTTCCTCTGCCCCAGGTGCTCCCAGTACAGCAGCTCTGTGGGGTCCTTCTGCCCCCAGAGCCCCCCAGGGCCCTGTTCCTCTAGAGAGGTTAAACCAGGCCATGTCAAGGCTTTAACCATTTGTTGAGCTTCCTGCTCCAGAAAAGATTTGGATTTATGCTGCAAACCACAGGTTCATTTTTTAGCTGCCTTCCAGAGGAACCTCAGGGATGGTCCAGAGATTCTGGGGGTTGGTCAGATCAGAGGCTGATCTGCATCCACACTCCCCATCCTGTATCACTGTGCAAAACCATTCCCTGCCAGGTGAGGAAGGTTTGTGACCCTGTGCACTAAAGCTCCTCACAGGGAACTTCACAGTGCTCAGAACTCACCAGAGCAGGCCGTTGCTATTTCCTTATTTACAAACTGGAAACATTTTCTATAAAGAGCAGAACATTAAGAGGCATTTTGCTATCAAACCCAACTCCCATCCTCCTCCATGCTGCAGACAGCAAGAGCAGAAAAACGTGGCTTTAAAGGACTTACGATTTGTAGAATAAGCTGTAGGGAGGGTTGGTGGCCATCAGCTGGGTGATAACTGACACTATGATGATGATGAAAACTGGCATCAACTGGATAAATGCAGAGTATGAGTTCTGAAAAGTACAAGGATTAGCAGTCAAGAAAATAGAGATGGAAAAAGGCATCTGCTCACAGAAGCCAGGCTATCAATCACAGATCAACAATGTGTTACATGTAGACTTGGAAGAAAAAAGAAGATGTACTTTGGGATTTTGAGAGGGCAGACACTGTAATTTCTAAATAATCTTTATTAATAATATCAGGATGCTCTTGAACACCATTTTCTTTCCATTACCTTTTCCTCTGCCCCTTCCCTCACAGGGGCAAGGAAGCACTGTTGTAGCTGTCAGTGTCCAATCCAGCCTGCAATTCCTGTGTGCCTACAGCTTTCCTGCACACTCTGAATTTGCTCATCATGGTAAAGATCTCAGCCTCTGCTCAAGGCCTGCATTTCATGGCTGAGCAGTAAAGGGTTAAGAGCTCCCATGCAGTGTAACTTCAGACAGGATGCAAGCACTGGGGCTTTGTTTGGATTCATTTAGCAGCACAAAAGAGTGGAAACATTATCAAAGAGAAAACACTGATCTTTCTTCCTGCTCTTCCACTTCTTTCCAAACTGGGTTTTAAATGTCTTTTCTCATCCAGAGGAAAATACAATATCCAGCTATTTAGGTTTTGCCCTCTGCCCTGGGATACCAAGGAGGATTCCTGATGCAGTAGTAGGTGGGATTCACAGAATCCCAGAATCTCTGAAGCTGGAAAAGCTCTCCCAGCCCATGGAGTCCCATCTGTGCCCCATCCCCACCCTGTCCCCAGCCCAGGGCACTCAGTGCCACCTCCAGCCCTTCCTGGGACACCTCCAGGGATGGGCACTCCAAACCTCC
>JBBMKD010000034.1:1366209-1381953 GCA_037834095.1 Argya squamiceps
CAGGGAAGAGAGGAACAGGACACCAGGCCCCAGTGGGGAAACAGGGAAAGGGGATGCCATGGGGTGGGTGATGGACTGGCCAAACCCAGAGAGAAGATTGCACAGTGTCTGCAGGGGTCCATGGGGGAGAAGCCTTCTTTACCCCTGGGGTGTCTTTAATCTTCACTTTTCCAGGGAAGGGCAGTTGGAAATTCCTTTAATGGCATGAGGGACTCCACAGGGCCCCTTTTATGGACAAGCTGAGAGAAGCCACAGGGTTTCCTTCTGGGAACCCAGTGAGGAAGGGTCAAAGTCAGTGCTAGCACTGCATTTGAGGAGGGAATTTGTTCAGTCTCCCTCCTTTTACAACCTTTTGCCATAATGGCACCTTTCCTCCTCTTCCCAGGCTCCAGAGGTTGCTCTGAAGTGCTGTTTCTGCAGAGCTTTAGAGGCTTTTCAAGGGCTGGATGGGATGTTCCTCACCCCTCAGGAAATCTCTGGTGGCCACACTGCCTTGCAGACAGCTGTGGGATGGCCTTGCTGCTGGCCATGCAGAGGAATATAAAATAGGGAGCAGGACTCACCTCTCTGCGAGGAGGAAGCACCTTGAGTTGCTGATGCTGTGGTGCTCTCATTCCTCATGGGATCCTGACCTGCACACAGAGACACAGAATGTGAGTCTTGACCTCCAGTGACACCCAAGAACCAAAGGAATTAAGGGAGAGCAGAATGGATTCACAGTAGTGCCAGCAATACCTGGGGAAACATGGAATTAGTACTCCCACCTCCATACTAAAAGCTTCCCACCAAATGTGCTTTGTACTATTTTCCATGTCCAAATGAAAACCTAGGGAACCAAAATTCAAACACCCTTTTATATATTCTTTAGGGTCTGCAGTCCCAGTTACCGGTTTGGGGCAGAAACAGCAATGCAAGGCTGGAAGACTGAGCTGGGAAAGTTATAGATGTGCTGTAGAGACTTTAAAATAAGCCTGATTAGGGGAAAAAATATTGCAGAATGTGGGTGTGGATTGAGTGTTTGGCTCATCCCTGGACTTGAAATGAGTGGATTTGCTATGCTGGGTTATCTAGAAGCAATTAAACTTGTTTGATTTGGGCAAACTTATACACCATATGTAGTTTAGCTGTGGCAGCAAGAGGTTTGTCCAAGCAAGGACTTCAGTTTTCAGTGGGATAAACTGGCTTGTGTGAAGCTGCTTGGTTTGTGACAGCTGCTTCCAGTGCCTGTGCAAGGAAATGTAAAGCCAGCCCGTGTGTTTCACTTGTACAGAGAAAAAAACCCATCCTTTGCTGCCTCCAGGCTGTTGTTGAACAGCCAGAGTGTCTGCATCAACCTTAATGAGCAGCTACAGGCCCTGCCAGGAGACTCAAAGTGATACTTCAGAGCTTCAGAAGATCATCTGTAGGTCAGGCAGGATCTTCTTCCCTGCTTTCCCATCCCACATTCCCAGCAGCAGCACTGGCCAAAGGGATGTGGTGCCTGGAGAGCTCCTTGCACTGCCCCAGGGAGCAGCTGAAGCCAGTCCTGTCCCACAGCAGACATCCCTGATTTGGAATGGGATTGTGCCAAAAGCCAGAAGGAAAAGGGGAAAATAATGAAATAATAAATCTAGCTGTTTCAGAAGCCACAAGGAGCAGAACAATCTGGAGAAACAGGGTCAATTTTTTCCCCCACTCATCAAATTCTTTGTTTCATTCTGAAATTGTTCTTCTAGCCACAGGCAGAAGCTGTGGTTTGCTGAGCCTGGCACAGTTACCCCATCCCTGGGAAATGTTGGGTCTCACACAATGGGAGACCTGGCTTTGGGAAGCATCAGCATCTTTAGTCAAAGATGTGTGGAGCTCCTTTCTCAGTGGTAAACCAGGGCTGGGATGAGCAGCAATCTGCTCTGAGCAAAGGGCCCCTGGCTTAGCTGGGCACAGCACTGCTGGGTGGGCATCTGTGTAGGCACAGCTGACCACAGCTTCCTCACCTTGCTTGTGTTAGAGATCTGACAGGTACCTGGAGAGGCAGAGCAGTTCCTTGACCATTGCAGATTTTTGAGGCTGAATTTTTAATGGAGAATCAGCTTGGTTGTCAGATTTCAGTCTTCCAGTCACTTGGATTCTGCCCTTATTCTGAGAAAACTCTTACTGAATTCTCTAATTTGTGCTTACAGGTTGGGTTAAGCAAACTGTCAAAAGCAAAATTATATTTATTTTAAAAGTTTTTAAAAGGACTCCTCTCTCCTAAACATAGATCCATTGTTCAGCTGCTCAAATTCATCCCAGCTGAGGATGTTAAGAGCATTTATCTTGTGTTGTATCACTGCTTATAAAGACACCAGATGTGATTTTGGATGGCTCGCCCCCCAAAAAAAAAGACTTGTGCTTAGAGAACCTGTGCCACTGATTGCCATCAAATTATCTGATTTTATTTTGCTCTCCAAAAGGACAAAGTACCTTGAGATGCTGGAGAAGGAGCTGCTGTGCTACTGTTTCCACTGGACTTATCATCTAGATAAAGAAAACATGGGAAAGGACAATTAGCAGATTCCACTGTGGGGAACTGTTGGGTGTCCATGGAGTAAAAAATCTTTATTTCCATGATACTTTCCCTCCAAACAGGCACCAGAATGCCCAGTTAGCCAGGTATGGAGTCAGCTCAGAGGGTACCTGACAGGTGAGCTTGGAAGAGGGAGCCTGGGGAGGCTGGAGCTGCTCCAATATTTGATAAAGCATGATTTGGATTTTCTGATATGGGCTTGGCTAGGCTGTGTCCATCTGGGGAGCTGGAATGAGTTGTTCTTTCAGCAAAGACTCCAAGAAATTCAATATTTGCAGAATTTCTGAATAAGCAGCACAGGGTGGACCAGCCCAATATTCTGATGCCTGCAGTTTGGCTTGGGTAAGGAGGGAGGCACAAACAGGTCCTGCCTGAGCAAATATTTGAGTTTTCCATCCTTACCTCTGTCAGTGGTTGCTGTCAGGGTTGTTGTAATGGTGGGGGAGGGTTTGGCTGGACTAGTTTGACCCACAGAGGTGAGGCTCAGTTTGGTCGGTGGTGTTGATTTTACTGATGGCTCTGTAGGGAAATTGTGGTGTTACTTCAACAAGTTCATCTCAGAAACAGCTTGGAGAGGGCACAGCTACTGCAGAGCCCTCAAATTCCTTGAGAGTTAGGAATAATCTGCTAGGGAAAGCATGCAAATAGCCTTCATCTTGCTCAGACTCAAGGAGCTCTTGTACTTTGGAATTTCCTTTTGCTCTTTTCACTGTGAGGAGATGCTGAGCTGGCAGAGCTCAGCAAACACGAGGAGAAAGTCAGGGTTTGCCACTGCTTCTTTCCCTGCTTTGAAAAGTGAAGGTGTTTTTGTCACTGGACACTTGACCTGCCTGGAGCTGCCTGGCACCCATGTGATCATTTCCTTGTATTCTCAAATGCCAACTTTCACCTTTCATTTCACTGACAGTCTCCAAGCACAAATAATTCAGCTCTTCAAGTGCTCTGGAGGCTCTGTCCTCTGCCTCAACCTGCCCCAAACTGCACCTGATCCAGAGCAAGATGTGAGGGAAAAAGCTTCAAATAGTCCCTCTGCAAGGAAGAGTGGATCACCAGCAGGGAATTTACAGGCAAGCTCCTTGTCTAGACAGCTCTTGGCTCTCCAATAAATTGAGGAAATGGTGAAATTATTTCAGGGTTAAAGTGGTGGGGCTTTTTTCCCTTTATCCAAATGCTTCACTGAAATACTAGAATTTAGGATTAAGTTTAAGTTTCTTTTTTTCTGCAAGCTTGGAAGCAGAAGAAGAGATCTTTTTGAGATCTTATTCCTTGATATTTTTGGGGTCCTTCTGGAAGCATAGCTATGCTTAGATTTTTTTTTTTTTCTCTGAAACATAGCAGGAAGAAATCTGTCTCCAAAGATCCAGGTGGACACTGACAAACATGGAGCTGGAGAGATCATTTTTTTGTGTAATTGGTTTTCTGTACATGTCACAAAATCAGAGGAAGGCTTGGGTTGGAAGGGATCTTAAAGTTCAGCCAGGTTGGACAAGGCTTGGAGTAACCTGGGATGGCAGAAAGTCTCCCTGCCCATGGGGAATGGGATGAGCTTTAAGGTCTCTTCCAACCCAAACCATTCTGGGATCCCACTCTAAGATCATCTCATTCTCCCTATTCGATTTTTTCCCCCTCTGGTTTTGCTCACACCTGTGCCTTGTTCCCTGTGGGGTGAGTTGGCTGGATCAGAAGCCCTGACACCACAAAATTTCCTTCCTCCTCACCACTGTCCTCTGCACAGCCGCAGTTACTGCAGGGTGGCCCAGCTGGGCTGAGGGCAGACCAGTTCCACACTGGGATGACCCCAAGCTCTCCTTGGTCTCCAGCTGAGCATTACCTGAGCTGTGGTTCTTTGCTTCAGGGCTGGTTGCTGCTGGTTGGGATTGACCTGGAACACAAGCACAGGCACAGAGGTGACATTTCCAGGCTGGTGGGATCCCACAGGGAGGGTTGGAGGATGGACCAGAAAGGGGCTGTTGTAGCCAAGGAGAGCAGAAAGGGTGAGGGGAACTGGGGAGAGGGTTTGTCTGGTGGTGGCTGTGGCTCCATGGATCCATTGCTGCCAGGAAGCAGCTGGGGAAACAGGGAGCAAAGATGAGGCAGGATCCCTCTGCTTTCCCTGGGCTTCCTGAGCACAGCCTGGCTTCCTTCTGGAAAAAAGGAGCCAAGCCAGGTCACCCTCTGGGGCACAGTGCCCTCCATGTCCCCTGGAGATCTGGGGGTGATGGATGGGGTGGGCAGAGGCAAGATCCTGGGAGAAGATCCCTCAGCAGAGGGGAGATTTGGATCAGGGTCCCCTTTGGGGCCTCTCCATTTGCATCCCCCCATCTCCCTGTGCCTCCACAGCCAAACAGACACATAAAACACACCACAAGGCAGAGGTACCTGTTCCAG
The DNA here is from genome assembly GCA_037834095.1 of Argya squamiceps. Classification (NCBI taxonomy): domain Eukaryota; kingdom Metazoa; phylum Chordata; class Aves; order Passeriformes; family Leiothrichidae; genus Argya; species Argya squamiceps. The sequence continues at coordinate 1,371,143 of JBBMKD010000034.1, forward strand.
TGGGGGTGGAGGAGTTTGTGGAATCTGTAGAACCTGAAAGGAAAGAGCAGAGTGTGAGTGGTGCTCAGCTGTGGTGGTCACTAATGCACTGCTGTTCTTGTTCCTTGTGTGGTTTGGGTTTTCCTCATCTTCTGTCAGAATGACTCTGAGATATGGGATTCCCCCAACAGCATTAGCATTAGAGAAGTAGTAGCAAAGAAGTTTTACTGAGTCCAAAATTATCAGGCTCTGAGTAAATGAGTAGTGGAGTTTATCCAGCCAGGATAAAAGTCCTCCTCCCCTTTGGGGGGCCACAGAAATCCATGGGGTCATTCCCTCCCTGTGAGCTGTTTGCCCCAGCTCAGCCCTGGCACAGAAGGGTGTGACCTGTGTTCTGGAGCTGTGCAGAGGTCAGACACACATTTGAACACTTTGTTCCCCTGAGACCTTAAGGAATGGATGGATGATGTTTGTAAAGGCTTCCAGAAGCCAATGGGACTGTTCTTCCTATGCTGTGTGTCCTGGGAAGCTGAAGCCTGGGGCTGTGAGTCTGGAGGGAGCTGCAGCCCTCAGGAGCTGCCTTCCCCACAGGGTTGGGTAGTCCTGGAGGTCCATACAAGGTTGTAGGTGTTTTATTGGGTGCCCAGTTCCTCAGCTGAAAGGTGGCTTTGTTTGCTTTATTTGTTTGCTTTTCTTTTGGATTCATGACAGAGCATCCCTGCCCCAATCCCTCACATTCCCTACCCTCAGCATCCCTGATGTTTTCCTTTAAGCCCCAGCTCCTGCAGTCCTGTGCTCATGGAGCCACAGAGCAGAGGATTTTGGCTTGGACAGGAACTTTCAAGGTCATCTGGTGCAACCCCAAGGGTTAGATGAGATGCCAATTAAAAATGCTGCCATTGAAAATGGGAGAAAGAAATGTCCCACACTCTAGGACAAGACCTGGGAAATGTAAATGCACTTTCAATGCTCAAATCAAACCCAGCTGGTTTAACTTTGGGAAGGTGACTTTGAGTCTGTCATTGCTGGAATGCACATCCTAATTGGGGTTTTCAAATGGTTATTGGTGGTGACCCTGGTGCTCTCTGTGGTGAGGTTTAATGAAAGAAATGACACTACAGGTACAGAAAGCAGCTGAACCTGACTCCCCTGGTGATCCATCTCTCCAGAGTCCCACGGGAGAAAAAGGATTTGGGCAGAAAGGGTCAGCAGGGAAGGTTGAATCCTTCCAGCACACTGTCCCCTCATGACTCAGGCCTCTGTGGTGGGAGCAGAGCCTTTGCAGGAGATACAGGGGAGGTTTCAGCCAGGCAGCACCAGCCAGGGCACAGCAGTGCCCATTTTCAGCCAGAACTGCCCTCCTGGAAGGAAATTCTCCCTGTGAGGGTGGGCAGGCCCTGGCACAGGGTGCCCAGAGCAGCTGTGGCTGCCCCTGGATCCCTGGCAGTGCCCAAGGCCAGGTTGGACACTGGGGCTTGGAGCAGCCTGGGACAGTGGGAGATGTCCCTGCCCATGGCAGGGGGTGGCACTGGATGGGTTTTTGGGTCCCTCCCAGGCCAAACCAGTCTGTGATTCCAGGATTTGATGCCAGGAGCTGTAGGGGTGATGGAGATGAACTCTGGGGTAGGTCCATGAGCTGCTGGTGCCTGGGGGAGGCTGAGGGCCCTGGCAGGGAGGGGTGTCTGCAAGGAGACCCTCAGCACTGAGTGTGGCTCTGGCTCAGAGTTCACCCTCAGCACCCTCTGGGGTGTAGCCAGTTCCTGATTGATCTCATTTTCCTCATGGAATTGCTTTGGAGCTGTAATTGTTTCTGTGACTGAGACTTTCTGACAAAGATCCCAGCCAGACAGGAAGTGTGTAAACCATGGTGAATACACAATAAACTGTGGTTATTCCCAGACGTGGTTTGGCTGTGAAAATCAGACTGGACTTTTCAGACCTTTTCCATGTTTTTCTCTTCTGATTTACTGGGCAGCAGGCTGGGGAAACTGTCCTGTTCAGTCCATGAAAGAGGAGACAGGATCAGATTTTTAGTCACTCAGAGAGGAAGGGACTGGTTGGTTTTGTAACTTCCTTTGGAGTAGGATCAGGAAACAAGGACCTTTATGTGCAGCAAGGAAAAGGGAGGCTGGAAAATAGGAACCTGCCTCAGCACAGGGCTGTTGAGGTGCTAGGAGTGATTGTGTTGGAGAATTTATCCTTCCCTGGGGGTTTTGAAGAGCAACTTAAAGGAGCATCAGGGCAGTAAGAGACAGGGTTATGAGCAGCTGTACCATCACCTACTGAATCAATTAATATCATGGGAAAAAAAGAATGTTTTAGGCACATGTTTGCCCTTCCTAAAGAAGTAGAGATGCTTCTTTTGAGGAAGGAGAATGATTCTCAATATCGGTCTGCAAATGCCTTGAGATATTCTCTACATTCAGCACAAAAAATAATGAGCTGAGATCATCATAGAGGGTCAGTATCCTCCAGCAGCAGACTCAAACAATTCCTCTTTCTCCAGAATTCTCTTGCAGGACCCATTGTCTTGTTTTCCTGTGGGGAGAAGTAGCTATGGCACATTTATGGAAATGCTCACAGGTACTTTTTCATGGACATGGCGTGTGGAAGCACGCAGAATCGCTGGAGAAAGAGCTGCTGCCTGCACTGAGCCTTTGCCAAAGGAAAAGGGGAATGAAGGTGCTGAGCTGGACATTTATTCCACCATTTTTGGTGCAGCTGAGGAGAAATCTGAGAGCTTGAACAGAGCCTCTGGGGATGGGAGGAAGCTGAGGGTGAGGGAGGTGACACTGCCATGTTCTGCCATCCCTGATGGGTCCATCCACAGGCCAGCTCCAGCATCCCTTGGACAGGGGGAAATGACTGTAGGCAACACTTTCTTCACTGCAGCACATCCTGTCACTGAGGGTCACACTGGAGCTCTCTGTTTGCAAACCCAAACCTTGTGGTCATTGGAAAAAAGATGAAAAAGCAGTTTTTTTCCCACTGCTCAGTTCCCAGAGTTGCTGTGGTGAGCTGCTCTGGAGTGTTGCTGTGGGGAGGCTGAGGGCTGGAGATCCCCTCCTGGCCTTCTGCTCCAGAATAAACGGCCCTGGCTTCTCTAAACACATCCACACTTCATCTCACACTGCAGCAGGCCTGGCTCTGACTTCTGGCTGCTGCTGCTGCTTGTTGTGCCTTCCCTGCCAACTCAAATAAGCAAAAGTCCTGTTCTATTGGGTGTTTCCTTCTGGGGAGGGTGCTCAGCATCCCAGATCCCACAGGAGCAGGAGGGATCTGTGCAAAGCAGGATGAGACCAGACTCCCACTGTGGGCCTGGGCAGCAGGATGGGGATGGACAAAGCATGCCACGTGTCGTGGCTCCCTGCAGATATCCCCGGGGATTCTGGAGCTGGAAACCATTCCCTCCCAGTGCTGCTGCCAGCACGGAGAGCCCTGGCTGGATAAACAGCTCCCAGCAATAATCAGGACACGGCTGGAATTGCAATAAACATCAAAGGCCTTCCACCAGGGCAAGCACTGCCAAGGAGTTCAGTGCATGTTTGGGTGCAAAGGATTTACAGCTGGACTGTGCAGTCCTGGGTGGAGACTGGGAGCTGCCTGAGGGATTTATGATGGGAAATACGGCTTTGTGCTCGTGCTGTCATGGGAAAGTCCCAGAGAGGCACTGGAGCTGCAGAGGAGCACGTTGGGGCTACAGCTGCATTTCAGTGCTTGCTGCTTTCTGGTTCATTTTTCTGAAGGGTAAACAGGAGAATTTTGGATTTCTGTTCTTGGTAGTTGCTTTTCTGAGGGGCTAGGTGTGTCTAGACTGATCTGGAGCCTGGCAGCTGAGATATTCCCAAAGTCAGCAGCTCACCCCACTCACTCCTCAGAACAAAGAGGGTGATGTCAACCAAAAGACAGGTGAATTTTAGGTATTTCTGCTTTGGTATTATTTTTGGCAATTGTAGGCATTTAAAGCATGGTTTTTCCAGCTGCTGACCAAAGAGAGGGACTGCTTAACACCCCAAACTTTGCCAGGGCCTCCTAAAGAGATCTGAGCCAGGTGAGGAAAGGTTTCAGCAGGTTTTAGATCAGGCTCAAGGCAGGCTTGTGGTGTCCAGCCTGTGTTCACAGAGGGCTGGAGTCACAGGGGACGACCTCTGGCACTGGTGTGGAGTCACAGGGACTGCTCCTCTCCACTCAGAACTGCTGATGGGGAGGAGCATCTATTTCCAGAGACAAGGAACCCTGGACTTGTCCCTTCCCTGGCACTTTTGGGGGTTGTCCCACCTGCAGAGCCCACGGGGCAGTGCCGTACCTCTGTGTAACCTTGTGCTTGAAAACACTGTCAGAAAAGACATCCAGCAAGCTAAAAATAGGCTTTGCAACTCAGATATTGGCACTTCTGTCAAATGACCCAAGACAAAAAAAAAATTACCAACCACTTAACACAGGTGCAGCTGTTTCCTGGGTGAAACACGACAGCAGTGAGCAACACCCAATTCTTAGGACTTCCACAAGGGAAAAAAATTCTCTTTTAGGAAACCTGGAAAGCAGAGAGTTCTGCCAAAGCCTAGGTCCTGTTTATTAAGTGCCTTAGTAAGGTGTCTCTGCCTTGAGGGCATTTCTCACAGCAGAACAGGTGGGGTGGGAATTGTGGAGGAGAGAGAGAGGAAAAGTGTTGTTTTGCTGGATGGATAACTGACAGCCCAAATCAGGGCCAGATCCACAGAAGTGTTCAAGAGCCTAATTCCCAAATGGCATGGGGGGGTTGGCAACTGGCTGCCAAGTTGTTCTGAATGGTAATGACTCAGTCAAAGTGTTATGGAAAGTTTAGAGAGCCGGGAATTAATCCTGGATCTCATCAGCAATTAAAATTAATTGTTGCCTTCCTCTGCCCGTCCTCAAGGGCTGGGCCTGGGCATCCTCTCCAAGCACCACATTCCATGCTCCTCTCTGGTGAGCCAGTCTGGAAGCAGGTCTTAGTGGGAGGCAATTAAAACCCACTTGGATGTAGCAAACAACCAGGGAGACAAACAATGTGGGGAAGCTGTGGGCACAGAGCAGCTCTGCTGCCTCCCCGTGCTGCCAGGGATGCTTTGTCCATGTCAAGGGATTGTTCCTGGAAGGAAAAGCAGCCTGGCTTTTCTCCTGGCTGCACCACCACTGCTCCACCAGGCTGCTGCTCCATCACCCTCCCAGCTTTTGCTGGTTCCAGTTTCCTCCTGAGCTGCTTATTTTAGAGCTCTGGGTTTGCTCCTGGTGATGTGGCTCCTGTCCTTCTCCTGGCCATGCTGCTTCTCAGGTTTGGGGCTGGGATTTTGGAGGGGAATTCACTCCATGCCCAATGCAAATGAAAAATGGGGGCACCACCAATAAAGGCTCGCTGGGACCCAGAGCCCACCCTGTGCTTTTTGCCTACCTACAGGTTTTTAAGAATATTATTTATTAGCAGAGCTCAAAGCACTTTACAGAGGAGACTTTCCAAGTTTCTACCCAAATTGATTATTCTTTCCAGTAATTCTGGATTCCCCAGGTTTTTTGAGTGCTGCCCTATGGTGTTTATGAACCACCAAGCAGGAATGTGACCTGCTGGGACTGGTTCAGGAGACAAGGTGTGCTAAGGGATTTCTCATAATTCCTGTTCTTTCCACCTGCTTTTCTTGAGTGTCCTGGCTTGAGTGCCAGGGGAGCAGCTGAAGGATAACCCTGCTTGGAAGAGGTTCCAGTCTCACAGAAGCAACAGCTACAGAGCAGGTAAAGCATCTTGGCCTGACAATTCATCTGAGTCCAGATTTTGGGTGAATGACTCAAGTTTTATTCCCACATTTCCTAACTCTTCATGTAATTTATGATATCTCATATCCCCACAGTGTGGGCAGCAGGGCAAGGGGGAATTCTATCCCACTCAGGTGAGATCCCACCTGCAGAGCTGCCCTCCTTCAGCCTAAGGACATTCCCTGTGTCCTGTCCCTCCAGCCCTTGTCCCCAGTCCCTCTCCAGCTCTCCTGGAGCTCCTTTAGACACTGGAAAGGGTTCTGAGCTCTCCCTGGAGCTTTCTCCTCTCCAGGTGAGCCCCCCCAGCTCTGCCAGCCTTCCCCCATGGCAGAGCTGCTCCATCCCTCTGACCATCCTGGACTCATCCCTCTGGACTCATATGGGAGCCTCTCCCTTGCTGAGGTGGTTGGCTCATGCTGGGTGGGCTCCTCTGGGAACTGGAGCCAGGAGAGCTCCCAGCTGGGGCTTTGCTGGTGCTGCACAAGCCCCAGGTCCCCTCTCCAGCCTGGCTTCCCAGCAGGAGCATTCCTGGCTTCCCAGCAGGAGCATTCCTGGCTTTGGGACACCAGCACCACCTCCTGCAAGGACACCTGTTGTTGACTCACCTATTGTAAATGGGACAGAATTCCTGGAAGCTGCAGCAGTCAGATCTGCAGTCACTGAGGGGGTTTGTGTTACTGGAGGGAGCAGTTTGTTGTGTGAACAAACATTTCTTCAAACCACCTCCTGCTTTCTCTTCCTTGTTCACCACGTCAGGGCTGGGCTGGCCTCGCCCTTGCCTGAGAAATTTGCTTTAGGATGCCCTGGTTTGAGGATGCAAGTCTGGAATGTGGGTGCCTGTCCTTTAGCTGCACCCCAGTTTTGATTATATCAAAAATATATCTCAGAATACACGTCTGCTTCTGAGATAACACATTTCTCATGGCATCATCCATCCACAGGCTGTGGCACAGATAAGGAGAGCAGTGGATGGAACAACAACAGTGGGAAATCCTGCTGGGTTTTCATCAGCTTTGAGGAGGAATTTTTTCAGTGGAAATCTTTTGTCTGGAAAACGCCTGCCCATTGTAATGGGGAGGGTCCATAGGAAGAGGTTTGTTTGGACAAATTTGCTGCTAAGTGTTTCTGGGAGGAGGAAAAACAAATTGGAAATGTGCCATACCTTCTCACTTTAGCAATTTCAAAATAACAGTTTGAACCTCCCTTATTTGAACCTCCCTTCAGAAATAACCACGAGAACAGAGAAGATTAATTTAGGAAACGATAAAAACTTAATAAAATACTGAATTTGCACCAAGCAAAACCAAGAAAGGCCTGTGTGGGACCGGGCAGGTGTAAGTGTCCAGCCAAAGCTGATTCTCTGTCTCCTCAATGTTACCCCCATCCCCCCCAGGGCGGGCAGCCTTGTTCCCTTTTAGAGCCCCTCATTCCTTTTTCCAGTGCTGGGAACTCAGCAGCATCACAGACTGTCCCTCTCACTAAGCTGCTGCTGCTTTGCCTTGTGCAGGAACTTCCCCCGGGGGCTGCACCACCTCAGGGACGTGCTGTCAAATTAAAAATGAAATGAAAAAGCCATTTTGGGGCTGTTGGGTCAGTGCAGAAGAGGGAGCCAGGACACATTCCAGGGAAGGCTGGTTTGGTGGGAGAGGTGTTGAAGGTGATGTGACCATGGAGGGGACAGTCCCTGTCCCTGAATTTAGACAGGTGGCTTTGAGAGGACAGAGTGATGCTGTCAGGACTGAAGCATGGAGGGTGGCATCCCTTCCCCCTGGGGCTGCAGCAGCCAGGTGCTCCTGGAAGCTGGAATTGTGGGCAGTGCCTCTGGGATTCCCTCTCCATGGATCTTGGCGTGGTGCAGCCCAGCAGGGAAGGGGCCTGACCCTCTCTGTGCCATTCCTGCTCCATAAAACCCCTTCCAAGTAGTTTTAAGAGGGAAAGCAGTGTTCTGTGTGGGCATTAAGGAGTGTCACAGGGTGGCCAAGGTGCTCAAAGCCCCTTGATGTGATCCTTGTTCTGAGCCCAGGCACAAATCCCCCCCAGTGCTGCCCTCTAATAAAGAGAGAAAATTTCCAACCCACATGCTCTTATTTCTTGGAATTATACAGCTGCAAACCAAATTGCATTCTGTATTCTACAGAATGAGATGATCTTCCCTTTCCAACACAAACCATTCTATGATTCCCTGCCTTTTAAAAATCCCATTATTACCAGCACAGTGGCTGTAACCCAAGGCAACTTCTATAGTTTAATGATAAAACCTCAGAGTTGGAGACACATTATTTTATATTCCTTTGAATGTATTCCAGCTCCCAGCTACCACAGCTGTCAGCAAGGCAAGAGGGGCCTGACAATGCAGGGAAAAGCAACCTGTCATCCTTTGGAAAGGGAAAGCAGCTCCTTCATCCCACACCTCGCATGGGAAAGAGAAGTTAAACCAGAATTACCCCAAAGCAGCAGAATTGTTACAGCAAGGACGAGGGGTGCTCTGCACGAGCCTTGCACGTGGGCTTTGTATTTATATTAATGAGAGCAAAAAGTGCAAATAAAGAGCATTTTTGAGGAAAACAACGTCCTGTACATTGAAACATTCCACCTTTACTCCTCCTTGACAAAAGCCACTTACTCCAAACGCCTCAGCAGAAACATTCTTCTCATTAACCAGGAAACAAATCCTTGTATTGCAGCACTGCCAAACAAACCCTGTAAACCTGACAAAGCCACATCTTCCCCTGCCACCCCTGAGCTGGAGGCTCAGCTTTCCAGAGGCGCTCCCAGCCTGTGCCCGGCTCCCTTTGGAGCCCCCCGTGAAGCCGGACCCCCCAAACCCCCCGTCCAGCAGCGCCTGGTGCTCCCCGGGGTGCGGGAGCGGCTCACCTGGGAGCAGCAGGAGGAGCCCGAGGAGGGGATGGATGCTGGGGAGCAGCATCTCCGCGCTGCTTTGTGGCCCGCGGAGCCTCTGGCCATCCCGGGAGGGACGGCCAGCAGCGATCCGCCTGGCCGGGCTGACTCTCACACGGCTTCCTGTGAAAGAATAGGAGGAAACGGGCTCAATCCGCAGGGGAACTGTGTTTTTCAGCCCATTATGGCCGGGGAGGATGTGAGACATCGCTCACCGGCGGCAGAGGAAACCTCGCCGAGCTTTGCCGGGGGTTCGGCTCCCGGCACGGAGGGATGCCCTGCTCGGGGCCTCAGAGGCTTCCTTGCGGTGCTGGGGGTTTTTGGGAGGTGTTTTGTGTGTGGTAGGATGTGCCCCAAGTCCTATCCCCCCCACATCAGCCTCTCTGGGGTAAGAGCTGCTGGAGGAGCCTTCCAGCCACCTCAGAGGGGGTTTCTTACACATCCGTGAGGAATTTAGGAATAACTGCTCCTTGTGGGGCCAGGGGAGCTCACCAGACCTGCCCTGTGCCCTGTGTCCCCCTGGGCAGCTCCAGTGAGTCTGGGAGCTGGGACATGCCAGCTTTGGGATGCTCCTCTTCAGGCAGCACAGGACACACAGCTGGGCTTAGATCTGCCCCATCCCCAGTTCCTGGAGAAGGGGAGGAACTGGAAAACTGGGCTGGTTCTGCCCCCATCCAGCCCGAGGGGTTCAGACATTTGGTTTCTTGGCCCTGACTTGGTCTGTGCTGGTCCATGCAGGTCCTGCCTGCCACGGTGTGAACTCCAGAGGTTCTGATTTATCCTGTGCTGGATGTCAGTGGGTGTTTGTGGGAGGAGAAGCATTTTAGTGTCCTCACCTAGGAAAGGCTCCTGTGCCCTTCTGTGTGGGTGTTCAGGATGCAAAGCCAGAGGATTCTGTCTCCTGGTCTGAGAGGCTGGTCCAGCCCCCTCCCACAGCCCCCCAGACACCACAGAGCCTCAGCCAAAGGCAAAGGAGATTCTCCTTCACTGCATGGAGTGCATCAAGGGTGTCCTGTGCTGCCAGCAGGATCCTTGTTCCCACAGCTGGCACACAGCAGCAGGACTGGAGGGAATGATCCCCCATGCCTGGCACAGCTCCTCTTACTCTGTGGGTCTCTTCCAACCCCTCCAACCCCCCAAGAAAAGCAGGCCCAAGGCTGGTAACCTCCACAGCAGCCTTTGCTGGGACAAACCCCCTGCCAGCAGCCCCCCTCATCCTTTTGTCCCTTGCACAGATGTGATGCTCAGAGATTATGCTGTAGATTAAGGTTTTACTGAATCCTGAAATGAGTGCAAATACCCAGAAGCTCACACGCAGTTAAATCTCTTCTGGATGCTCGGCTGGATGGTGGAAAAGGCATTTCCTACCCTGTTCTCCCCATATGCAGGAAGGACAGAGCCCAAATATTCACCCCAGCCTGTCTGCTGAGAGCCTGCAGGTAAGAGGAGTGGTGTTTTGGGGTGGAAGGATGGGAAGATGTGTTTTGTAATGGCTGCAATGCTGAGAGATCCGTATTTTCTGCTCTGTGATGTGCTCAAGGTCACTCCTGGGGCAGAGGATGTGACACACAGCACCCTGGGCCAGGGGGATGTACCCGTGTGCAGGGTGGTGGCACAGCCAGCGCGGAGGGGAGGGATGTGCCAGCCCTGACCTGGCACTGGCTCCTGCCTGTGACCCCCAGAGCTCACACAATCCTTTAGGTTGGAAAAGCCTCCAAAATCATTGAGTCCAACCATTGAGCTGGAGGCCCAAAGCACCCCGAGCTCCCCATGGACTCACCCCACAGCCGTGCTGGCAAACGCTCCTTGTGCAGCAGTGGGAGCCCGGGCAGGGACAATCATCCCCGGGGCTGTGCCCGCCCTGGGGACAGGGCCCTTGCAGCCCGGAGCACAGCGTGGGGACACCGTGCCGGGCACTGCGAACAGCTCACGTACAGGAGGGGATTTTTTACACCCATTCCTTCACCACATTCAATTTTCACGCCCCGCCGGTGGCAGCGGGGAGGTTTCCTGCAGCCGAAGGGGGAAGGGTGCTTCTCCCCAGACAAAAGGGCCCTTGTCCTGCAGCGGGGGACGGGAGGGTCGCAGGGCGGCAGCGCTGATGTGGCAGCGGGCAGGGTGGGGAGCGGCGCTGCCCCGGGATGAGCGGGCGCTCCCCCGTGTGTCCC
>JBBMKD010000034.1:1384332-1398834 GCA_037834095.1 Argya squamiceps
CTGTGGTCACCTCACTGTGATCACCTCACTTTGGTCACCCTCACTGTGGTCACCTCACTGTGGTCACCTCACTGTGGTCACCTCACTGTGATCACCTCACTGTGGTCACCTCCTTGTGGTCACCCTCACTGTGGTCACCTCACTGTGGTCACCTCACTGTGATCACCTCACTGTGGTCAACTCACTGTGGTCACCTCTCTGTGGTCACCCTCACTGTGGTCACCCTCACTGTGGTCACCTCACTGTGGTCACCTCACTGTGAGCAACGCACTGTGGTCACCTCGCTGTGGTCACCTCTCTGTGGTCACCCTCACTGTGGTCACCCTCACTGTGGTCACCTCACTGTGGTCACCTCTCTGTGCCCATCCCTGGCTGCTGTCCCCATGGTGGGGGTGGCATCCTCAGTGGGCTGATGTTGAAGTGGCTCTGTCACCCAGGGGAGAGCCTTGTCGAGGTGGCACAGAGGGGTCAGGAGAGGTGACACCTGAGCCCTGCAGGCTCCTGGGGGTGTCAGAGCGTGGTCCCTGGTCAGCCCTGCGGTCTGTGCTGCTGGAGGCACTGGGATCTCCTCAGCCCCAGTTTCCCCTCCCGTGGTGGATGCAGGACCTCGGTGCCTGCAGTGCCTGGGGAGGGAGCAGCCTCTGAGATCCCCCACGAGGATTTATTCTGCTGGACAGCCCCAGAAGCCAGGATACAGCTCCCAGCTCTCCCACTCTGGAAAAGCCAGGTCTGTGTCTGCCCTCAGATCCCTGGCACAGATCCCTGTGGGCACAGCTGGACCAGAGATGGGCTTTACCTCTCCCTCCAGGATCCCTCCTCTCACTTATTTCCAGCCCTTTTCTTGCTTTAAAGCTCAGTAGTGGTTGGACTTGCTGGAAACTTTTTGTCTCCATAACAAACATAATTTATATTGCTTTTTAGGAGGGTTGTTTTCTGTTTTGAATTTGTTCCCATTTGTTTTCCAGGGCTGATAGAGCATTATCAGCTCTCCCACACCCATGTCAGAGGAGATAAGAGCTGTCATTTCCATTGAAAATTGTGGAGTCCTGCTCCCCTTTCCATGTCAAAAGAGGGCTTTGTTTGCAATGTGTACATCCCTAACAGCACTCCTGAGGAGACAATCACCTCTAGGGACTTCTCCTAATTAAGAAATCCTCTCTGTGAGGGTGGGCAGGCCCTGGCACAGGGTGCCCAGAGAAGCTGTGGCTGCCCCTGGATCCCTGGCAGTGCCCAAGGCCAGGCTGGACAGCGCTTGGAGCAGCCTGGGAGAGTGGAAGGTGTCCCTGCCCATGGCAGGGGGTGGCACTGGATGGGATTTAAGGTTCTTTCCAACCAAAACCATTCCATGATCTCTTTAAATGACATCTGTGGGTTGTGGTCACCCCCACCAAGAGCTGTAGAAACCCCTTGTAACCATCACAAGATGTGCACTGTGACACCCAGAGAAGCTGCACCCTCCTCTTGGGGACATCAGCCGGTGTCACCTGCCCAGGGTGAGGCAGCAAAGTCATCCCCAGCTATTGTGGCTGTGTCATTCCTGCTCAGGGAGCAGCTCTGTCCAGCACAAAGCCTTTAATTAGAGCAACAGGAGCTTTCCTGGCAGCTCCCTCTGAAGGACACCCACAGCAGGGAAACATCGTGTTTGGAGAGAAAAGATTAAAACCGTCTAAATATTAATAAAGAGAAAGACAAAATGGGTAATTATTGCTGGCACTTATTGATTTGCAGCCGCTGGGGACTCATAAAGGTCTGATTTATGTCTCAGTGTGCCATGGCCCAGATCCATCATTTACCCTGTGCAGCACAGGGAACCACCCCGGGTTGTCGTTCAGGTGTTTTGTGTTGTCAAACTAAAATCAGATCAAACTGGCAGTGAAAGGTGGTGCTGCTGGGTGCCCCGTGCCCCCATCCTGCCAGCAGCCCCTTCTACACTCTGGAAAGATGCAGCACTGAAGCCCCAGCCTTGGGGAGTTCTTCCATGTGTTTCATTTGCAAACAGAAATTTAGATACAAGCTTTTGGAGCACAGGAAAGAAATTACTGTAAGACTTAGAATAGCAAATGAAATCATACAAGTGAGCGACAATATGCTGCCAGCTTTCTCCTCCAGAAGGACATCAAGGGTCAGATCTCAACTCATTGCTTTCTCCCACACAATAAAACATCATTTTTACAGCTTCTCGTTTCTCTTTGGCCAGCTCTCCCTCTCTCTGCTCACAGAATTGCTTTTTGTAGCACCGGGCTTTATAAAACACGTCAGGGTCCTGGAGCAGCAGAGCCGTGCATGACATTACCATAACATTATTCCTGTCTATTCAAACACCCAGCCTGGCCCAATTTACTTCACTTATAACTTTCTTCCCCTCCTTAATAATAATCCTTTTATGAGCACGGAGCAACAATAACTCTCCTTATCGTCCCCTCTGTGCAGGGCGGCTCCTGGAGCCCGGCAGGCAGGAGCTGCTTTGCTCAAAACCAGGGTTTTTTTTGCCTGGGGAAGCTTTCAGGAACTGCTGCACCGATAATTAACTCTGTCCTCATCAGGGATCGCCTGCACCCCCTTTTATTTCCCTCCTAATTAAGGTGTTGCCCTGCAGGAAGGGAGGCACTTTATAACCCCCAGAGGAGGGTTTAGTGGGGGTACAGCGGGGTTTGGGGGAGACTCTGCTCGTGGTGCTGCAGAGTTGCCTAAAATCGTGTAAAAAACCCAGGGCAACACCCTGAAATCGTGTGAAACCGAGGGAAACACCCCAAAATCGTGTGAAACCGAGGGAAACATCCCAAAGCCGTGCCAAACTGAGGGAGGCACCCGCTGAGGATGGAGGGGAGGCAGCTGCAGCATCCCTGAGCCTCCCTGCAGGGCGGGGGGCGGCGGAGCCCCCCGGGAACGTGCGGGGGGGAAGGGTGGTCGCAGCCCCTCTGTGGGGAGATTTTGGGGGGCTCAGCACCCCCAGGCCCTCGGGCTGCGGCGGGGACAGGCGGGGACAGCGCCGAGCCCAGCGCGGAGCAGCAGTGGGCTCTCGTGGTGGAGGGATCCAACTGCACAGCGCCGGCACCGCCGGGGCCGCGCCTTCCCCGGCCCGCCCCGGCCTCGGCGGGCACCGGGAGCTGCGGGAAGGCACCGCTGGAGGAGCCCGCACGGACACCCGGGTGGTTCTTGGTGGTGGTGGAGGATGAGCAGCCCAGCCCAGGCACCTTCAGCCGGCGGTGGTTTTACGGAGATGAGCTCAGGGAGAGCCAGAACACCCCAAGGGAAGGTCCCTCCACCTCTTGCAGAGCTCTGTACCTGGTGTGAGAGGGAGAATCTCTGTCCTTCCTCCCGAGAAAGGGCCCCCGGGAGCCTCCCAGGTCTCTTCAGGCATCTGAGGACGGGGTTCTGGGCTCCCCTGTGCAGCCTCACCTCACACACCTCATGCCCAGGGAGGGATTGCTGCCCCTCTGAAAAGGGAGTGACACTTCTGGAGGAGCAAAGGCTGTCTTTGAAGGGCTGAAAATTCACAGAATTATGGAATAGCCACAGTTGGAAGGGACCCACAGGGATCATCCTGTCCAGCCCCTGGTCCTGCACAGACACCCTGACAATCCCACCCTGTGCACCCCTGGGAGCAGTGTCCAAACCCTCCTGGAGCTCTGGCAGCCTCGGGCACTGGAAGGGGATTTAAGGTCTACATGGAGCCTCCTCTTGTCCAGGTGAACATCCCCAGCTCTCAGCCTGGCTCCATCAGATGTAACTACTAGGTTTGAAAAGCCTCTTCACTCTCATTTCCAGCCACCCTCTGCTCCCTGCTGTGTCATGGCACAGCTCCTGGTCCCAGGCTAACACCGTGGCAGCCCAAAATGACAAAGTTTGAAGATCTCCAGCTGTGCAGTGGAGCTCAAAATAACCTGGTGGTGCTGCTCTCTGCCAGGTGATGGACAGGGAGAGTGGTGCCTCCAGCACAGCTCTGCACCCCTGGGAGCTCAGGGTGTACCCATGTCCTGCTCTGGAGCCTGGAGAGCAGCTGAGCTGCAGAGGAGCCAGGTTTGCACTCCTGAAAATGGCATTTCCAGCTGCTCTGGGCACTGACAGCATCAGGCAGGAGCTGAAGGAAGCATTGCACACAGTGAATGCATGAAGGGCTGTAAGAATTCAATGTAGCTGAGGCTCTTTCTGAGCTTTAAATGAAAGAGTTCAGGTGCAGTCTAAACCTTAGAGGGGGAATTTTGAGTTCATAGCCACCACAGTGCCCATGCAGGTCCTGAAGCACGTCAGGAGCCTGCCGGGGTGTGAACAGGAAACAGGAGGAGACACGTTTTGTTTTTAGCACCAGATCTCATTTCCCTGCCTGGCAAGTCTCAGCTCGACCCCGTTTTTCTTTCCTATTTTCTTGCAGTGTTACTTTGTCCATCTCCCTCCTTGGGACTGATTTGCAGCTCAGCCATGCTTCTGCAGCATCTCCCGCCAGCTGGGGATGTTCTGATGGCTGGGGGTCACAGGCCTGGTCTGTGGGGATTATTCCTGAAGAATCATAAATAATTCATGCAGGAGCTCCTCCAGCTCCTCCTGGGCAGGCCAGACCTGTCACCAGTGCTGGGATCTGTACAGCCAGGCTGGGGACAGTGCTCAGGGGGGGTCACAGCCTGGTGACAGTGACTTCTCCTCCCAGCCTTTCCCTGAGCAAACTGGTGCTCAAAATCCCACCTGGTCCCTGTCTTTGGGGAGGAAAATGAGTGGTTTGGAGGTTTGGAATCCTCCCAGCTGAGGGGTGGGGATGGCAGCAAGTGGTGTCTGGCAGGTGGGTGCTGGAGTCTGGGGGAATTCACCCTCTGGTGGTGTCAGTTAAACACAGGGCACAGGGGAGATTGGTTTGTTCTGCAGCTGGATTGGGGGGTGATGGGAGAAGGAAACCCCACAAAGGGCTCCTCGGGGAATCCCTCAGTCCTGGGATATCAGATTTATTTCTTTTCCCTTGCAGTGTTCCAGTTCTTCTGTCCCACTCCATCCCTGAAGAGAAAAAGCAATAAAAAACCGGGGAGCTGGAGGGATAACAGTCCCAGCAGAAGGAAGTGGCCTTCCCACCTCTCCTCCCAAAATCGGGCACGGGCTGAGAGACATCCGCTTCTCCACCCGGAGCTCCGCGGGCAGCGGGAGGGAGCGGGATCATCCCTCCGGGACAGCCCCGGGCTGCGCGGGAGGAAGCGCGAGCACAAAGCAGGGAAATGACCTGGCAGAGGTCACCTGGAGCTGGGGCCGAGCCCAGGAACAGCACCGGGGCTCCGGCCACCCCCCGCGGCACCGTCCCTTCCTCCCGCTGGGCTGAGGGGACAGCTTGTGGCACTGGGGTGGCTTCGGTTTGCTGCTCTTTGGGGCATCAAAATTCCCCAAATGACAAAGAAAAGTGATGACAGCAGGGATGCTGGAGCCTCACCTGGGAAACTGGAGCAGTGAGGGGAGCTGGGAGGGATGGGAACAGGTTGGGGGGACAAAGGTGGTGCCCATCAAGGCTGGAAAAGCAGGAGGAGAGGGCGAGGTGGGCACAGGACACCAAAGGCTGCTGGAGGTGGGGACAGGCTGGAGGGTGTGGGGACACAAAGATGATGTGGCTGGTGGGGCTCCAACCACACCTTGAGGATGCTCCATAGCAGCCAAGGAAAAGTTCCATGTGACCTTCCCTGTCCTGAGTGCCTTCAGTCACCTGGAGACCAAAGCAAATCCAACCTGGGCTCTGGGGGCTCTACAGACCACCCTCGGGCTGTGCTGCCCGTGTGTGCACAACTGGCCAGCTGTGGGGACACCACTGCAACAGCTGGGCAGCCCAAAGGTGGGGGCTCGGGGTGAGGCTCTGAAATAAGACCAAGAAGGGATTTGATGGCGCAGGAGTGACGCCAGGGAAAGCAGTGCTGAGCCAAGCTGGGATGGAGCAGAGGGAGCAGCCAGGACAGGCGGATGCAGGGATGGGGAGAGGCCTGAACGGACACGGGTCGTGTCTGCAGCACCTCCCTCCTTCCCTCGTGCCCTCCCGGCTGTGTTTGATGTGGCCACACTCCTGCTGATTCATCAGCTCGTTTTGGTGTGTCCAGCTGGAACTGGACACTGGTGACATCATCACCTTTGTGCTGGGAAAGGCGACTTGGGCATGTTGCCCTCCAAAGGCAGAACAAGGAGCAGGGATTGCACCTGGATTTAGGCTAAATGAGATTTTGTGGAAGTTTGAGATGCAAAAGTGTGGGGAACAAGTCTTTGGGTCAGTGCAGGAGCAGGAGTCCATCACCTCTTCCCGAAGCACCAGAGGTTTGTGGTGGGTCAGGGACTGTACGAATCCCACCTTCTGGGCAGTGTGCTCTGCAGGTGACAGCGGTGACGGCCCCCACGGGCTGGGATCGGAGGGCACTTCCACACCCTCTCGCAGCTGGGCCGCCCAGAGCCCCCACCCCGCCGCGGCATTGCACCAGCCCGGTCCTCCCTTTTCCTGTAGGTGGGGTTTCCATAGGATGTCGGCTCCTCCATCCCGGCCCGGCCAGCCGGCCGGTGGCTGCTCCGGGGACGGTCCCTCCGCTCCGGGCTGTCCCGGCCCGGGGCGCTCCCGGTGATGACAGCGCGGGGGACAACCACCAGCCCCACTTGTGATTTCCCCTCCTTTCCAAGGTCTGGCTGGAGCCCGCGGCACTGGGAGATGGGAGAGGATGCCGAGGCGCTGCGGTGGCCCTGAGGACGCTGCGGGGATGCGGGGGCCGGCGGGACAGCCCATGGCAGCGCGGCGGGGCCGCGGGGGCTCCGCCAGCAGCGTGCTGGGGCTGAGCCGCTCGGCGCTGCAGCTGCCGGCGCTGTGGTGGTGGTACCTGTTCCTGAGCGCCGATGCCCAGGAGGTGGCCACGTTCACGGTGCAGTACCGGGTGCTGGAGGAGGTGCCCCCGGGGACTGTCATCGGGAGCCTGGCCGAGCACTTCGAGGGCGGCGAGAGCGGCGAGGCGGCCGAGACCTTCCAGCTGATGGAGACGCCCGGCAGGTTCCCGCTGCATGTGGGCAGCGGAGACGGGGTGCTCAGCACGGCCGGGCGGGTGGACAGGGAGCACCTGTGCCGCCACAGTGATCCCTGCTGGGTGTCTTTTGACGTGCTGGTCGCCCAGAGCCCGGCCCTGATCCACGTGGAGGTTCAGGTGATGGACGTCAACGACAACGTGCCGCGGTTCCCCACGCCCGAGCTGGAGCTGGAGATCTCGGAGAGCGCGTCCCTGCGGACACGGATCCCGCTGGATCGAGCCCTGGATGCTGATGTTGGCCCCAACGCCCGCTGCTCCTACGCCCTCTCCCCCAGCGAGCACTTTGCTCTGGAGGTCGTCTCCGGCTCCGATGGGACGAGGCACGCGGAGCTCATCGTGGTTAAGGAGGTGGACCGGGAGCTGCACTCCTCCTTCGACCTCGTGCTGACGGCCACCGACCACGGGGAGCCGCCAAAATCAGGTACTGCTCTGATTAAAGTCATTGTCCTCGACTCCAACGACAACAGCCCCGTGTTTGCAGAGAGTTCCCTGACGGTGGAGGTTCAGGAGGACGCCCAGCCTGGGACCCTCCTCGTGACGGTCACGGCCACCGACCCCGACCAGGGTCCCAACGGGGAGATCGAGTACAGCCTGAGCAGGCACGCGCCCCACAAGGTGCTGAGCACCTTCAGCATCGACGCCCGCACGGGCAGCATCTTCCTGAGGCTCCCCCTGGACTACGAGGAGACCCACGCCTACGAGCTGGACGTGCAGGCGCGGGACCTGGGTGCCAACCCCATCCCAGCGCACTGCAAGGTCCTGGTCAAGGTCCTGGATGTCAATGACAACGCTCCCGATGTCCATGTCACCTGGGCCGCGCGGGTGCCCGTGCTGTCCGAGGCCCTCCCCAAGGACAGCTTTGTGGCCCTGGTGACAGCCAGCGACCCCGACTCGGGGAGCAACGGGCAAGTGCTCTGCTCCCTCAGCCAGGGCTCCGAGCACTTCAGGCTGAAGAGGACCAACAGCCACAGCTTCGCGCTGCTGACCAACGCCTCGCTGGACCGCGAGCGGCGCGCCGAGTACAACCTGACACTGGTGGTGAGGGACATGGGGCACCTGTCCCTGGCCGTGCTGAAACACCTCACCATCTGCATCAGTGATGTCAATGACAATGCCCCAGCCTTTGAGAAGGCTGCCTACGAGGCTGCTGTTGCTGAGAACAGTGAAGGACCTGCCTTCCTGCTCACCGTCCATGCCACTGATCCCGACCTGGGCTTCAATGGGAAAGTCACCTACAGGATCCTCGACCCCTCTGCTTTGGGGTTGGTCTCGGTTGACCCCATCACTGGGGATGTTTTTGCCCTCCAAGCTTTTGATTACGAGCAGGTGAAGAGCCTGGAGTTCCTGGTGACAGCAGAGGATGGAGGGCATCCCAAGCTGTCATCCAACATCTCCATCAGGCTGGCTGTGCTTGACCGGAATGACAACGCACCCATCATCACCACACCAGCGTTGGTGGGAGGGGTGGCCACACTCTCTGTCCTGGTCAATGTGGACACTGGGTGCTGCTGGGTGGTCCCCGGGAATGGGAGCACCCAGGGGGCTGCGACAGTCACCAATTCCACCCTCATGTCATGCCCTGGCAGTCCCTTGCTCTTCACCATCGTGGCCAGGGATGTGGACTCCGGCATCAACGGGGCTCTCCGGTATGATCTGGTGGGTGGGGATGATACCAGGCTCTTCATCCTGGACCCCCTCCTGGGGCAGGTGTCCCTCAATGCCAGCAATGCCAGCAGCCTGGCCGGCAGCCAGCGGGAGCTGCTGGTCCGGGTCAGTGACCAGGGGGACACCCCCCTGCACACCCTGGCCCGGCTCCGCTTGCTTTTCCGGCCTCACGGGGCCTTCTCCAAGATGTCAGCGCAGGATCCGGGCTGGCCCAGCCTCCCCGTGGTGCTGGTGATCTGCCTGGCTGCCCTCCTGGGCGGGTGCCTGCTGCTGTTGGCGCTGACCCTGTCCTTGTGCAAGAAGGACCAGAAGGACGGCATGGCCTACAACTGCCGGGAGGCGGAGGACGCCCGCAGGCAGCAGCAGCTAAAAAAGCCACACAGGCAGATCCAGAAGGCTGACATCCACCTGGTGCCGCTGCTCCGGGGCCGCCCCCGGGAGCCTGAGCCCCCTCGGCCCTGCCAGGAGGAGCTGCCTGGCACGGCCACCCCACAGGCTCCCCTCCATCTCACCCCCACCCTCTACAGGACCCTGAGAAATCAGAGGACACAAAAAGACTCGGAGGAGCAGCAGGACGCCTTGGAGCTGCCCATGCTGCAGCGCCGGCCCTGCCAGCCCCACAGACCCAAACACCCGGGGAAGGAGGCCCTGAGCCCCCCCGAGGCCCCGCTGCACGGCAAGAGCCTGGTGAAGCCACCCATGGGAGAGCCCCAGGTGCCACCCGAGCAGCCCCTGGGCACAGAGGGGCCCGGGCAGCCTCAGCCCCACCAGCAGATCCTCAGGAGCCTGGTCCGGCTGTCGCTGGTGGCCCTGGCAGAGCAGAGCCCCACCGGGGAGTTCGCCATGGAGTCGCCCCCAGTGCAGGTAGGAGCTGCTCCGGCATTCCCGGGGTGTGGACACCTCCTTGCCTGGGCCTTGCCCACCCTGGAGTGGTGGGGATGTGCAGCTTGATGGTCTTTGATCAGTCTCTTCCCCCGGGCCTGGGCAGTGATGCCTCAATAGCCTGGGTAGGATGAACAACCCTCCTCACTCCAGCAGGGTCACCCCACCAGGACACGCAGGAGCGGGGCTGTCACAGGGAAAAGGGGACAATCCCACGGGCAGGGGACAGCAGGAGGGCTGCAGGGGAAGCTCGGGCCCAGGTGGGCTGCCCAGGGCTTGTTTTTCCCCTGGTGTGGGGATGCTGAGCCATCTGCAGGAGGAGGAAATGCTATAAAAAGGCCCGCGGGGCTCGGAGGGACGTCCTAGCAGGAAGCAGCTTGAGTGGCCAGTCCGGGGCTCAACAGGCTTTTCCTGCCTTGCAGCAAATCTCCCAGCTGCTCTCCCTGCTGCACCAGGGCCAGTTCCAACCCAAAACAAACTACAGAGGAAACAAGTACACGGCCAAGAACGGCAGCAGGTAAGGCTGGCTCCCAGCACTTCCCTTCCCCACGCCCCCTTCCGCTGCTCCAGCCCAACCAGTCCAAAACCTCCGAGGACAGGAGACACTGGGAGACACAAAGGAAAGCCTCATCCCCTGAGATTGGAGGTTCTCCCTTCAGGGGCTGGTTGTGCTCCTCTGGTCCTGGCTCCCAGTGGTTTTCAGCTGCTCTTTGCCTCCTCCCTGGGGCACCTTTGGCAGGTCCCTCCATACCCACCTGAGCTCCTCCATGGCCATGAACCATCCCTTGCCAAGAGCTTCGATGGTTCTGGGTGCTCAGGAGGACAGAGGGGCCCAGCTCTGGAGGCAGCAGCACAAGGATGAGTGTTCTCATGGCTCTGGACACTTTCTCAATGCCTGTCAACATGACTTTGGGACACATGACCCTGTGCCAGGGGGCAGATGAGTGAGGAACTGCAGCAGGGATGGAAACACTGAGGTATCTGAGCTGTGTGCCAAAGACATCCCCAAACTTCATGGCGTTCCCATTAAATTATGCAGTGTGCTCTGGGTGAATGCTCCTGAGGATGCTGAGTCTTCATCACTGCCTTGCCACGTCCCCCTGTCCCCACCTGGCCAGGCCAGGGGCAGACACAGCTTTCTCCACCTTTCTCACCTGCAGCTGCAGAGGATGGAGAGGGAGGGAGAGCAGCTCCAGGGTACCTGGGGTGCTCCTCACCTGGTCCTGCAGGAGGGAAACTCCTCTGAGTTCATGGGGAGGAGCCAGCAGGTCCCTGTTTGCTCAGGATATGCCCCTGGATCCCTGGAAATGTTCCAGACCAGGTTAGACAGGCTTGGAGCAACCTGTGATTGTGGAGGGTGTCCCTGCCCACGGCAGGGGGTGGAATGGGATGGGCTTTAAGGTCCCTTCCAACCTTCCTGTGCTTCTATGATCTTGCTGCAGAGGGATAAAAACCCTTTCAGGCAAGAAATGTGGAGCAAACCCCCAAAACTCATTAACTGATGGGCACTCAAAATGCCTTCTATTCTGAGAGTGATGCACGGGGTGGGTGCCCACAGCCCCTCTCAGGGGCATTTTGGGGAGACAGACACCCTTCCAAGGGCTCATTGTGCTGGGGGCTGAGGTGACGTGGCTGTTGTGACCCCTGGCAGGGCTGCAGGGCTGGACACGGGGCTGGACACGGGGCTGGAGGCGGGGCTGGACACGGACTGTCTGAGCACCAAGGACAGCGGGCACGGCGAGAGCGAGGCCGGCGACCGCGACTGCGACAGCGCCTTCGAGCTCTCCGTGCAGCAGCTGGTGGGAGAGGAGCTGGAGACCCTCCTGGAGCCACAGGCAGGTGAGGTGACCTCGCTGCTGGGAGGGGCTGCAGCAGTGGGATGTCCCCAGGTAACCCACACGAAGCCCACCCAGCTGGCTTGCAGCAGCTCAGGGCACATCGCAGCTCCCGGGCAGTGCTTGGGGCAGCAGGTCTGGACCATCACAGGCTTTTGGTAGCAGGACAAAGGACTTGCTGAGCTTCATGTTGGGTTTTTCCATGTGTTTATGGCTGCTCTTCCCTCCCATGGATGTGTCTGCTGTGGTTTAGGGTTCAGTGATGTGTGAGCTTGGCCTTTGTCGTTGCTGAGGGGTGAGGCCCAGTTTCACATTGCAGCTTCCCACGCTGGCCTCAGCCCTCCCTTCATGGTCTCATGCTCCATGCAGAGTGAGAAAGGAGGACACTTGTCCTTGTCAAACCCCTCAAGATGTTATCTACCCTCAGAGCCCCACTGGGCTCCTCTTTCCTCTTCATCTCCTGTGACCAACCTGCTGCTAATTTTATCTTTTTTGAGGTGTGTGACCAGACTTGTGTGCAGTGTTTAGGATCCACTGGGGGTACAAGGAAGTTTTCTGCTTTGTTCCTCATTCCTGCCCTGCCCAAGCCCTGTTTGTTGTGACTCCCAAATCCCTCCTCTGCGTGGAGGGAGAGCCATCAACACACGACAGGTTGTTGTTCCCTGGGACAATTACCTGACAGTTGGTGACACAGAAATTCACCAGCCACATTTTGCTCATGGCACTCAGCACTATCAGGTCCTTCAGCCACCCTCTGTTTTTGGGTGTTTTAGCAGAGTCAACACCAACATTGCCCCCTTTCCATGTCATTTATCACTGTGTTGAGCAGATACTCTGGGACTCTGCTAATGACCTCCCTTGGTGAGGAAGATTAATTATTCCTCCCCTCACTTCCCAGCTTTTAACACATATTAGTCCCTATGGAACCTGGCAGTAAATTCAGGCACAGCTCAGGTCCCCTGCAAGCCTGGCTGGTGCTGTTCCAGCTCAGGTGACCTCTGGCTTCACAGAATTGAATTCTGGAATGCTTTGGGTTGAAAGGGACCTTAAAGCCCCTCCCATTCCACCCCTGCCATGGGCAGGGACACCTCACACTGTCCCAGGCTGCTCCAAGCCCCAGTGTCCAACCGGGCCTTGGGCACTGCCAGGGATCCAGGGGCAGCCACAGCTGCTCTGGGCACCCTGTGCCAGGGCCTGCCCACCCTCCCAGGGAACAATTCCTGCCCAACATCCCACCTAACTCTGCCCTCTGGCAGTGGGAAGCCATTCCCCTTGTCCTGGCACTCCAGAGCCTTGTCCAAAGTCATCCAGGACTCTCCATCCAGCCTTTCCAAATTTGCAGAACACAATTCCCCATGTGACAATGTCAGGTGGTTCCTCAGGGAGCAGCAGCTCCCTGGCTCTCTCTGCTGAGCCTTGCACAGAAGGATTTCTCTGAATGTGCCTGGGCTGGATTCACCTTCATGCACTTACAAACTCCTGTCACCATTTCCACCTCCCCTCCCTCTGATCCCACATTCATTTGAAGCAGTAGTTAATGAACAGCAGCTAATAAACCAGGCAATTTCATATCTGAGTTCCTCTGGCACTCCGGGGTGAATACCATCTGGGCCTGACATTTTCTACATGTTCCTTTTATTGATTTGTTCTAAAAATCTCCTCTCTTGGCATTTCAATTTGAAAGAGTTGGGCTGACTCATGTCCTGTAGCAGAAATTTCATTGTGGAGCCTCTGTGCTCCTCCACAGAAGAGAAACTCATTGAGCTTTGCTGCTGGGGTGGTTTGAATTCCAGAGCTGGGCATTTTTGGTGCTCTTCCCTGGGGACAGAACCTGCTACTTCTCTCCCTTTGCTCCCTGCTCTTTTATTCCAGTAGGGAGCAAATGAAGGAAAGGCTGAGACCTAAAAATTTCCTGGCATTCCAAGGTCCTGCAGCCAAGAGCAGGGAGCAAAGAGGAGCCCAGCTGCATCCCAGGTGCACTGACATGCCCCAGTCCCAGAAAAGGGACTGGTGGAGCTGCCCAGCAGCTCTGGATCCAGTCCTGCCCACACAAGGAGAGAAAATTCTGTGATTCTGTGAAAATCTGGGCTATGGTGAGGCTGATCCATGAAGTGCCATCTCCCGTGATTCTTGGATCTGACAGGAGAAAAACCCTTTTGGCCAAAGTCCCGGAATTCCACAGGACCATTAGGGCTGGAAAAGCCCTCCCAGACCATTGTCCCCCAGCTCTGTCATGTCCCCACTGACCCCTGTCCCTATTCCCACGTCCCCATTCCTGGGATGATGATTCCCCCACTTCCCTGGGCAGCCTGCTCCATGCCAGCAGGGAATGCTGAGGCTGTGTGGATTCCTGCTGGCCATGCCCAAAGAGGCTGCTCTGTTCCAGAGGTTCCAAAGCCTCCCCAGGATCCCAGACCTCCCAAAGCCTCCCCAGGAGCCCCAGACCTCCCAAACCTTCCCCAGGAGCCCCAGACCTCCCAAAGCCTCCCCAGGAGCCCCAGAGGTTCCAAAGCCTCCCCGGGAGCTCAGACCTCCCTGCAAAGGCGGCCGAGCGCAGCCGCCGGAGCTGCCCGGCTCCTTCCTCCTCTCCCAAACACAAACAGAGCCCTGGACTTGCATCCTGAGAAGGAGGAAGGAAGCCCTGCTGGTGCTCAGGAGCATCCTAACAGCTGGCTGAGGCTGGCTGGGCCTTTGTGCTGTTCCCAGCGGGGGACTGCAGTCCCAGGCAGCTCTGGGATTGTTGATGCTGCGGGATGAACTCCCAGCACCGTCTGTCAGCTCTGATCCCCCAGCAGCCCAGCACAGCACTCCCAGCAGCAGATGAGAGATAGAACTTTATGGATGATAAAAACAACCCCTGCTCCCCAAACACCATTAAAACAAGGCAGTAAAGAGTTATTGGTCGAATTAAACATACCTAATTATGAGCTTTTCATGGCCACGGGACTGTCAGCCCAGCTCTCCCTGCAGAGAGCAGACCAGTTGTGCCCTGCTCCAGAGCTGAGGCAGCCAAATATTCAGGGGATGAGGTGGCTTCTTGCAGACTGGGGAGGAGAAAGCTGCACGTTTTACAGCAAAACCTGCAGCACAGGGTGATGTCT
>JBBMKD010000034.1:1399125-1409834 GCA_037834095.1 Argya squamiceps
AATCAGCAGGATAAGAGCAGTGGGATGGGGACCCTCCTTTCAGGTGCCACTTTTTACACCAAAGCCACACAATTATTGTGACAGTGACAGCAGCCCTTGCCACCCTGGGACTGCTGGGTTTTGTTACCAGTGAGTTTTGCTGCTCTCAATCCCTTTCCTAAACTGGGTGGTTGCTCTGAACTCCCCTGAGGTTCTTGGTTGTGCTTTGGGAAGGAACAATGAGGGGCTGGAATGCGGCCTCTGTGCACCACAGCACGGACTCTTGTTTACCAGCTAGCTCAGAAAACAAGAATCCCTGTTCCCCTTCCTGCTGTCTGATGAGGAGGCTATTCCAGGCTCTCCCTGCTATGGGGTCCTTCCTTTATTTTCCAGGAGATGTTTATTCATGGACAGCTATAATCACTTCTTCTCTTGCCAACACTATTTTAAGCATAAAGATTTCCTCTGCTGGTGTTTATCCCCTCAAAATAATGACAGGTTGCAGTCAGATCCCTGGAGAGCATTTGCTTCCTTAGGAGCAGCAACCCCCAGCTCCTGGGGTCTCCATTGTGTCAGTCTGGATCACTCCTGGTTTCATCTCCAGAGTTTTCCCTGCTGGTGTAATTTCAGCTCCCTCTTCCATAGATGGATAATCAGATTTTTGTGTAATTCCCCTAATCAGACCCAGTAACAACCCTGGCTGTGCCTCCCTGCCGGCAGGGAACACCCTGCCCAATCCTCTGTGTGATTCCTGTTGCCCATTTTGGGCCACAATCAAATTACTGCTGCACTAACGAGGCTGCCCCAGCCCCCAGCCCAGGCTGCCCCTGCTCCTCAGCTGTTTCCAATCGAGGAACAACTACTTTAGAGCTCAATTGTTCGCTCCCAGTCTCCAGCCATCCAGCTGTGCATTTTATAATCCAGAATTTCATTCCGGTATTATTGTTTTCACAATAACCCATTTCTTCTCGGTCTCAATCTGCCTCCTTAGCAGCCAATTCCCACCCTGGAGTGACCCTGAAGGGAAGTCCACTATCTTTGTGTCCAACGCTTCCCCCTGGAAAGCTTTTCATTGTCTGCTCCCCTCCAGCCACTCCTAAGCCCTCCCTCTCTCAGGCTTTGCTAACAATTTAGTGAAGTGCCAATTGAGACTGCAACAAACGAGAACGCACAGCCATTCTAATGGTTATTATATTAAAAACAAAACCAAACCCCCAACAGTTTCAAACCAGTTTTGTTTGGCTTTTTTAAGCTGCTGGTTTGCATGGTGTCACTGGTGGTGCGCTTACAATCGTTCCTCTCGGCTGATTTCAGATATTTTCATTAATCAATATTTTTATTAATTTTTTCCACCCTCATCTCTGCTGTGCTCCCAGAGCTGGCCCTCAAGAGGCTGACAGCTGCGGACCCAGCGTGGGTGGCCCGGCTGTCCCTGCCCCTCACCAGCAGCTACAAGGACAACGTCTTCTCCCCCGCCTCGCCGTGCTCCCCCGAGGATGAGGAAGCTGCAAGGCAGGAGAAACCCAGGACCTTCGAGACCTTTGGGAAAGGTGCTGGGGCTGACCCTGGCGGCACTGGGACCAGGCTGGCCAGCACCTTCCTGTCGGAGATGAGCACCCTGTTTGAGCTGATCCTGTCCCAGAAGGTGCAGGAGCACAGCGGGGCGGGCGCGGGGCTGCTGCGGCAGCTGTCGGCCCGTGGGCAAGGCCTCGGCCCTGGGTACACTGCCCCAGGGCTGTAACAGCTCAGGGGCCGTGCCAGGGGGAGAGCAGTGAGAGATTTGGGGTGCCCAGTGCCATCCCCAGCCCCAGCAGGGTCACTGTATGACCCATGGCTAGACAGGTGCATTTCCTCCTTTGCCTCTCCCCAGGGGATGCTGCCCCGGGGCTGTAGCAGCTCAGGGGCCATGCCAGGGGGAGAGCAGTCAGAGATTTGGGGTGCCCAACCCCAGCCCCAGCAGGGTCACTGTATGAACCATGGCTAGACAGGTGTATTTCCTCCTTTGTCTCACCCTAGTGAATTTCTCCAACACTGATTTCACCTCTAGTTCCCCCCACCTGCCTGTCCTTGCCCCCCTCCCCTCCCAGCTGCTCTCCCCGTGCTCTGCCACCCTCCCAACCCCAGCCAGCAGCACGAGGAGCCTCCCACCCCAGCCAGCAGCACGAGGAGCTTTTCCTCCCAGGACAGGCCCGGGCAAGGGGGTTGTGAGAACAACCACAGCACAGTGAGATACATCCATGTGATCACAGACTGTGAAAATACCTGTCACAGACACTGCTGCAGCTGGGCTCCAGGGTTTCAGTTATTTAAATAAAACTCCTTTTTTCTAACACTACCATCTCTGTCAGCACTGTAGCTGACATAATGTATGTGCAGAAAGCCTGAAGTGGCAGCTGGGGAAGGGGAGATGTGCCTGTTGTCTCCCATGGCTCCTTCCAGCTTCTGTGGTTCTGCCACTGGGGTCTTGGTGTTTTGTAAAAGTCCTCAAAATCAGCACTGGCATCTCTCCTATGGCTGCTCCAAGAGCCCACAACTTCCTTTTCCAACCCAGGACTGGGCTGGGTGACAAGGTGGGGATCTGGTTGGACTTGATGATCCCAGAGGTCTTTTCCAACCTTAATGATTCCATTCCATTCTGTTCTCTCCTTGGAGGCCATGGGATTTTGGAGCAGAGTCCTTATCCAAAAGCAGACACCAGATGGCTGGAGTCTGCCAAAGGTAACCTGGGAAAAGGGAAGTGTGAAAACACTGTTTTGAAATATTCAGTCACAGGCTTCACCCTTTTTATGGGTTTTCACTTTGATCTGTCTGTCTGGGAGCTGAGAGACAGTTTTGGGATAATAGCACGGGTGGGAAAACCAAGATATTGATGAGAGAAGAAGAAGCACACAGGTGTTTGTGGCTCTGCACTCCTGCAGAAGGGAAGGGCAGTGCTGACCCAGGGGCTCATGCAGCAGAGTGGGGATGGCAGGTAAGGGCTCTGGGCTCTCCTGGGCCATCTCAGGTATCCCCCCTGTGCTTTTCCATGTTCCTGGAGGTGACAGTCCCCAGCTTTAGGTGTGTACACACCCGAGCCACAGCACCAGACACTCACACAGATCTTTTAAAGCAGAGTAAATGAGGAAGTTACCCCTTTCTGTTGCTCTTGGGACTAAATGACAAGAGCAATAGAGTAAGATTTCCCCAGGTGGAGTTTTTAATATCCAAAATGTTCTGTTTTATTTCGAGTCCCCAAAATGCCTGTACAGATGAGCCCATGTCTGGCATCCATCCACGGATGGGTTTGGCCTGGCCTGCTCGTGCTGTTGCTCTGCTAACACAAATCTCTTGCTGGTTTGTTTTGCAAACAAAACAGGTTCTTGCACCAAAACAGTGTCAGAGAGCCAGATTCTAACTGAGATGCAGCTGTGCAAACCGTGAGGGAGGCCTTTGGGACTGAGCCCTGGGGGATTCCTCTGCACCTTGGGAGCACAGGCAGAGGGACAAACACCCAGCACAACCTCACACCTCCCTCTGCAGTTTCTTTGATGTCCCTGTCAGAGGACAGCCTTTACACAAAAATACCTTAAAACAAGCAGGTTTAAAAGGAGACTAATTCCTCCCTCTTGGTTCCATTTCCTGATTCTGCAAACTGCTTTCAGGCCCCCCAGCCCCTCTCCCATCCTGACCAATGCGTAAGCACGCTCTGGATTATCACAGCATAGGAAATCCACCCCAGGAATTTCCTGCTCCTTGTATCCTGCTTGATAAAGGAAATGGTCTAAGAAAGTTTGGTCTGAGCAGAAGGAGAGAGCAGGCCAGAAGAACAATCAGATGTGTTGAGGGCTGGCTGTGCCCCTCCCTTGCTGCCTGGAGAAGTTCAGGATGGGGCCATTGCCTTTGTTTTGCAGAGCCCGACCTCCACAGAGCACCAGGGCCACAGGAAGCTGGGCAGTTTGCACAGATGCCCTTGAACCAGTTTAAACTGGTGTGAACAAATGCCTTTTTCTGCCTTCAGCTGCCCCAGTGGAAGGGATTATCACACCAGCTGCCTGCTGCTGCTGCCTGCCAGTGGTGCCTCCCCCTGGGAGCATCCCTTATCCACTCTGCTGCAAACGAGCTGGCGTGCTCAGCAGGCAGGGACAGCACGGTCTGCAGGCAAACCCTGCTCACTGTGCCTCACAGAGGTGTGCCCGTGGGAGCAGCTCCCTGCACGAGTATGAGGGGGGACAGAAGGACACTGACACTGTGCAGCATGGCCAGGGACAGCTGTCACCTCACTGCTACAGGTGGATCTGTCACATCCCATAAAAAAGTGTGCCCTAATGAGGAGAATTCACTCTCTTGCTTGCCCAGGTTTGAAAGCAGATTAAACTGCCATAATGGCAGCACAGAGCCAGCCCACACTTTGCTGGGAGCAGGGGCACTGGGGGGAGTTGCCTTGGAGAGAGAGAGAATTGTCTCTGAAGGTGTGGGCCAGGACAGTCCCAGGGTTAGCCACCAATGTCCCCACATGGTGGCCTGTAAACTCCCATGAGCAGGACATGCAGGGCTGCTGGAATTAGAACCCCAGATCACACCACTGTGGTGCAGAACCACAGAATGGTTTGGGCTGGAAGGACCTTAAAGCTCACCTTGTTCCACCCCCTGCCATGGCAGGGACACTTCCACTATCCCAGTTTCCTCCAAGTCCTGCCCAGCCTGGCCTTGGACACTCACAGGGATCCAGGGGCAGCCACAGCTTGGCTCTAACACAGAAATGCAGGTGCAGAAGCAACATCCCTGTGTGAAAGGTAGAAGACTTGGTGGTGTAGGAAATATCACAAGGTTTATTCTCAAACCCCAGGTATTTAAAAATGCCTCCTGTTCCATGAACAGCTTTCTCTTTCCATCCACTGCCAGCCTGGTTCCAGCCAACCCAAGGGCTGCCTCTGCCTGCCCTACTGCCAGCCCTGCTGGGGCTCCCAGCCCTGCAGCCCCAGGGGCACTGCCCTGGCCCCCAAGGCACGGCTCCATCCTGCACTGCTGAGCAGCACCACGTGCAGCCTGCCTGTGCTCCACGAGTGGGGCAGGGGCAGGCCACACTGGCCTGGCTGCCTGCTCTGCACACCTGCAGACACAGGCTCAAGAGTCCAGAAATTGGGGCTGGAGGAGGAGGCTCTTAATCCTGAAGGGAATGGATGTTCTGTGTGCACATCTGAAAGTACAGAGAAACAAGGTGTTAGTGACACTGGCAAAGGCTGCACTTGATCATACAACCACAGAATCACAGAATACCCTGAGCTGGAAGGGACTCCTAAGGATCATTGAGCCCAGCTCCTGGCCCTGCACAGACACCCCAACAATCCCACCCTGTGCCTGAGAGTGTTGTCTAAATGCTTTTTGAACTAAAGGCATGTTTGATGCTATACCCACTGCCCTGGGGAGCTTGTTCCACTGCTCAACCACTCTCTGGGTGAAAAACCTTTTCCTGGTATCCAACCTGAACCTCCCCTGACACAGCTCCAGCCATTCCCTCAGCTCCTGTCCCTGCTCACAGGGAGCAGATCCTGGAGCTGGCCCTGTGCTGCCCCTTAGGAAGACGTTGAAAACCACAAAGAGCTCTGCCTCAGTCTCCTCTCCTCATGCTGAATAAACCAACTGCCCCCAGCTGCTCCTCACAAGGCTTCCCCCACAGCCCCTTCCCCATCCCTGTGGCCTCCTTTGGACACTCTCTAATGCTTTAATGTCGTTTTTATACTGTGGTGCCCCAAACTGCCTGCAGGACTGGAGGAGAGGCTGCTCCAGTGCAGAGCAGAGCAGGACAATCCCCTCCTGGCCCAGCTGGGCCTGGTGTCCCCCAGGACACAGTTGGTCTTTCCAACAGAAAGGATTCTGATGTACCATACTCTGGGAACAGCTGGAGTGAAAGAACTGAGAGAAGCGGTGCCCTCCCTTCAGCACAAAGAATCCCTTTGTGCTGTGGCCCTGTGTGACCACCCTGTGGCAGTTCAGGCCCCACTGTCCCAGGATGATGTCCCCATGCAGTCCCCAGCCCTGGGGCCCTGCTGGCCCTGGTACCTTGCAGCTCCTGCTGCCACTCCTGCAGCCTCTCCCGGGCCTGTGCGTTCCCTGCGGCCGCCGAGTGCCGGTAGTGCCTCAGAGCTTCTGGCAGGCTCTGCTGCACCCCCAGGCCCTGCTCGTAGCAAACCCCCACGTGGTACCTGCTCTGGGCATCCTGGCACAGCAAAGGAAAGGAAACAGAGAGTCTTTAGCACCTTCTTCAGAGTTTACTGCTCTGTCTTTGGTCATCTTCTTAAGTTTATCCGCTCCATCCCTCAGTCTGTATCTTCAGTAATTTAGTCCTCTGGAGAGAAGCAGAATCTCTGGCTTTGCTCCTTCTTATCCCTTTCCAATTAAATTCACTGCTTTCCCTTCACCACCCAGGGCTGTGGCAGAGGAAAAAAGGAGCAGCTGGCTCTGCAGAGCATCCCAGTTGTCTCAGAGGTCAAAGCTGAGGTGCCTTGGGCAGCCCTGACTGCGCCACATCCTGGTCCCACCCAAACTCCGAGCACGCCCTGAGAGAGTTCAAGCCCAACTCTTGTAAAAACATCACAAATGGCACAGAGGTTCTTGCTGCCAAGGGCTAGGAAATTCCCCTTTAACACAAGAGTGCAGCACTCTCCTGCTCAGCCCCACCTCATTCTAGTCCAGGAGAAATCTCAGGCAGCAGAAATGAAGTAAATGAAGCAAATACGCACTAGAGGAAAAGCACCTGAACCACTCAGACATATGTAACTGCTGGGAATGAACTGGAAAGCAAAGGTTGGCACTGCAGTGAAGCCAAATCCAAACCCAAGACATGTTTATGTGTCAGCTGTGCACTTCATCTTTGAGATGCAATGGGAGGCAAAGGGTCTCAGAGCAGGAAAGCAGGATGACACTCCTGAAGACATTAAAAAGACTGCACGGACTCCTGGTCACACAGCAACAAAGCCAGCAGCACTACCTGAAGAGTGTGGCTGCCAGAAACATGATCTAAACAAGGCTTAAAAAAAAAAGAAACGAAAAGAAGGAAGGAAAAAAAACCCCAAGTAAGTAGCAAGTTTTAATAAAGCCAGGAGAAAAGAACATATTGCAAGTGTTGCTGTCTGGGATGTAGCTGGTAGAGAAGCAAGTGAAGAACTCAGTGAGTGGGTGCTTTGCAAAATGTTGCAAGTCTCAGTTTATGACAGCAATAAACTCCTTTAGAGATGAGATAAACACATTGAAGGATTGGCACTTCAGCTGTGACAAGAGATAGGGTTCAATCAGGAGAACTGCACCACCATCTCTCACAGGATGAACACCTCAGAGCCCAGACTGCAGTGAGGGGAGATCCCCAAATTAGCACGGCAGGAGTGACTGTGACACCCTCACAAATCTGGAGGTCAGGCTCAGTTCCTCAACAGAACTCTTTAATGGGGTTTATATTCTGTGGCTGCATGTAGGAAATCAGGGAGGATAAAAAGTGGGAAACAAAGTAGAACACGGTTCTCGTGTTGCAAAAACATGTCAGAGTTCCCAGCTCTGCTCTAGCAGAGAGAACAACCAGAGAAATGCTGAATCTGTGACTTTTTGTGCTGTTTTCCTTTTTTCTGGATTTGTACTAAACGGTGCTGTCCTTTCTTCATCCATATCCAGCATTCTTTCAGGCAACTAAACACAAATTCCAGCTCCAGGGTAATGGGCAGTGAACCTGTCCATGGAGCCCTTCTCCCAGGGAAGTGGGTCCACCCCAGGGGTCCAGGATCAGCCTGCCCTCAAGGCTGAGGCTCTGGAGCATCCACAGCATCCACTGAGCAGCACAGATGGGGAAGGATGCTTGGGGTCTGAGGACTCTGACCAGAACATGCCAGGGGTGCACCTGAGGAGCTGCAGTTACCTGACAGATTTGGTGTTGTCACGGCATCACCAGTAAATGCCAATCATCTATTTAATGGGCTAACTCAATGGGATACTGTTCAGCATAAACCTCTGACTCCAGGCTGGAGAAAAGGAGCCAAGGATGAAGCTTAGGAGAGATCTTTGGCAGATTTAGAGCTAAAAACTGTGTATTGTGATGCCTGAGCTGCTGTGGCAAGTCAGGCCTTGCCCCACCAGACTGAGAGTGTCTCCATGCTAAAAAGAGGGTGAAAACCCAAGTGGCAAAGTTTAAAATGATGTTATGCCATTCAAAATGGTCAAACTTACTATAAAGAATTAATTAAAGAAGACCTCACACAACTAAGGAGTGGGCAACACAATCACAAAGGATTGGATTTGCCAAATGCAAAGTAGTGCTGATAGCAAGAAATTTGGGCATCCCACTGTGATAGTTCCCTGAGACCATCTCATCACTGCTCAGTGCCAGGAAAAGGGCAAGCAGGGCTAGGAATTATTGCAAGGGAATGCAGAACAAAGCAGAGGAGCTCATTATGTGAGATCCATGGCATACCTCCATCCTGAGTCCACTTTTAGTCCAAGCATCTTAAAATGGTCAAAGGAGAATTAGAAAAATAGACAGAAGACTGACAAGTGAAGTAGAACAGCTTAACTACACAGAGACACAAACTAAACCAGCACTCTGCAGCCTGCAAAAGAAATGACTCAGAGAGGACTCACTAAAGGGCACCACAATCACAACTATTAGCCAGCAGAACAGGCAATAGCTGTTCATTATTTTCCATTGCACAAAAGCTGTGGGAACTGAAGTTAAAATGAACAAGTTCTTCAAGAAAAAAAACAACAAAAAACCCCCCTGGCCATTACAATGCAGCTGAAAACAAGGGGACAATGGAAAGAAACAGAACTGTGGGATGCAGAAACCTGGCTGCAAGACATGGGATCCACACTTCTGCCCCTCTAAATGGTGGTGGGGGCTCAGGAGAGTGCTGTGCCCACCTTGTGGCACTGCCCTTCAGGAAAGAGAAGCCTGGGCCACTTGGGGAAAGTGCAAGCGAGAAGATTCTTGGGGATATAACATGATCTGTGAAGAGAAACAGCAACAATGGGAGAAGGCTGAATGGAGATTCAAGTGTTTAAATATATTAAAGGTGGCTGAATTAAAAAATAAATCCAGAAATAGTCTTTCCATCCTCTCTGTAAAAGGAGAGAAACAATGGGCCAATTTTGAAGAACAGATTCGAGATAAACACAATGAAGTTCTCCAAGTGAGGCAGTAGTGAAAGATTTTGACTGAAGAGGGTGTAGATGCTCCACAATGGGAAACCTGCACAGTGCTGGAAGCTGGATACAGGCACTGGTGCTGCAGGAGCCCCTCCAGCCCAACAGGCTCTCCAGGGTCTGTGCCCAGGGCCAATCTCCTCTCCTGGAGCCACCAAGGCTCCACCCTGTCCCTCCACCCTGGGCAGTAAAATCCTGACACTTGCTCCCATCTCCAAGAGACCCTGAAATCCTCCAGCTGCAGATCCCCAGCTGAGGACAATCCCTGGCAGAAGGATTACTCACCCCACTGTTTGCTGCCTGCAGCAGGTACTGCAGGCCTCTCTTCTGCTGGGGCTGCAGCCCCCTCATGTAGAACACTCCAAGGTAAGCCTGTGCCTGCAACAAAAACACGTGGGCCAGATCAGCCAGGATTTTAATGATTTGGGTTTTTTACTGATTTTTCAAGCTGCACAAATGCTGGGGTTACTGTGGCAGTGTGGTAAGGAGCCTGCAGGGGCTCTTGAGAGATGCAGGGCTGCCCTGACAAAAATCAGCCTGACACAGTGAGCACAAAGAAATCCCATTTGAGACCCAGAGTATCATTTCAAACTCCCTGTGGGAGTCAGAGCCAGGGAATGCCTCCCACTCCTGTCCTGTGGCCAGGATCCAGCAGAGGCACCCCCTGGTCAGTGAGCTGCAGGAGGCACTGCCAGCCTGGCATTCCCAGGATGAGATGGCACATGCCTAAATGCATCTCCTGGAGTGGGAAAGGAGGGCAGGAGACACAGAGCTGCACAGATGAGTCATCTCAGAAAGCCACAGATACAAAATGAGGATCTGTTCTTGCTTCAAGCACTGCAAGTTCCTCTAGTACAGCGACCTGTACTCTTGGAATTGAGAGGGAATGAAAACTGAGCTGTGTTTTCAAGCACAGGTCAGCTCTCCCAAGCCAAAGGTTTAATGTAAGAGCCCCATTAACAAGGGACAACCAACACTGGCTCTGTCTGCAGGCAGGGCTGTCTCCCAGACACTGACAGGAATATAAACA
The DNA here is from genome assembly GCA_037834095.1 of Argya squamiceps. NCBI lineage: Eukaryota > Metazoa > Chordata > Aves > Passeriformes > Leiothrichidae > Argya > Argya squamiceps. Next base: position 1,409,297 of record JBBMKD010000034.1, read on the forward strand.
GAGATTCAGAGAATGCTTTGGGTCAGAAGGGATGTTAAAGATCCTCTAGTTCCCCTCCCCCTGCTGCGAGCAGGGGTAAATCCATCGGAGGGCTTTTCCTCCCAGTGCCACGGACGCTGTTTTCTAGGCTGTGGCTGCAGCCCTGCAGTCAGGGCTGTGTGCTGGCTCTCTCCTCTGCCCTGTGCACACCAACCTCAGTGATTCCAGCCCCTGCTGCTCGTTCCAGGAGTGCCAGAGCCTTGTGCTGCCTGTCCCTGCAGCTGCCAGGGCCGTGCTGCAGCAGGTACCTGGCGTAGCGGTACTGGGCCATGGGGTGGTGGCTGCTGGCTGCCTGGCAGTAATAGAAACCTGCCTGGGAGAGAGAAACACGGGTCATGCATCCCTCACCATCACATGAGCAGCAAAACCTCACAAAACCCAGCAGTCAGTCCCAGGGTGGCAAGGGCTGCTGTCACTGTCATAATAATTGTGTGGCTTTGGTGTAAAAAGTGGCACCTGAAAGGAGGGTCCCCATCCCACTGCTCTTATCCTGCTGATT
>JBBMKD010000034.1:1409934-1420546 GCA_037834095.1 Argya squamiceps
AGACATCACCCTGTGCTGCAGGTTTTGCTGTAAAACGTGCAGCTTTCTCCTCCCCAGTCTGCAAGAAGCCACCTCATTCCCTGAATATGTGCCTGTTTTCTCCCTCACCCAGCCAAGCAATTGCTCCTTCAGCTTAACCCCTCTGTCTAGACCCATCACATCCCTCCCCAGAGCCCTCCCACAGCACAACATCAGCCGGGTCAGGTGAGACAGCGGGCTGTGACTGCCCCAGAGCCACCCTGCCCGCCCCACTCCAACCCCCCGAGCTGGTGGCACTGGGCCAACCATGACTCAAACCAAGCTGCCTTTGCAGCTCCTGCCAGCTCCACAGCTGCTGGCCAGCCTGCACTAGGTGGCAGGCTGGAGTTACAGCAGCCAAACTGGAGATGGGAGAAGCCCTGGGATGTGCAGTGGTGTCTTAAATACAGCAACATGACAGGTTTCTCCTTGGAACCCCGCTGGGTGCTGCTAGCACAGCCTGTGCACCTGGAGAACCCTCAGAAGCTGTGGGAAAGGGATCTCAGAGCACCTCTCTGAGGGGACTGCTGACACTGAAAGCAGCTCTGCAAAGCTGCAATTTTTATTATTTTCCAGCATTTTCTACTGAGTTGTCAGAACCTGGGAACTGCCCAGGCTCCCCAGGGAATAGGGGAAGCTGCCAGAACTCCAGGAATGTTTGGACACCACTCCAGAGATGCCCAGGGTGGGATTTTTGGGGTGTCTGTACAGGGCCAGGAGCTGCATCAACGATCCCTGTGGCTTCCCTCCAGCTCAGGATATTCCATGACTTTCCCACCCACGTAAAAGGAGCAAAGCTCTGAGCACCCAGCACAGACCCCTCTCCTGCTGTGCACTGCCCACCCCCCGGCCCTGGATACCTTTTCCAGGTCCTTTTCCGTGCCCCTGCCGTGCTCGTAGCACAGCCCCAGGTTGAACTGGGCTTTGCTGTAGCCCCGATCGGCCGCCAGGCTGAAGCAGGTGAAGGCGGCTCGGCAGTGCCCCGCCCTCATGCTCTCGATGCCTGAGGAAAACACAGCCTAAAGCCAGGGAAAACAGGGAAAAGCACAGGGCCACAGCCCAGCCCCCAATGCAGCAGCCTCCCCCACAGCCACTGGGCCTTCCTTGGCTCGCACCAAGTGCTCTGGGCCCCTTCCAGCTGGCTCACCAACCCTCACTCCACAGTTTCCCTAAGAAAAATGGCAACACTGCATTTTAGGGATTTTTCTGGGCTCGTGGCAGAGAGGGATCACAGGCTAACACAACGTATGGCTCACACAGAAACAACTTGCTTTTCAGTGCTGCAACTAGTGGTGTATATAGGGCAGGGACTTTTCTTAGCTCGTTGCATCTTCCTTCTGCTTTTCTTAGAGTTGCAATCCTGCAATTGCTTTTTCAGCTTGCCAGGAAAAGTGTGAGCTCAGACAATGAAAGAAGGATACAAGGATATGACATCTTGTGTTGCAAAAAAGACAGAGATGGCTTAATTTCCAACTACAGATGTCAGGACAACAGTGCAGGCTTCAAGCAAGCCTGGATTGAAATATGCTGAGATAAATCAGGTGGCACGATGGGACAAAGGGCAATAAATCTCTCCCAGCAGTTAAAATTGCTGAAAGGAGGCTCCAGCTTGGGTATTTGCCATCCCTGCCTTCTCACAAGACCTGCAACCATTTGGAGGTCCTCCAAGATGAGAAACCTGTGGTTTAAGGGCAAAACAAAACCAACTCCACATTACCAAGGATATTCAATGCAATGGAAATATCAATTCGGAAAATCTGCTGCAATTGGAAAGCGGCTTCCTCTAAATGCCCTCGCTGAGCTGGGTCACCCTGAGGAGGCAGAGAGAAAAGCTATTAAAGGCAGCTAAATCACATCAACCCTAGAGGAGATGCTTGCTTGGAAACCAAGCAGAGAGAGCTGTTTGTTATGGTAGTTCAGTTATCAGGAGGGTGAGGTCATGTACCCACACAAAAACCTCCCTGTCCTACACAGCCACCTCGCTGGGGAAGCTGTGTGGACACTGCTCCTCTGGCCAGGGGGCCTGGGGCAGCCTCTCAGGCATCAGCAGACCTTTCAGATTCAGCAAATTCCTGGTCCTACACAGAGCAGTTTGCAGCTTCTCCCGAGGGGCAGGGCAGGGACAGCTCCAGCTCTGCTCCCTGGGACAGGGACAGCACCCAGGGAATGGCTCAGGCTGGATTTTGGGAGAAGTTTCTTCCCCCAGATGGTGCTGGGGCACTGAACAGGCTCCCCAAGGCTGCCAGAGCTCCAAGAGCAGCATTTGGACACTGCTCCCAGGGATGCACAGGGGGGGATTGTTGGGGTGTCTGTGCAGGGCTGGGAGCTGGACTCGTGATCCTCGTGCATCCCTTCCAAATGAGGATATTCCATCATTCTAAGATAATTCCCCCCTCCAAAAATAACATTACCCCTTGTTCCCTCTCCCACATTGTGCCCAGAGCAGAGTCCCTGCCAAAACATCCTCACACCTTTGCATGTGCTTTACCCAATTCCAGCTGGACTGAGCACTGAAACCCTGCAGGGCACAGCCAAACCCTCTCCTCCTGGGCAAGGAACAGCCCAGCCCAGCTCCACCCCCGAGTGCCATCGAGTGGCAGCAGAGCTCAGTGCACACAGGGAATTGGGACAATGTCCCTTGGCACCCACAGCTCCACTGCTGAGCTCAGGGCTACTCCCAAGAGGCCAAGACAGGTCCAAGGCCCCTCCCTGAGCTGCTCCATGACCCAGCTCAGGCTCTTCCTCCAGCCCTGCACAAGGGGCATCCCCCAGGATGGAGAGATCCACGCTCACCCTCCCAGGAGAACAACAAAATCCTCCTTGGTGCCTTTGCAGGAACTCACCCTGCTAAAAACTGAATTTACCTCCTCTCTGCTCACAGTGTCCTTGAGCAATCGCTCAGCCCAGTGATTTTATAAAAAAAGGGAATTATCTGCATCTAAGATGTGAATTGCAAAAAACTGGCAGGTTTAATCACAACAAGAACAATAATATAATTTATGGCCTTGTGACTCTCGAGCTGATGCACTCTCTTCAAGCCCCAAGTGCTTCCCTCTTTACCAGACAAGAGGCAGCCCTGATTTGCAGCCTTTGGAGTGACACCACCTTCCCCAGTCATGGGTTGTCTGGTAAACACCAAAATAGCAACAGCATGTAATCACCTAGTGAAAGATTGCATCAAAATGCAAATACACAGAAACACACACTGGTGCTGCTGAATTTAGTTTTTTGTTTGGTTGCTTGGTTTGGTGTTTCTCTCCATTTTCTGTCAGTGCTTCCCTGCCAGCAGCCCTGTTACACAGATGCCTCAAAGGATGGGGATGGCAGTTTGTAAATCCTGGAATTTTCTGGCTAAAGCAGAGGTCAGTATATCCCATCTCCCTTTTTTTCCCCCCCAGTCTTGTGTGTGAGTGTTGCTTGGGGGAGCTCTGGGAAGGTGCAGACAGAGGGGGTGGAAAATAAAACCTTACCTTTGCACTGTGGAGAACTGGGCCCACCCTGGAGCTCACAGGGATTTGGAATTCCCCTGCATTAAAAAAAAAAAATCCAACAAAAAAGCAAAGTTTAGCAGTGCTGTATCTTTGCCTCTTCTCATCCTCTCTATTCCACAGCTCCTTCCTAAAGATCTGATCTCCCACTCAGTCAGGAACAGGAGGAATCCCAACCAGTCTGACCTTTGGAGCAAAAGCAAGCACTGCAATCCAGCCCTGTGGCTGCTGCTCCTCCAGAAAGGGCCCTGGTTTTGATCTGAAGACACACAAAGTAGACAGTCTCCTGCTTCTCCTAAATGTTCCAGTAACTTGTAATCACTGCTTTAAACCTCTGTGCTTCATTTCAAATTAAAGTGCTTCTACTCTGGGTTTCTGCTCCCAGGCACTGGCTCTTCTAGGTTTTTTCTTCTTTACTAAAAAGCCAATTCCTCCTTTTGAAAGTCCTGACACAACTAATCAGCCCCTCTTGATTCCTGTCTGTGATTCTACAAAGACTGCACCATTCATGTCTTTCAACTGCAGCACTTTTCTGCCAGCCTTGGTTAATTTTATGACATTTTCCTACTATTCCTGAATTTCCAACAGGGTTTCTGAGGTGCAGCCCCTCTCAGCAGTGTCACAGGAGGGGTGACATTGTCTCCTCATGCCCAGTTTGCCTGGATCAGAAGTGCTGCAGCTCCCAGCTTGCCCAGAGCATCACACCCAGCCCTCAGCTGAGCTGCTGCCTCCCCAGCTCCATCCCCAGGTAATTCCTTTGCAGGGTGCAGCCCTGCTTCTGCCAGGGGATGATCAGCCCTCTCAGGTTCACTGGGACAGCACTTTGTTCAGCCCTTTGGGAGCAGCTTCAATCAGAATTATCTGACAGAGCACCTCCAGCCCTTGCTGAGAGCAGGACTGTGCTGGCAGTGGTTTACTCCTGCCACTGTAGCAGGACAATGACCTCCACAAAGAGGACACACAGCCTGAGGCCAAGCATTTTTGATCATCACAAGCAGCTGGATCCCACTGGACATTTAACTGCAGGTGCTGCAGCCTGGATCACTCTGAGGCACTTTGTGCCCTCCCTGTGTCTCCTTCTCAAGCTGTGTGATAGCCAACATGAGTGAAAAAATATCCTTTTAGGCCCTGATTCCTCAACTCCTGGCACAGTTGGGCTCCAGGAGCAGCAGCAGTGAGGTGTGCAGCAGGCAGGAGTGCTCCCTGCAGTGCCTGCACTGTGCCACAGTGTGCAGGAGCCTGGGTGCCAGCTGCAGCCTCATTATTCCCAGACAAACAACTCCCCCCTGGCTGTGTTCAAATGTGCCTTATCTGGACAGGCCCCACTCACCCAACAGGCCAGATCACTGGGGCAGACATGATTTCTATGCAGCATTCCACCAAAAGTAGTATAATCTGTGAATTTATTGGTTGTGCTTTCTGTTTCTTTGCAGAGCAGGCATCAAATTATCTGATATTTCCCACTGTAAGGCTCTATCCTGCATCTCCCTCGTGATGTAATTTGGGTTTTTGCCACGCAAACAACTGCAAATCCTGTGGAAAAAACTGGTCTGTATTATGAATTCTCCCACTATTTGTTTAAACAGCATTAGTACATCCACACTTGCAAGAAACTGTACATTTTGCACAGATGTCTACTCCTAAATCAGAGACTCCTCATTTACTGGGAAAATGTTGTAATTTGGGGAAACCACTGAACCATGGAAAATAAACAGCCACTAATTCTGAATTCTGTCAGCCTGCAGGAGCACCTCGTGCCCCTCTACCACGGGAAACCCCTCCTCACTCAATTCTCCACAGATCAGGGTGACCAATCCCAGAGAACACCTGGAACAAGGCACAGGGACCAAGTGACCCTGACACCCAGCTCCTGAAGGGTCAGAGAGTCCCAGAATGGTTTGGTTTGGAAGGGAACTTAAATCCCACCCAGTGCCACCCCTGCCGTGGCAGGGACACCTCCCACTGTCCCAGGTGATCCAAACCCCATCCAGCCTGGCCTTGGACACTCCCAGGGGCAGCCACAGCTGCTCTGGGAGACCTGAATTCCCCCAGAATCACCCCTGAGGCTGGGCAAGCTCAATTATTCTTCAGGTTATATTTAAAAGATGGGAATATCACAGCTGGAATTTTCTGTGCAACTTTATTTCTACTTCTTCAAACCCAAGCTATGATGCAACATGATTGCCCATCCTTTTTTTCCATGCAGCTTTCAGTGCTCTGGATGCCCAACGTTTACATCTTCAGCAGTTAATAAATATTTTTGTCTCCCTTCACTGTTCATCCTGGACTAATCAAGTGTTGCTCACAGCTAGCTCCAAATGAGGAATTAATAATCTTCTCCTAGACAGCCTAGATTGCTCATCCCAAAACATCCACGAGAACTAAGTCACAACAAGAGCTGGCCAAAATCCAGCATTTCTGCCTCATGGAAAATTTCACTGTTTCCAATTGGTTTCATTGTGCTTTGAAATGAAAACACACTTTTGCAATGTCTGTAATCTCAGAATTGAAATAACGAATTTTACAGTTCTGCCAGGGGTAAAATACAACTCCCCAGGGCATCATTCAGCTGCTGTAACACTGAGACTGGCTGTAATCACCTGCTTGCTCACTCTGTGCCTTTAACTTCCAGCAAAAAGCCTCTGAGTGAGGCAGGAACTGCATGGTAAAAAATAAGAATGTGAACACAGAGCTGAGGACTTGCTGCTAGCAATATCCAGAATGCTACTTAAAGCAAGTTTTAAGTTAATTTCCTGAAGTTTTCTTTTTAAACAAAGGAATAGATTTTGCTCCAAGAAAACTGGAATGGCTCTTGTGGAAAGCTGTTGGGATCCATCCCACAGATCTTTGCCACAACAACAGCAGATTGTCACTGCGCAGAGAGACCAGCACCAACAAGTGTGGAAATGAAGTGAAACACCCAGAAAAAGGGGAAGGACATGGAATTCTCTCCAGAAGATCCCCTGCCATTGCTGGCAGCAGCAAACTGGAGCAGGGAGGGTACATTCTGCTGCACTCTGGGCTCTGTTCTCTCGTGGCAAGGCTTTGCTACCAGACTCCCCTGCGTCATCTCCCAGGCGTCTGTCCTTCCCTTCCTTCTGCTCTCCCCAGCTTCCTGCTGCATCCTCATTTTGCCAGCCTCACCCTCTTTCAGTAGCTAAACACCAGGGAAATAAAAAGAAAAATCCTGTACCTCAGGCAGGTTTTTCTGTAGAAAGCAAAATGTAGTGAAAGAAAAGGATCATCAAGCTTCACTTTCCACGGAAAGATTCCCAGGACTTCTCACATGACAAAACCCTGCATTTTTTCAGGCTCTTCAGTGCAAATTACCAAATCTCTTCCCCCTGACTTTTCTCCATAAATTCCCACAAAATGGATGCACAACATAATGTGGAATGTAACCCGAGGACTTATGTATGGAGCAAAATCAAATTATTTCTGACATATATTATCTCTGACAAGTGACAGTTGGAGATGCTTGGGCAGGAAGGGTGAGGAGCAGGGATTATAAAGTCACGCTCTCCCTGGCAGAACTTTCCAGCAATCAGCTGTTCTGTGATCTGAGCAGGAGGCTTGGCTGGACCAATTAAGTCTCATTTCAATGTGTAATTTCACCTAATCACTTCTTGGAACCCACTTGTGCTTCTGGCTCGTAGCAGCGAGTTCCACAATTTACCTGGGCACTGGCCAAACACAAAATGCCTTTTGCTTTTTTCCAAACTTGCTACCTGACCCTTCTGTGCTGCCTTTTAATACCAGGATTATGAAAAAGCCTGTCCCTATTCTCCCCCTCCCAACATTTTTAGTTTCACACAGCACCAGCACATTCTCTGCCACTTCTTTTTTTTTAAGCTGAAGAGTCAGTCTGTGTTTGGATGTAATTGTCTCCCTGTCATCTTTTCTCTGCAGTTTTGTCCCTGTTTTTCAGGCACTGTCTTCTCCTTAAGTGTTCAAGATGTGGCTGCATCCCAGACTCACAGGAACCCACAGCACTGCCTTGTCCTCAGCTCCTTCCTTCACCATAATTAACATTTAATTGGCCTCACTGCTGCCGAGCACTGACTTAACCTTATCAAAAGCACATCCACAGTGACTTTAAATGTTCCCTCTGCAAGACAATTATTAATTTGACACTCCTCACTCTGCCTGTGTATTTGCAGGCACACTCCCCTGTGCATGCTCATTTAACCCACCTGGGGGTTACCCTGGCTTTGGTTCTCATGCAATCTCTGCCTGTGACTTTCAGATTTGACTGTCCTGAAGAATTTTGTATCATTTGCTGCTTCTGCTGCCTCATTTGTCACCTCTTGTTTCCAAATCACTGCTGACTGTTGAACAGAACAGGTTTAACAAAGGACAGGGGAATCCTACAGTAATGGCTCTCCACTGTGAAAACTTTCTTTAAGGAGTTACCAGCCCAAGAGTAACCCCTCCATGCTCCCTCACATCAGCTTTAATTCTTTAGATAGCTTTGGTTTAGGTCCTGTCTGGATGATTTTTGGAAAGCTAAAAGCTGGATTATCTTGCTCCACATGCCTGTTGACTTCTCCAAAGAAGTCTTAATAGATTTACAAGTCTCTCAAGTCTCTGCAAGGGAGCAAGCTGGCCTGAGAAATGGCTTCCTAAATCCTCCCAAAACCTTTGATACAGCCCACTCATCCCAGCATCTGACACCTCTATCCTGTAACAGAGTTTCTATCAAATTAGAATCACCTTTTTTTGCAGTTCTGTGCCTCCAGCCAGCACCCACCCACTCCTTTTTAAAAGCCAAACTGTGCAATCTGTCAGTGCTCATTCCCCTGGTCACAGAGCAGCTCTGAGCATGGGATTACAGATCATCCTTGGAGGCTCAGTGATTTCCCAGCTTCTGAAGAACATCTGAACAAAGACCACGTGGCCTTAGTGACTTGTCACTGTTCAATTTATCAGTTTACCCAAAAGCTCTTCCTGTTGACTCTCAGCAGGAACTGTTTGTCAGACACACATTCACTCCAGGATGTCCAGCTGTGCCAACTGCAGGCATTGCTCTCTCTACTTCTGCCCACCACTCCTCCCAGAGGACCATGTCCACTCACCTGCCAGGGCTGGAGTGCTTCTTGATATGCTCCAGGCTAAAGCAGATGGGTTAAACAGTCTAATTGGCAGTTTAGGTAAATTAACCTGGCTGTTTTCCTGGAGTTAATTAGGAGACATGGAAACAAAATGCTCCATTTGCCAACTGATGGGAATGGTAACCTCTGGCAGGAGAAGGTTTGATAAGCAGTGATGGGCACTAGCTGAAATCAGCACAGAAGGAAGCCAAAATTCTGAAAGAAAGCAAAAAATGGGCAACAGCTCTGACATTTACTGCCGCACCTTCGTTATTTCATTCTTCCCTGAGAGGGTGCTGAGGCCCTGGCACAGAGAAGCTGTGGCTGCTCCTGGACCCCTGGAAATGCCCAAAGCCAGGCTGGACAGGGCTGGGAGCAAGTCTGGGATTGTGGAAGGTGTCCCTGCCCATGGCAAGGAACAAGAAGAGTTTTCAGGTCCCTCTCATGCCAAACTAGTCTGTGATCCTGTGATTTAGCCAACATCTGTGGCTGGTTTCCTGATGTGCCTCTTCTACACCACTACTGAATGCTGTCCCCTTGCCACTGCTCCAGCAGGCTTCCTGCTTCCAACAACTTTCCTGAGGCCATTATTAATGCTTCTATATCTAGTGAGCTGTAGGCCTCATCTGATCTTCCTTGGTGTGACTTTAAATTCCCTATGTAGGACACGCTTTCCTGGGCAAGACTTCAATTTTGTTGGAGCCTATCTTTCTATTTTTATAAAACTCATTTTAATAATGTCTTTGATACCTCCTTCCACTGTCTTATCTATGGCAGAAGAGCTCAGAAACGCATCCTCATCTTGCAGGAAGAGAGTAATTCCTTCAGTTTCACACTATGAACACCAGTCTCCCAGATCAGTGGTGCAGCATCCTCCTGAATCCTTCTGGCTGCAAACATCTGTCCACAATAAAAGAAACAGGACTGGGTGCTGCAATCAGTCTGCTAAGGCAGAGCAGTGCTGGGAGAGCTGTTGTCACCTGCAGTTACAGCACAGCCTTGTCTCTGCCTTCAGGAGACTTCTTCCTCCTGTCTCTGGACTCAGATTCATCTCTCTGAAATTCTGCCTTTCCACTCTCACCTGCCTCCTCAAGTGTCAATAAACGGCTACACACTCCTTGGCCCCCAGCTTGCCTTGGGGGAACTCCCAGGTCCTCCTGCCACAAGTATCCTGCCCTGCAGCACACGGCACATACCTGCTTCTGCCCAGGGCAGGCTCTCTCCTTGCCCCGAGGGGATGCCTGAGGAAGAATTCTCTGCTACAGCCTCTGGACTTGCTTTCTGCAGGACCTGGGACGGCAGCTGCTCACCAGGACAGCTGGTAGAGGCTTCGGTCACCACTGTAACACAGAGCACAAAGACTGTGTCTGCTCCAGGCAACAACACCGGTCTGTGCATGTGCTCAGTGTCCTCTGACCACACAGACAAGCAGGAGGAAAGTTCGTGCAGCAGAATCAAGAACAGAAAACAAAGGTAAGGGCGCACAGAACGGCACTGCACAAATCGTTAAGAAGCAGAGGTTCTCCTGACACTCTCTTCAGGGCCCGAGAGCGGCTGTCAGCTTCTCCCAGCTCTCTTCCAGCCTCACTTAACACACCACGAGGCAGGAATCCCCCCCGGCAGCCCCCCGCCGCCCTCCCCGGGCCGCAGCCGCTGACCTGCGGGCTGGGAGGTCAGCGAGGAACGCCAGGGAAGCCTCCGCTCGGTCCGGGTGTCCGGCAGCGACCTGAGCCAGGCGATGTGGCGGAGCAGCTGCAGTAGCAGCGCGCCCACAGCTCCCTGCGGAGAGCGGACACAGTCAGGGCTCCCTCTCCCGCCTCCACCCGGCCCCTTCTCCCCGCTCCGCTCGGGGATCCCCCCGAGAGCTGCTCCTCACCCAGGTGACGGCCTCCCGCACGGAGTAACGGGGCACCAGGCCGGGCAGCGCCTGCCGCCGTCCTCCTCCTCGCTCCGGGCCATCCTGACACGGGGGCGCCCTGCAACGACCGCACACACACGGGCGCCGTGAGGCCGGGC
>JBBMKD010000034.1:1441465-1456486 GCA_037834095.1 Argya squamiceps
TGAGCCCCTTCCCAGCTCCCTCAGCCTCTCCTGGGGCTCCAGCCCCTTCCCCAGCTCATTCCCTGCCCTGGACACGCCCCAGCCCCTCCAGGGCTCTCTCCCAGTTTGGTGCCCAGACCTGGACACAGGACAGGATTCGTGACCTCACCATAATTTTACAAGTCTCACTCACATCCTCCTCACTCTCTCCAACTGAGGAGCCCCTTTAGTGTCTCTATCAAAGCAACAACTGAAAATCAGCATAATGTGGTTGATGGTTCTTGACAAACCTTGTGATAGAGCTGTAAAATCCCTTGCCATGGGATATTATGGATGCTCCAAGTTTACTTGTGCTCCGGGGGTAGCGGGAGAAGTTAATGGAGGGAAGTTAAAGCAGAACCTGTTCAACAGTAAAACCAAGGATTGTGACTCGCCAAGTCCCAAGACACACATTGTTGGGAAACAGAATAACATTCCAGGAAAGCGCTGCTGCTTTCCTGGTGTGTTCTTAAAGCCCTTCCCCGAGCATCTGGATTGGAAAGCTGCTGCTGGAGCAGGGGAACCTTCACCTGACCCAGCGCAGCCTTTGCTGTGCTTTGTTATGTTCTGTCAGGAGCAAATGAAACGCGGCTCGGAGTGTAAACACTTGTGATGGCTCCTCTCCCCACTACACAGGCAAACAATGAATTTTTATTTGAATGCTAATGAAGATCTCACCACGAGGCTGCTGGGGCTCAGCGAGCACTAGAAAGAGGAAAGCGACAAGGGAGAAATAACGAGAGGGTCTTTATAAAAGAATGAATATGTATTGGAAAGATTGATGTCATTAACCACTCACGGGTCAAAAATACACTTGAAGCTACTGATGTAATTTGAAGTAGGTAAACAAGTCTAGGGAAGAAAGTTTTCTTACAATTGGTGCCTGTGTTGTGATCTGAGAAGGAGAAATTTGTACTTCTTGCTTTTTTGTACTTCACTTTAACTCCAAATGATCTGGGCTTTGTAGTCAAAAAGCAGCTCTTTCCACAGGCATCTAATCTGGATCTCTTTTGGTTTTTGGATCAGAGCTGAGACAAGCTCCTTTAACAAATTTGTGCTGCAGTCTACTAAAAGAGCTGTTCCTTGCCAGGAGAATATTACACACAGTTCTGAGGAAAATGAACAGAGTCAGCTCGTTTGAGAGCTAACTGATGCTTACTCACAACACTGATAAGCCTGACATTTACTGAGGAGTGCCACAATTCTCAGGCCAATAAAAAATCCCGGGAGGATGTGTGGGTTTTTTTTAATTTTTTTTTCAGTGATGCTTCACATCCTATTGATTCAGGATGAGCTTCACTCTTCTGAAGTGTTAGACTAAAAAAAACCCCAAGGATGTGGAGCCCAGCTCCTCCTGAATTCCACGCAGCTGTACCAGCCTGCCTTGGCACGTTTGTTAATGGCTCTGGTGTGGTTAATGATGCTCCACAACTTGTCAGCGCCTCATGTGTCATTTTTCATTCCTGTAGTGTATTAAAAGCACTTGTGCAAGAGTTCTTGGTGCCTTGATTGCAATTAAAAATGATCCTTGGAACGATGCCACTTAACACCTTCGCAGAGGAGCCGGAGCTGGGAGGAAATTCCTGTTTGTGACATCAGGGCTCTGCCTGGTGCCCTGTCTGTGCTTTGCATGTGGGAGCATCCACAATTTCAGGATTCCTCAGGATTAGCCCTGCCTGAAAAACAATATCAGAAGGCTCTTGAGTGCTCAAGTAGATTATGTCAAGCAGTTCCCTTTTGATCATTATTATAAAGAAATGTTCAAATAGTCCTGGAATATTAGTGATGCAAAATTTTCATTACAGTCGCTGTGATAATTAACTCCTGCCATATCGTCCTCCTTATCTGGGAATTCCATTATTCTGCTTTTATTATCATTTTGACCAACTTTCAATGTACAAAGCTGTTTCTCTGTCTCATCTTTTATCTTTTTTAAGTAGACAAGAAACCCGAACTGTGGCAAAGAATTTTCTGACAAAATTATTTTTCAGGGAAGAAAAAAATCCTTATTTATCAAAACTTGAACTTTTCACAGGAACATATGTTCCAGATGTCAAGAGTTGCAAAATCCATCACTTCAGGTGGTAGTTTGTTCCCAAATTTAATCATCACTGCTGTTAAAAAATGTGGGTTTCATTTCTGCTTTGAATCACTTTCATTTTTCAGTCCTCAGTCTTTCTTCTGTCTCGGCGAGATTAAAAAGCCTTGGTTGATATTTCCCCCTTGTGAAAGTTCTTATGGAATTGCCCCACAATTGAGCTGTTTAAGCTTCCCAGCCACACATTCTCTTCTCCTCATATCCTTTTTATGGCTCTTTTCTGCCCCCAATCCAATCTTCCCACAGTGTTCGATGGGAGCTCCAGAATTGGATGTACTGGGGCTTTCATTGCTGGACTCGATGATCTCAGAGGTTTTTTCCAGCCCGGTGAATTCTCTGATTCTGTGGGATTCTGTTTCAGTGCTGCTGGAGGCGAGTGGATTCCTGATTTCTGACCACTCCTCCCATTTCATCTCGCTTCACTTTGAATTGTGGGGAGCTCTGTGCCCGCTGGGACCCCTGAGACCTGCACTCCAAGAGGAGTTTTGTGCTCCAAGAGCAGCCCAAATTCTCTGCTGGTTCATCCCCTGCCTCTCCTTCAACTGGCTCCTCTTGTAGCTCACAGGAGATGAAGCAGGAGCAGCCTCTCGGTGCCTGCTCGGGGTCTGTGAGCTCTGCACAGGAGCCTCTGCTCCTGGAAATTGCTTCTCTAACCCTTTTTTCCCCTTTGTGCCATTATAGCCATTTATTTTATGAATAATAGAGGGGCCCATGTTTGGTATTTCACCTCTCAGCATTAAACACTCAGTCTCCTTTCTCTGGTGACTGATGGGGTAGCTCTGCTCATGTATTTACATTCTCACTGCCAGACACTTTCAGTCTATGGTCTTTTCCAGTAAGAATTTCAGTCTGACTAGATTCCTTAAACCATTCTCTTTGATATAAAAAAAGAATCTTTCACTTTTATGACTTACACTCACTTTTCTGTAGTTTATGGCCATATATTTTAGCACTCTGTTGGGTTTGTCATGGGGATTTGCTGTTTGCTGTTTATTTTATGACCCGTGTTTTATTTCATCTTGCTATTTTTTTTCCCTTTAATTTAACACTCCCCCCCCCCCCCATTTTATATCTATGTATTTATAGTTCTTAATTAAGTGGGCAGCTTTGTTTAGCTTCTTAGTCCATTTTGATACATAAAATTTCTGTACCCATTATCTGTACTAAGCTCTTTCTCAGCACTGGCTCGATACACAGAGTATTTGTGTGGTACCAGCCCTCAGCAATCTGTTCACCCTTAGCTCATGACAGACTTCCCCCAGCTCCTACTTAATTAAACACATATTATATGTTTTCCTCAGCCTGATTTCCCCAAGTCTGATTTCTGTGGCGTTCTGATGGAGCCCATCACCTCCGGAGAGCATCTCCTCCCCCTGTGCCTAATTGGAGCTGTGTGTGGAACTGGGAGCATTTCAGAGAAACTGCCAACAGCACCCTGGGGCTAAATCTTCAGCCAGCAGTCCGATTTTGCCTTCCAGGATCCTTCACTTGCATTTCCCTTTCGGATGTGTGACATGCAGCAGGACCTGCTGCTCCTCCCCAGCATTTCCCACCCAGGTGTCTCAGGAGAGGCCCCTTTGTGCTCTCCCTGTAAGTCAGCAAATCTGTCAGCACTCGTGCAGCTGCTCCGTGCTCCTGCTGTTTGAAATCCCCGGCAGCACAGTCGACCAAAAATTCTCAATTTAAAATGGATTCTCAGTTAGAGCCTTCCTGGAGCTGGCAGCCTGCTTCTCCTCAGCTGGAAGGCAGCTCCCTGCTAATTTAACACCGTGTTCCGTGCCTGCCCCATCCCTGGCAGTGGCCAAGGTTGGAGGGGGCTTGGAGCAGCCTGGAAGGGTTGGAACCGTGGCAGGGAGTGGAACAAGATGAACTTGAAGGTCCTCTCAACCCAACCCATTGCATGATTCTGAACTGGGCTAAACTATTTATTGTGAGAGGAGAGCAGAGGGTGAGCGAGGCCTCGTCCCTCTTGGCCTTTTATGCTGGGTTTG
This sequence comes from Argya squamiceps, assembly GCA_037834095.1. Taxonomy (NCBI): domain Eukaryota; kingdom Metazoa; phylum Chordata; class Aves; order Passeriformes; family Leiothrichidae; genus Argya; species Argya squamiceps. Next base: position 1,445,573 of record JBBMKD010000034.1, read on the forward strand.
TGCTTTAGATTTGTTCTCTCTTTGTCTTCCCAGATTAGCAGCTCTGGCCTCAAACTGCTCTGGGGCTGTGCTGGCAGAGCCATGTGGGCAGTGCAGGCAGGAGCTGAAGCAATTACTGAAGCTTTAGTGGCTGCCCTGGAAGCTCCTGCAAGGCAGGTGAGATCACTGAGCTCTGTCCAAAGGCAAACACAGTTCAATCCTTTGAAAAAGACAAACCAAGGAATGAGAGACCACTCTTCCCAGAAATAAGTCTGAAAAATAAATATTACGTGATCAATTGAAAGCAAATAGGAGATGGAAAGGCAAAGACGTAGATTTAGCAAGAATTAATCATGCGAGCTCAATGTAATTTCTTTCCTTGAGAAAATAATGTCTAGGAGATGAAGAGGAGGCAGCAGATGGGACATATTTTGCTTTAGGAAAGCTTTTGAAACTGTTCCACATGATTCTCTGAGAAGCAGACTAAAGAAATATGGTCTGGATCAGTGTGCCCAGCATTTCTGGCTGGGACAGACACTTACCTTGTTTCTGTGTGAGGCAGAGCCCATCTGCTGCAGCCCCTGCTCTGATGGATGTCAGTGCCTTGTGCAGGCACAGGAACGGGCCTGGGGCAGAGATTGATTGATTTTGTGAGGGCAGGTCCATCAGCAGAGGCACTGGGTGGGCTCCAAGCAGGGCTGGGCTGCACTTGCCCAAAGCAGCCCCTCTGGCATCCCTGGATCCAGCCAAATTCCTGGTCCTGGCAGCTCAGAGCTGGCAGCTCCTCGTGCAGAGGTTTTCATTGTAATGTGGGTGCCCTGTCAGGCTGGAGTTTGGGCTGGAATCCTGCTGGTGTGTCCTGGTGTTCTGTTCAGTTGTTTAATTAATCATCGGTGGGATTTAACAAAGAGCTGGCTCAGAGTCTGTGGTAAAACCAGGATGCACTTGGAAGGTCGGGATCAGATTTTCTAACCTGGAGAAGAAAGTGATGAAAAAATCAACAGATAAATAGAAACAAGTGCTTTGTACCAGATTTATGAAAGAGGAAGCAGATACCAAAATATATAAAAAAAGATCCAACTGCCTGCCTGAAGCGTGCCAGGAACAGACATGGGAATTAGAGAAAATAAAAAATTGAACAAGAGTGAGCAATCACCAAAGTCTCAAACCAGGAGGTGTTAATGAAATAACACGGGGAGAAAAAGCTTCATTTTCTGCAGTGCTTTGAGCTCTGCTGGACTTCTGTGTCCACACTTGGTGCTAGAGGGAGCTGGTGGTGTGAGTGATGTGAGTACCAACGTCAGCAGTGAGTAGGAAAGAGACTTGGAAGTGAAATCACTGAGTTATAAATTGTCACAGCAGCAGACAGGCAGATTCTGAGTCGTTGGTGAGGTAGTTTTTACAGGGGAGATAAGCTATATAAATCAACATTGCAAACTAGGTTTTAACATTCCAAAGCAAGGAGGGATTTTTATAGCTGGCAGTAGTGGAAACTCACCAAATAAACAACTGCACATGGCTCCAGATCCCAGCTTCTCTTCAAGAGGAAGAAGAAAATTCGTGCAATTTAGAAAAATGGAAGGAGCTGAAATCAATAACATCAAGGAAGGAAATAGCAAAGAATGGGCTCAGCAATTAAAGTCCCAGCTAAGCAGGTCCCGTGAAAAATGGGCAATGAGATCAATAAAAAATGTAAAAATATATCTATACAAATGCTGTAACTCTGGAGCCCCAAAGAGGTGAACTAGACTGATTTTAAAGGAAATTATTGACATAATAAATCCCTCAGAAACTTGGCAGAAGGGTAGGAAACTGTAATAATAGGGAACAAATTACAGAGGAAGGCTGGGAAGGGGTACATTAGTGGTGAAGCCGTGGAGGGCATGAGGAATTGTCCCTAAATGAAGTTCCAGCCGAGGACATTTTGGAACAAATCAATAAAAGGAGCAGTCAGAAAGCAACAAGATAAGATGATACTTGATCAGGAGCTCTGAAAGACCTCAAACAGTAGATTAAGAGAAAGCTAAATGTAGCATGAAAAGTGTCACTTGGGTTGACCACACTGCAAGAGGGATGGACAGTGGCAAATGTGTCTTCAGCCTTGAGGAAAAGGTCTCCAGGACAAATGGGGGAAAGCAGGGATCAGTAAATCTCCCTTCAGCCTGAATAAGTGGGTAAAAACTACAATAATAAAGAAGAGAACCAGGAGGCAATTTCATAAATGTGATTTATTTGGAAGAAGTCATTACGGTTCTTGCAGAAGGAGGCTGTGTCTCATAAATCTCTTGGAGCTCTTTGGAGATGTCACCCAGCTCGTAGGTAAGGCTGATGCAGCTGATAAAGTGCACATGGACTCCCAAACAAATGTCAATATGTCTTTCTCTAAAGACTCTTCAAGTGGTTAAGCTAAGGTAATCAGATGTCCTCTGTAAGGAAATAAAGTTGAGATAAAATGGGACAAAATGTGGGAGGAAAGGTCAGTTTTCCCAGAGAAAGGAGCTCTGCAGCTTAGCCATGATCAGGAACTCATCAATGATTTGGGAGGAGGGGTGAAGGTGGCGCTGGCAAAGTTTGGAGGTGACAGAAAATCAGCTGGGATATCCAGTGTGACCCTGGGAAGGGAAGCAGATGGTTCCTGTGGCTGCCAGGAGCAGCAGGTGGAAGTCAGAGCTAAGAAATGCAGAATAGTTTTCTTAGGAATATCCATATTCAATTCTATATTATACTTAATTTAAGAGCATTATTATCACTCAGAAACAGAGCTGCTGTAGGAAAACTCCATGAAAACATTGGAACAGTGGCCCCAGCACTAAAATATTCCAGCTGAATGAGAAAGAAAATTTTAGCAAAGGGGGAAAAAAGGAAAACACGATTATGTGATCATGTCACTGTATAAATGTTTGGCAAACCCACCTATTGATTAATATCTGCAGTTCTGTTCATCCTGTCTCCATAAAGAATAAAACAGAGCTAAAAAGGATGGGTGGGAGTTCTTCAGCTCAGAGATTGAGACTCCTAAATTTAGGTTTCTACCTGGAGGTGTCAATCTATGAGGCAGAGCAACTCCAAGAGGAAATCAAATCTTTTTAATCTGAATTTCACCCGCAGAAAGTAGGTGAGGACAGAATGGTTTTGTGAACAGGACAGGAAATAGTCAGGCATGGGACAGAAACCTTGAGATGTCCTAGCTAGGAAAAAATAAGAAGAGATAGGAAAAGTTAAGATAAGAATAGGAAAAGTTCAGGATACCCCATGAAATTACGAGGCATCAGGTCTAAATCAGAAAGTCAGATGTTCTCATATAACTGATTACTAAATTGTACTGCCTCGGGCTGGTGTGTAGGTCAAAAGTAGAAATGAATTAAGAATTCCTGGGAGGCTGATGGGCACTCACTGTCCTGCCAAATAGAATTAGGGAGGCTCCTTCAGCTGTCAGAATCCAGGCAGAGGGACCTGGGAGGGACCTGGAGCAGATGAGGACAATAAAGGCAATTTTCAGGGTAGAAGAGACACTGTGAGTGAGGAACTGGGGAGCATCCCAGCAGCACTGGGGCACAGGAGGAGAGAAGCACAGCTGGGATCTCAGGGGCAGGAAGTGTGGGATGCCCCAGCATGGACTTTGGGGAAGGAGAGGGAAAAGCAGAGAGAGGAATTCTGTGGAGAAATTTTAGAAGATGAGACACCAGTGGCAGCCATAAAGCAACATTCCTTGCAGAGGGAATGTCCAGAGCAGGGAACCAGGAGTGTTTGCAGCCAGGACCTTCAGCAGCTCAGGGCTGACTGGACTGAGACCATCCATGAGCACTGCAGCTCCTCCCAGGGATCCTGGCTGGGTTCACTGGAATTCACCTGCCAACTCTGGTCTTTGCCAGATGCTTTCTGAAGACTGAAATTGCTCAAACCCACATTCAGCCCAGTTGATCTCCCTCTCTCCAAACCCCTGGTTCCTCTGGTGAGTGCTGTTTCATTATCAGAGGATCACACAATCATTAAGGTCAGAAAAGACCTCCAAGGTCATCAAGTCCAGCCTTTGGTTGAACTCCCCCATGCCCACATCACCAAGTGCCAGATCTCCTCATCCTTTGAACCCTTCCAGGGATGGTGATCTGTGTCCCAAAGTTCCTGTCACTGAAGGGAACCCAAGTACAATCCAGAATAGTCCAAACATGGGGATTTTAGATGGATTGGCTCAGAGGAGCAGCTAATGAGTTGTGCAGGGCTGTGGAGAGTAAGGCTGGAGAACATCTCCAGCTCCTCCACATGGGGGAGAACTGAATTATGGATGTGCCACTGTAGCTGAGTTTTTAGTCTAAAACTGTGTTTAGTGATCCCAAACTTCTCTCTTTCCATCCTGCTTTCATTTTCCATGTTGTTCAGCTGTATTTTCATCCTTCATTTCATGCTTTAGAGGAACACTTGTTCCTGTTTGGAGTTTCTGTGCCAGCTGTCCCCAGGGTGTTTCCACCTGCTCTGGAATGGTTGCAGGTATTTGCTGTGTGCTTGGGCAGCCACGGGTTTGGCTCAGGGAGCTGGAAGGACACAGAGTGCTCTGGGAAGCAGGATTCCTCATCTGCAGGGTGCAAACTGGGGGAATGATGTTTTAATTAGATTGGGAGCACTACTTAAAAGCAAAATTGGGATCTAATGCAGCTGCCTTTAAACTGCACTCCAGCGTTACATAAGGAGCCCATTATAACATCAGAAGTGGAAACCTTTAAATGAGGGGAAATTGGATGGCAACTTTATTGTAAAGTAGGTCGAGCTGCAACATGCTAAAATCACAGGATCAGGGAGTATCCTCAGCTGGAAGGGACCCCAAGGATGATCCAGTCCAACCTTTGGTTCTGCCCAACAATCCCACCCTGGGCATCCCTGGAGTGGTGTCCAAACCCTCCTGGAGCTCTGGCAGCCTCGGGGCTGTGCCCATTCCCTGGGGAGCCTGGGCAGTGCCAGCACCCTCTGGGGGAAGAAACTCCTCCCAAAATCCAGCCTGAGCCTGCCCTGGCCCAGCTCAATGCATTCCCTGGGTGCTGTCCCTGCCCCAGGAGCAGAGCTCAGAGCTGCCCCTTTGCTTTTCCAAAACCCTTCAGTACTTTGAGGATTTTTTTTCTTTAAAGTCAGGAATTATTGATTGTGGGATTCTTGGGGTTGCCCTGCACAGGGCCAGGAGCTGGACTTTGATGATCCTTGTGGGTCCTTTCTGACTCAGGATATTCTGGGATTGTGGAATCCTATCCATCAGCTCAAAGTTAAAGTTCCTGTACATTGTGCTGGTGTTGTGGGAGAGGTGCAATCCTCTCCCAGAACACCCCAAATCCATGAGCCTGGTAGGAAAACCCTGCAGCTTCCCTGTCCCTCAGGGATTTCTTTATTAAGGAATCTTTATTTATTTCTGTTTTATTTATCAGCCAAAGACCACCTTTACAGGTCTCTTTCTCCCACTGCAGGATGAGACTTAAGCAGTTTTCACTCTGTCCCCAGTTCCTTTTGACCACGACGAAGCTGCCCAGGAGCCTGGGACAGATGGAGCTGCCAAAAAGTCCTTTTCCCCCAAAAATGGGTGGGATCCACCCTGATCTGGTGTAGCCCCAACAGAGCTGAACTGTCACAACCGTGGGGGTGTTGTGGAGGAATATGTTACACTGAGGAATATTTCTTCTACAGCCTCTGAAAGGAAAAGATTTGTAATTACAGGGAGAAAAGGGAGTGCTGGGAGTAATCTCAGAGCTTTGCTATGCATATGGATGTGCTTCAGTCTCTGGGTAGGGATGATCTGCTTTACATGAGGACTTGTCACCAAAGCAGGACTCTGAGCTTACTGCCTGATGCTCCCTGTGAATCCTGGCACTGCAGGGCCGTTCCTGGCATTTCTTGCCTTTTCTGACCTAGAAAATATTTACTTTTTTATTATTATTTTTTTTCTTTTCCTATACATCAGAACTGCTATCCATAGAAAAAATTTAATAAGGTATTTTGGTGCCTGTCAGGGAGTTGCCAATTGAAATCAGGGTCAAACTGGTAGCATGGTTCTGGACTTAATTAGATAGGCTGCTGCTTTTGGGGAGAAGTTATTTTAAAGAGTTGGACACTGGGGAATTTTCTGCATGGAGTTAAGAGGAAAACAGCTTTAAAATGTGTTTCTCCATTTCCTAGAAAATGAGGTTTCTACACGGTTTTGGATTGTTCAGCCAAATGTCTCTGCTTTTTCATGATATGTTTCACAACATATTTGTTACGTCCAGACATAGAAAGTTAGAATTAATCAAACCTGAAATATTTATGGAGAAAGCCATTTCATGTCCATCTCTGTCATGAGACTGGCTGCTTTGATAGGGATTAGAGGTTGTTACACTAATGACTTAGACTTTTGTCTCATTGCCAGAGCAGTTTCCCAATTTAGAACCTTTTCTTCTGATTAATATTTGTATTCCTCCCACAATTCCTCTTCTTATAGGAACTCATCCTGGGAATTATTCCAGACCTACATAATGTCTCTAAAATCTTTTTATCCCTCTGTTTGCTGATCAGTGGAAAGGATTTTAATGCCAGGTTAGGTAATCGAGATAAATCCGAACTTCATCTAACTTTATCCCTCGACCATGTCTTGGATATTCTGGAAACATTTTTTGTGATCCATAAATAAATTCACGTAGGATTTTGATTAATCTTTTCTCTCTGCTCCTCTCTTTTTGGTGAAGCCTCATTACGTTAATGGGAGATCCAACAGTGTTTTACAACTTCCACTCTGCACAGCCTTGTTTAGGGCAACGCTTTTTGTGGGGGGTTGAAAACATCAGGGAGTTGTTGCAAAGGGGAAGTTTTGTGCACAAAACTTTTGGGTTTGGGGTGGTCTTCGGTGCTACCCTGAAGCAGAAAAGGCTTCTGGTATCTCTTAAAGCTTCCCAGCCCCCTCAGCTCTTCAGAGCTTACACAGGGGTGTAAAGTGAACAATGATTTAATTCGCTTCACTTCTTGCTGGAGAAAACAGGGAGTTAAACTTGTTGAGAGTGGCTCTGTAGCTGGCACGTGGAGCCAGCAGAGGTGTGGGCTTGGGAGAGGGAGGGCTCCTGGCTCTGAGAGCCACAGCACAGCACTCCTGGCTCTCTGTGTGCCCATTTTGGGACATTTCATGGCCACAAACCAGCTTTGCACAGTCACTGGACCAGTGCGCAGCCAAGGAACAGCTTCACAAAAATCCTGGTTAGGAACTCCTGCGTGTGGGCAAGAACAGAGCACAGCCTGAGCCCAGAGCTTTTTCTGTTTGGCTCATACCTCCAGCAGAAAGTTTTGAGCTGACCAAGAAGTCAAAGTTTTGTTATGGAGAAGAAAACTTTGGTCTGAGTGAGAGCCAGGTGCCATCTCTGTACCTCAGAGCCACCAAAGAGGGTGACTCCAGTTTGTCAGGAGAGCTGGACCCTCACTGGAGACACTCCAGGACCTTCTGAAGTCAGTCCTGTGTGCTCTGGGATGACCCTGCTGGAGCAGGGGGAGCAGGTGACCCCTGGATCCCTCCTGCCTTCCCCACTCTGTGATTCCCTGATTCCATCTGGCTCCAAGTTCCACTTGCCCGTGCTAATGACAGGCTAGAAAAAAACCCTCCCTTGCTGTGACCCAGAGCTGCTCTTTCCTCTGATGGTTCATTGATTCCTGTTGCTCCCCTTGTGGTTGAAGAGATTTTGATAAGTCGGGCATTTCCAGATCTGCTGCTATTAACGTTCAGCGGGCCCAGAGCTGCTCTGCCAAACCTGCTGATTTCAAACTCTCATTGCTGAGAGATCCCAACATCCCTCTCAGCTCCTAACAGACTGGAAAGTATTTCATCATCTTCGAGCAAAATGAAAGCAAATCATCCTTCTTTCCAAATACTGACTAAAAGTCTGTTTGAACCCTTCTGCATTTTCTGCATAATCCTCCCCAATTCTCCTGTCTGCACTGAGCAGTGACCCTGTACTGTTGCTAGGATTTCTTCTGCAAACACAACTTCCCTGTGCTAAGCTCTGTCAGCCATGGATTTTATTCTGAGGTTTCTTTGTTTCCTGCTTCTGTTCATGTAGGTCAGGAGTTTTTCCTGGCGATTGATTTACAACCAGCTCGGTGTCGTAGCAGTGTTTGACATTTTGGGGCTTTGTTTTCCTTTGCTGATGTCATCACCAAACTTTGACCACGCCAGTCAATTTTTTTAAGGTTTTCACGCCCAGTGTTTGGCTCTGTGATATTTTTTGAAGTGTCAGGTGAAATGGCAAGAGGATTAAGGAAAAGACACCATTTTCCCAGTGCTTTTGATACATATCTATCTCTGTATAATGTGTTATTATGTGTTACCCATCAGGAACTGCAGTGATAGGACAAGGGTTCAGCCTAAAATAGGGGAAATTTAGGTTGGATATATGGACGAAATTGTTCCCTGGGAGGGTGAGGAGCCCTGACACAGAGCAGCTGTGGCTGCCCCTGGATCCTTGGAAGTGTCCAAGGCCAGGTTGGACATTGGGGCTTGGAGCAGCCTGGGACAGTGGGAGGTGTCACTGCCCATGGCAGGGGTGGCACTCAATGGGCTTTAAGGTCCCTTCCACCCCAAACCATTCTGGGATTCTGGGATTCCATTTTTAATATATTTATTTATATTTATTATGTAAATAACCCCCCCAATAGCAATGCCAATTTTGCCAAGCCAGAGTCTTAACATTTGAATGAAAGGCTTGAAATTTAGGAAAGGAATAACCCCAGTGGAAAATGTACAGGTTTTTTTCCCTTTTCCTCTGAAATGTGCCAATGTTCTGAGGCTCTGTCCTTGTCAGCCTGTGGATGTTCAGCTCTGGATCCACAGAGCCCTTGTACAACAGCAGCTCTGTTCCTGGCTGGAGGCAGGAGCAGGATTGTCCTGCAGGGCAGAGCAGAGGAGCTGGGATGTGCCAGCAGAGACCACAGGCAAGGCAGGAGGGAGGATTTAGAAGATAAACAGATGTAAGGTAGGAAGAGAAACAGAAATAGCTGAAGAGGCACAGGTGGGACCAGGGAAAATCTGCAGCATAGAGGTGGAAAATTGGTGCTTTTCCACGTGTGATGCCTGTTGAGAGTGTGGGATGGAGCCCAGCACCACCCTGTGCCTCCAGATTCGGCCAAATTAAAGTCTTTATCATGGGGGACAACATCCTGTTGATCTCAGAACCCCCTTTATTTGTGGATCCCAGGCCAGAGAAGGGGATGAGGACACTGCCATGCTGTTTTCCTCCTCAGCAGTGTGTGGGGAAGAGCTCAGGGCTACCTGTGCCCTGCCCCTGGCATCCTGATCCATCCCCAGCAGGGCTGCAGGTACAGGAGATCATCCCTGAAGTTCAGGTGATCCCTTTCCAAACCCTTCCACGTTCCCCAGGCTCTCCATGCCTTGTGCTCCATCCCCAGCTGTCAGAGATCCTTTATCAAATCTCATTCCTTTATCAGAGCTGTTATCTCCTCCTCCCAGCAGCCTCCTTGTGGAGTCAGAATCCCAGAATGGGTTAGAGGGACCCTAAAGCCCATCCAGTGCCCTGTGACATGGGAAGGACACCTGACCTAGCCCAGGTTGCTCCAAGCCCTGTCCCCCCTGGCCTGGCTGATTCCCTGTGCTGTCCCTCGGGGTGGATGGGCACAATTCCTGCCTGGAGAGACCCACGAGTGCAGCTGTCCCTCCATGGCCCAACAGAGCCCTGTGTCCTCTCCCTCTTCCCTGGGCTTTGCTTTGGACTGTAAGTGTTGGTGGCCACAGGCCAGGAGCTGATAATCAGACAATTAGTCAGGAAAAGTGTGTTTATTTGTCTTCTCTGTTAGGCTTTCCCACAGCACTCACCACAGGCCACAGGAGGTGAGCAGGGAGAGCCCCCAGTCCTTTGCTTTGTCTGAGCAGGATGATTTTTGTGTTCTCTGCACCTGAAAGCCCCTGGCTTTCTTTTCTTACAGCTCCACTTCCAATCTGCAGGGCTTTTCCTTAGTGAACCTTCCCTTGTTCTCCCACCACTGTGTCTCTTCATTTTCATTATTAGCAGATGGAGTGTGAGTCCCAGTCCTTCCCTCCCATCCTTCCTGCCAAGAGGTCTCTGGGTTTATTTTCTGGATATTTAATCTTGTGCCACTTTTCTTCCACTGGTTTTGATTAATTTTATTCAGGTACATAAAATTATTTTCTGAGCGACACTCACCATAAAAAAAATCCTGTGGAAAGTTCAGATGCTCTAACCTGATTCCAGTGAGAACATTTCAAGCATCCTTCTTCTCCAATTTGAACTTCATGATTGTTTTTCTGTAATCCACTTTTAATTGCCAGTCCCCTGCATTCTGCTGCTTCACACGAGGTGGCTGCTGGGGAATATGGAAATTCCATGGAAACGTGAGGACCATCCTGTGAAACAGCCTCTCCAGGCAAACCCATCTGGGGTGCCACATCCTGCCACGTTCAGAGGGAGCTGCAGTGCTGCTGGGCTGGGGCTGTGCAGCTCTAATGAGCCATTGCAGCAGCCAGCAGCTTCCCACTGGATTTGCTGCATATTCATGTGGCTTCCTTCCCCTTGTTCCAAAATTCTTTCTGGTAGATTAACTAGGAATTCTCAGTTGTTCTGTCAAGTGCTGTGGTGCCCAAGGATGGTCCTGCCCTTCCCAGCCCTGGCTGGAGAGAGGGGCTGGTGTTTGGAGAGCTCTTCTTCTGTGGGGCCAGGCTGGGAGAGCTGGGGGTGCTCACCTGGAGAGGAGAAGCTCCAGGGAGAGCTCAGAGCACCTTCCAGGGCCTAAAGGGGCTCCAGGAGAGCTGCAGAGGGACTGGGGACAAGGGATGGAAGAACAGGACACACGGAATGGCTCCCACTGCCAGAGGGCAGGGCTGGATGGGATCTTGGGCAGGAATTGTTCCCTGGGAGGGTGGGCAGCCCTGGCACAGGGTGCCCAGAGCAGCTGTGGCTGCCCCTGGAT
>JBBMKD010000034.1:1480135-1491040 GCA_037834095.1 Argya squamiceps
TGAATTTCCTCCTCCTGATCTGCTGAGGTGCTGCTCCACCACAGGTCCCTGGGTGCCTCCCTTGGCACTTTCACTCTGCTGATTTATTCCTGGATTGTGTTTCTTGCACAGTTATGACACGGAGTAGAATTTTCTCTGGAACACTCCAGTTTCACACTGCACTCTTCACTTCTTTCAGAGCCTCTGATCAGGACTTTTCCAAAGCCTTTCCCACATGCACCTCCTGCTCTCAGGCTCATGGGCTGCAAGAACTCTTCCCCACCATTCCAGATTTATTCCTGTGCCTCCTGAGGTCTCTGTTATATTTTGTTGAGTGTTTGCCCAGCTCAGGGCTGGCCTGGGCCATCCCTGCATTTCCCAGCTCCTCTGGAACCACCTGATTTTTAATAATCCCTTGCTCACCACCACTGAATGGCTCTGTCCTGTGCCACATCCTTCGGGCTCTGGGGTGAATTCCAGGTGCTCCTTGAAATACTTTCAATTTCTCCAGTTTGCTCCTCCACCTCCTCAAAGATTTGGGATGGATCCCCCACTGCTGGGGCTCCACAGCTGCTGAGGGGTTTGGCAAAAAGGGTTTATTATTAGATTTATTGAGGTTTATTTTTAGATTTGTTAGGGTTTAATATTAGATTTTTACACCTCCTCAGAAAAAGGGTTTGTCCCTGCTGTCACAGCTTTGTCTTCTCAGACTCCTTTTCTAATTTTGCTCCTTTGAACATGACTTCCACTGTTTGAAAGATACTGTTTTACCTCTGCCAGCCTCCTCTGGACTGCTCTTTAATGAGAACTGCTAATTTTTTGCCCTTTTAAGGTCTCTTTTGATAATTGTATAGGTTTGCTCTCATCCTCTAATAGAAGATCTTTAAACAATGTCTGTGTCCCCTGGAAAAATGTCACCCTTTTGGTGGCTGCTTTTAATTTCTTTTTAATAAGCCTCTCCCCTTTTATGTGGAGAGCCTTTTTGAAATGAAGTTGTGATGAACTCTTGCAGGTTTATTTTTAAATTCCTACAATGTTACCGAGTTTAAGTACATGGAGACACTTTTATAGAGCAACCCTTCAATAACAGCATTTAAAATTAGCCCTGTGGCCTGCTCAGGATTAAATCTGGCACTGCTTCTCCTGGCTGTCCCAAGGAGGAATTCTCTCCTGTGTTGTCTTTATTGTTTTTTCCATGGAGTTTTTGGAGTTCTCCCCAGTTTGGGGCTGGTTTGCACCCCCTGGGCTCCAGATTCTTGATGACTTTTATGGTTTAGAGTCCCCTGGTCAGGTGGGTGCTGATGTAGCCTCAACCTTTTGCTTTGGTTTTGAATTTAAACTCACAGAGTGAGCTATTTTCTAATATTAATTGTTCATTGCACTAATTAATACCCAGCCCCCTCCTGCACTTGCCCCGCTGCTGCTTTCTATCCTGGCTCTCATGGGTTGGGCTCTTGTCCCTCTGATTTCCACAGAAAACCCAAAAGTTGGAATAAAACCTCACATTGGCCAAAAGGGACATGCAGGACACCCCTTTCCCTGGACAATTTCCCACTCCAGCTGGGATTGTTGTCTCTAAGAATGGACACCTCCAGCTTCACCTGGATTTGTATGTGGTGCCAAATAAATCTACATGAGGAAAACAACACCAAATAACTCATTTTAGCCACGGAAAGTCTATGCTGATAATTACAAAGTTTAAAGAGAGCTCCCAACCTCCCTCAGCCCCCAAAGCTCTTCCCAGGGAAGGAGGTTATTCCAAAATTTGCCACAGGTGAGCCGGGACTGTGTGACCACACAGAGGAAGGTCCTGACAACCCAGGCACCTTCCCCTCGGTTCTAGGCTGAGAGCAGGATTGCTCCCACGCCCCAGCATTTCCTCTGAGGTTTTCTCACAGCTGAAAACTGCCAGGAACACTCAGCAGGGCAGGAGAGGAGGGAAGGGAAACCCAGGAGCAGCCACCTGCCCTGGCTGGGTCTGCCTGAAAACATTTGGGAAGTGAGTCTGCTCTCCTTGAAGACAGTGGGAAAAGCCTTGTTCATGCCAAAAAATCTGTCCCCAGGTTTGAGGGGGATGCACTGAGCTCTGAAGGAAAGGCAGGGCTGGCTTTGCTCCTGCCCCAGGAGCAGCACAGGCTCCACTGGATTCTCCTGTTACCTCTTTCTAACCTGTTGTGAACTGGTAGGAAGTCACTGCCCCATTTCTAAAAACCCCAAATCCTCAGCATCACCCCATAATCAGTGGGGAGGCCTCTGCTTGCCCAGAGAAGTTGTGGCTGCCCCTGGATCCCTGGAAGTGTCCAAGGCCAGGCTGGATCACCCTGGGACAGTGGGAGGTGTCCCTGCCCATGGCAGGGGTGGGATGGAGTGAACTTTAATATCCCTTCCCTATCCATTCTGTGATAAATCCAGGCTTACAAAACCCAGCAAGTTTCACTCCAGGTGAGTGCAGACATTTCCCAACATTTCACTTTTCCCTATTCAGCCCCCAGCCTGTTTATTCATTCACAGCTGTCACAGTTTCATTTCCCCCTCTCCATTCTTGCCTCAAGCATCTCCTCTCCTGCCCTGCCTCGAGCAGCTGGGCACTGCCCTGCTGGAATCACTGGGCAGCCACAGCCACATCATCTCCACTTGTCTCTGCTCTAGCCCCTCCTGGGGGCTCCCGAGGATTCTGTTTGCTCTGCACAGGCTCAGACCCTGGGCTTTAGGGATAAGCCAGATTTTCTTCTGATTAAAGACTTCTGGAAGATTAAAGATACACAGCCGGGGCCCAAGTCAAAGCTGCAAAGCAAAGATCACTCTGCAACTTTGCACTTGGTGATTTGATTGTTTTTCTTTCAGTCCCTTCTCCTGCATTTTTAAACACAGAAATTGGGAATGACAATCATGTGCCACAGAGCAGCAGTGCCCTGCTCAGGAGCAGTGCTCAACATGGAGAGCCAGAGTGGAGTCAGAACAATTCCCAGGGATTTGGCACAGCCAGTCCAGCTCTGCTGGATGCTCTCCCACTCCCTACACAGCCCCAGGCTCCTGCTTCAGTCTGGCTTTGTTCTGCTCTGCTCCACTTTCTCTTTCCCTGCCGTTCCCAGCCATTGTCTCCATCCCACACAAACCTCTCCCCATGGCTCTCCACGTCCTCTCCCTCAGCCTGGATGAAGCAGAGATGCCTCCATCTCCTCCAGCAGGATTTTCCCCCACTCCCATGGCAGAACAGGCTCTTCTCACACACCTGGAGCAGGAACACAGCAGGGCTGCTGGGACAGAGGGCAGGGGACACATCCACCACTCCCCATGTGTGCATTGGGGGCACAGAGGAGCCAGGACATCTCTGCAGTGCCAGGGACAGAGCCTGGCTCATGAGCAGCTGAACTGGATCAGGATCCACCACTGGAGCAGGAAAACTCTGCCTCTCCCCATCCTCCTCCTCCTCATCTCACTTGTTCCCACTGAGCAGTGTCTCCCCAGAGCATGACCTGTGTCATCACCCCAAAAACAATTCTCCAGCCCTAAAGGCTGTCCCCATAAAACTTCTGCAGTGCCCAATTTCTGCTTCTCTCACCAAACACACCCACCCAGCCCTTGGCACAGGGGATGGTGCCCTCTGTCCTGCCAGGCTCTGAGTCCCTGTGTGGGGTGGTCTGAGGATTCCCCTCTGCCTTGGGGACACCCAGGAGCCACCTGGGCCATGCCAGTCTGTCCTGCCAGGCCCTGTGTGGGATGGTCTGAGGATCCCCCTCTGCCATGGGGACACCCAGGAGCCACCTGGGCCATGCCAGTCTGTCCTGAGCTGGGAAAGGACGAGCCTGGAGCAGTCCAGACAGGCCTCCAGCTGGCCCAGCAGCTGCTCTGGGACCTCAATCCCACCCATGGGAGCTCCTGGAGGCTTTGTGTGACCATGGATTGTCCTTTCCTGCTGCCACCAAGCTCATCAGCTGCTCCCACAGCCCTGAGAATATCCACCCCATTTCCTCTGTGTCAGGAGCATTCCCAAAAGGCTTTTAGAGCAAAAAGGGCCCGTTTTGTTTGACTCTGTGTTAGGTTACTTCCTCTCCTTCTGGAACGAAGATAGCTCAAAGCGACAGTCAAACAGAGAGGAAATAAAGAGAGTTATAAGGAGAAATAAAAAAGGGTTTATGATCACTTTTCCCACCCACCACGTCCTCGCTGGCTGCTCCTTCCTCCCAGCCCAGCTTCCAGCTGCCAATAACTCACAGAGCATTTCCAGCATCAAGCCTGGGCTGTTCATCCCTCTATCCCCCCTGCTCTGCTGCACATTCCCAGCTCTGCTTGGCTTCCCCTGCACCTGCAGCCTGCTCCAGGTCTGGGTTTCCTCCTCCCAGGGGAAGGAACCAGCTCCCTTCAGAGGTTTCTCCTGACTCCAACACTTTTATTGGAGAGACCTGCCACACACACACACAGAGCACCCGCAGATCAAACAGATGCTGTCTGTCACAGAGCTTACAGCCTAATTACAGAAGATTACAGGAACTATTTATAAATATTTATGCCCATTTAAATATATTTATAAACGTATCAGGATTGGATAAAAGTGTATATTGTTGTTTTAGCTTAAGACACAACCAAGTATCTTTTATACAATGCTCATACAATAATCATATATTTGTATTAAGCTGCTTTTTGACGAACATGGACAGCAGCTGTTAACATTTGAATCACTGTTAATACAAAGTAGGTTGGCACCAACGAGCTGAGGAGGATGGGTGGATGCTCAGGAGTCTGGAGCAGCAGAGCAGGTGTGCTACAGGGCAGGAATCTTCCCCTTCTGAGGCAGAAATCCACCAGATTTATCCAGAGGGAGACTGGAAATCCAGAAGCAGAGGGTGGATCTTTTTTCATCATCAATTTGCTGGTTTATTTTGGCAGAACAGAGCCTTCCCTTGTCCCTCACCTGTGCTGCACCTGAGGGAAGTTTCCCACACAGTTCCTGGTGCTGCTCTTCTCACCAGAATCCTCTACGCAGGAACAGCACTCAGCACCTGAATCACACCAGTGGAACACCTGAATCACAATTTCCTGTCACCCACAGGTGTCCCAGCCTCCCAGCTCCCCAGTTTTGTGGCTCCCTTTGGAGCCAGCAGGACCCATGGCCCCCCCTGAGCCAGGCAGGGCTGTGCTGCTCCCTGTGTTGCTCTCTGTGCTGCAGCTTCGCTCCTTTGTCTGATGCTCAGGAAAGGCTCCAGCAAAAACATTTGGAAAATGAGATTTCTTCTTTCCTTTCCTTTGGCCTCCTAAGGGACACCACGTGTGTGCTGCCCAGAGGTGTGCCAGGCATTCTGGGTCACAGAGCTGAGCTCTCTGATCCAGATGTGTCCAGGAGGGTTGGGAGCTGGACCTTTCAGTGCATTCTTGTGGACAGCACAGCTCAAACCTCACCTTTGGCATCCAGGAGCACCAGTTCTCCAGGGGGGTGTGAGCTGGGGGGCCACCAGCCTGCCCACAGCTCTGGACTGGCCTGGATGTGGGAATCTGGAGGAGGACATGGATGGAAGGAAGCAGTCAAGTGAAATTTGGGAAACGCTGGAGAAAAGGCAGCTTGGAGCAGCAGCAGGGAGCTGTTGGTGTGAGCTGCTCCTCAGTGCCCATCCCGAGGAGGGTCTGGTGGGCTCTGAGCAGCTCAGACCTGCTCTCCATCCCAGGAATGCTGCGAGGGGGGGGTCCAGCCTCCCCCCAAACACCTTTTCCCCCTCTCAGCAGAGACCAAAGCAGGAAGGTCGCTCTGTGTTCACAGCAGGGCGGTTTTGAGCAGGACAATCCCTTGGTCAGGCATCAAACAGCAGCATGTGAACCATCTGCTTCTCTGACTCCAACACCCCGAGAAAAGCTGCTGGATTGGAAAAAGGATATTAATCTGAAAAGCACACAACAAAGCAACTGCAGGGTGTTTCCCCCCCCCAGCCAGAGCGAGCGAGGGAAAGCTGATTACCATGACACACAAGAGCCCTGATCTAATATTCCACTTCAAGATTTGCAAATAATGTGCCCATTAACATTCATTAGCTCTTTAAATAATACCTGCCAGACCCTCCAGGCAAGGAGGAAAGGCCCCTTCGCCCAGGAATCAATCACCTAACAGCCTCTAATTGTGCGTTTTCCTCGGCTCCGGGAAGTTTCGATGAAAACAAGGCAGGACAGAAGAGCAAAGCTGGAGCTGCCACTGCTGGGAGCAGAGCTCCCACCCTCGCTGCTCCCGGGATCTCGGCTAATTAACAGCTCCTCTGCGACAGCTCAGAGTGTCAGGGTGCTGGGGGAGGCTCCCTGCAGGGATGTGTCAAAGGCAGCCTGGCAGCACCCAAAATAGCTCCTGTCCTGCAGCTTCTCAGGGCAGCCCGCAGACACCAGTGCCAGGCTGAGCAAGAGGTGCTGCCGTGCCCCGGGAGGGGACTTTTGGGAATCCCACTGAATTCCCAGCCATGGATAGGTCTGAGGGGTGTCCTGCAGGAAGTCACACCCTGGCAGAGGTGGAAAATTCAAGGTTTGGGATGCAGGCATGGCCGTGGAGCTGTGATGCCCTACAAACCACACTGCTGTTTGCTAGTGGGGATTTCTGCCCTCCCAACCCTTTGGGAAGGGGAAATCCTCTGCCAGAGACAAAGGGGAATCCAGGACTGGAACCTCACCACTCTCTGCTCATACTGGATGTCCAAACCAGCCCCCCAAATAAATCGAATTTTCCAGCTGGTACAGAAAACTGCCCCAGCTGAAAGTCCCTGTGTCCAGCCCTGCCAGGGGACTTGTCCTGTCACCCCTGTGGCCACATCTCAGGTGGACTGAGGGTGAGAGGCTCCACCACAGGAATGCAGAGAGGTGAGGCTGCTTTTATCCTTGTGGAGATGATTCCCCAACCTGAATCATGGGGACAGGTCGTTGCAGGATTGTGAATTCTGGGAATTACGGAGTGAGGGAACATAGGACAGGTGAACCGTGAGCTTCCTGGGCAGGGTGGTGGGCTGGAGAAGCAGTGCCACTGTCACCTTCTCTCAGCTGATTTCCAGGGATGGCTGCAGCCCCTTGGGTCACCCACTGACCAGCAGCACCTGGCTCCAGCCCTAGCCTTGCTCTGAGCTGTGCTGAGCTCTTTGGACACACTGAATCAAAAAAAACCCGACCTGCCAAGGAGAGAAACCCGGGCAGGATCAAAGGCTGGCCTGACCCTGGTCAGCTGCTCCATCACAGCAGTGACGGGGCTGTCACCACCCAGCCCGGCTCTGAGTCACTCTGCCAGCACTCAGAAGAACTCTTAGGCACTGTAAAGCACAAATTAATTGTCCACACAAGCACTCTGCATTTTCCTGGTGTGTTTTAATGCTTTTAAAAGCAGCTACAGCACCAGATAAGTAGGTCCCTGTGCTCAAGGCCACGAGCAAGCCCGGAGGCATCGGGGGGTCTGTGGCTCATCCTCGTGCTCCTCAGGAAATGGCTCTGCTTGTCACAGATGTTCCAGTCAGAGGGAAAACACTTTGGGAAAGGCACATTTTCCTGGAGAAGAGCTGTGCAGCTCTTCAGAGCAGCGTTTGATCAGCCTCAAATTAGTTTTAGGCTGTTAATGGCCAACCCCGAGTGATTTGTGTGGTCTGGGGGCAGCAGGAGAACGATGGGGGCAGCTGAGGGGCTGCACCTCAGCTGGATCAGTGGGAACTCTTCCCCACACAAGAATATTCTGGGGCAAAGAGAGGGCTGGAGAAATCCCTTCCAAGTGTGAAGGTGAAATACAAAGAGAGAGGGGAACAAACCCTTTTTCACTGTGCAGATGATCACAGAGCAGCAGGGAAGTGCTCAGGAAGAGGAAATAGTTTGGTGTAAGTGCCTCTCTCTGTAGATATTGCAAAGAAATGCAAGAGCAGGATGAGTTTATGAGGGTGCTTAAAGGGCAGTGATCTGATGAAGAGGAGAAATGCAGAATTAATGTTCTCTCCTGGATTTCTCCACAAATTTACCACACAAGATTTGGCTGGATGGCTCCACACCTCTGAGAGAAATTAAAGGGATTTTCCAGTAGCAGAGTGGAGCAGTGGTTGTTACCATCACACTTTGATATGCAAAACACAGTGGCCATCACTGCTGATGGAGAAAAGAGATAATTTTTAGACTGGTCTTTCCCCAGCCCCAGTGTCAGGTCTGCCCTCTTGGAGCCAAGGTGCCTCCAACTTCCATGGTGACAATTCCCACCCCAGACCTGCTCTCCATTATTGCTGAGCTCCCACTAATCCTCCCTGTTATCTCTCAGCAGCTCCCATCTCATTTATCCTACCAGCTTCCACAAACTTCTTTAATCTAAAACTCCTGTAAACTCGAGAAAAAAATCCGATTTATGTTCTGTACTCCCCATTCCTTCCTCCTGCACCTGTGTGAACATGGATAAAATCACTATTTAATAGTGCTGGTCAAGCCTGGCTGCTCCTTCTGGAGCCTCCTGCCAGCCCCTTTGGATCAGCTATTAAAAGTTGGTGTAAAAGTTGGGAATGTTAAGGAGAGGAGGGAAGGATGGGAATGCCTGGAACGGCCTTGGGGGCAGCCTCGTACCTGGAACTGCTGTGGGGGAGAAAACAGGAGAGATGGGATCCACCCCACAAGGTCTCAGAGTCTCCATCCCAGGAGTCTCCCACATTCCAAAGACACTTGGATGTGACCCAGCCCTTTCTGAGAGCTCTGGGAGGGGTTGGGGGGTCCCTTTTTCAGGAGACAAGGAAATGCCATCCCTGCTGCCCACCAGGATCCCTCATCCAGCTGCTCCAGCTGGGCCCAGGGCTGGGGAAGTCACGGAGAACAGGCACTGGCCAAAGCCAACCCCGTGGTGCCTCTCCAGAGTGGGAAAAGCTCTGCCTGGCTCAGTTTCAAGAAGGTTAAATTTATCCCAGAACTAGCACTCGAGCAGTTTTCAGTTCCTTTTCCCCACAGGTTTGGTTTGTTCCCCGTTCCTTCTGCAGTGCCTTGACTCACCAGCCTCTAATTATTGCCTGCAGATATAAACATGCACTTCTCCCTGGAAAAAAAGTCCATTATTTTCCTCTAAAATGGAGGGCAGTTTGCAGCTGCTTGGGTAATGTGAACACTTGCAGTAAGTTATTAAAACAAGCTCTCCCCTCTCTGCTCTGAGGGAGCTGCAAACGGGGCTGTCTGCACCAATTTCGGCAAGTTTTGTAATCCCGGCCCCGAGTCTGAGCAACACCAGGCTCTGTAATTTTCCAGCACTAAAATCAGGGAGCTGGGGACAATTCCAGAGCAGAGCTAATCCCTCTTGCAGCCATTTGGAGCAGGAGGAGAAGAGCAGAGGCATCAGGGAGCCCTTTCAGATTTCACAATTATCTCAAATCGCTCGAGCTCGGTCCCTGTGGAGCGTCAGCAAACTCAAAGCCCAAAGGCAGAAGAACTTCAGACAAAAGGCAGTTCCCTCCGTATCCCCACACCTTTCAAACACCACAACCTGCCACATTTCAAAGCTGCAACGATGACTGGATTAAACCACCTGCAACAAATCATCCCGATGTAATTTCAGTATTAAAAAAAAATCCTTGTGTCATTGTTGGCCATGAATAAAAAGTTATGGGAGGAAAGGTTATTTTGAAAGCAAAATTATCATTGTGGGTTTCATTGTGATTAAATTCTTGCAGCATTTGAGGAGCCCTACTACAGTTTAAGGCCAAATTTTTGACAAAATAGCACTTTGATAGGGGAAAAAATCTTCTAAAAAGTAGCTGGCTCTAATGTTGGAGAACCCATAAAAGTGCAGGAAAATAAAGTGCTAGTATTAATTTTAATATATAACCTATTAAATAGAAGCAATAAAATGTTAAACAGAAATAAAATATTATATTATTATTATTAGCATAAGGAAGAACATCCACAGCAGTGTTGGATATTCAGGAAAGGGTGATCCCAGGCTGGCTTGGATTGGGAGAGACCTTAAAGCTCATCCAGTTCCATGGGCAGGGACAACTTCCACTATCCCAGATTGCTCCAAGCTCTTTGCCAAATCAAATTCCATCCCAACCAGCCCTTCACAACCATTTATCCCTGGAGGGTTGGTGGTGACACTGGGTAAAGGCCCCTTGCAGCCACCCTGAGCTCATCCTGGAGAAGTTCTGGAGCTGCCATTGACCCTGGGGACACCCAGAGGTGTTTTCTGCTCAAGGACTGGGAACAGCACTAGGGCGAGACACATCCCAAGGATTTTATGGCTCTGTTATTGATGATCCTTTTCCATATTAATTCCTAGCCCTGGTATTATTGGAACTGGGGTAATAACAGTTTGTTACATTTGATTAGACTGTTCAGGCTCTAATCAGACCAACAGTAAATCCCTGGCTCCACAGAAATGTTCCTATTCCAGCCCTAATAACAATTGGGGTCTGGCAGGCAGGGGGAAGGGGCAGCCACAGCTCCTGGCTCCCTGCAGACATGGAGAAAGAAAATCCTCAGGGACCTTGTTATGGCTTTGAAATGGAGAATCCAGGCCAGGCCAGTGTGTGACCACGGCAGGGCAGGGTGGCAGAGGACAGCCCGGGGTGGCCTCCAGTCAGCAGGGCATGGAGGCCAACCCTCCCTGCAATCATTACTGGTCAGGGCCTCAATTAACAGCCATTCCAGCACAACTTCCAGCTGCACAGTTAATTAGAGGGCAGAGAAGGCTGGAGCTGTCTCACCCAAACTGAGGGTGCTCCTCCTTTTGCGTTCCCAGAGCAGCCAAAACGCAGCACGGGAGGGAGCAGGAGGTTCTTGGGTTTGGTTTCTCACCCAGATTCAGGTTGTTAAAAGCCCTGAGCTGCATCACAAGAAAGAAGAGGAGTCTCCAAGGCCTTGTTTTCAGGTTTCTGGTGGTGTTTATTATTTGATATCTCAGAATTCTCTCTGCCCCCAGCCCAGGTCCGGACAGGGCTGGGACACGAGGCCACTGCCCGCCCCTGG
>JBBMKD010000034.1:1540551-1550780 GCA_037834095.1 Argya squamiceps
TCCTCTCCACACACCCCTGATGGTCATCCTCACACACCCCTTAGGGTCAGTCCCCACACATCCCTGAGGGCCATCCCCACATCCCTGAGGGCCATCCCCACATCCTTGTGGGTCATCCCCACACACCCTGAGGGTCATTCCCACACAATCCTGTGGGTCATCCCCACACACCCCTGAGGGTCATCCCCACACAATCCATGCTGCTGACCCAGGAATTCTGCTGGTGCTCACAGCCAGCAGAGCTGCTCTTTGCCTCCTGGCCAGGACAGTTTTGTCTCCTGTGTTCCTGCTGTGCTGGGCCTGAGCTGCTCCCTCCCGAGCCCGAGAGGCTCCAGCAGTGCCCTGAGGCTTGCAAAAGGCATCTGATCAATAAATGATCATCATTCCTGAGTCAGAACACCAAGAGTGAGTTCCTGAGTCCCAGCTGCTCCTGGCACAGCAGGGAGAGTTCCTGGAGGACGGGCAGGGAGGGATGAGGCCATGCTGGTCCTCTGGGTCTGGCAGGGGGGTCTCCATGGGGCAGGAAATTCCTGAATTCCCGCCAGGCACGACCCCTCTGTGTGCCAACGGAGGATGGATGTGAGGGCTGGGAGGGCAGCAGGATGCTGGGTGGGATCTGATCCGTGCCGAGCTGTCAGCAGCACCAGGGACACTCGTGGCCTTTCCTCCAGCACCTCCAGGCCTCTCTGCAGATCCCGAGCCCTATTTTTAGATTTTCCCATCTCACCAAGGCTCTGGGAAGCAGCTTTGGGTGCTGCCAGGGACAGGCCTGCCCTTTCTGCCCGCTGTCAAGCTGTGGATGCCAGGTTCCCCACGCCCGGCAGTGATGCACAACCTTTGCTGTGTGGGACAATTCCCCTCAGCACTGGGGACCTGGGGACCCCTCCCCATGTCTGGTGACACCGTGTGATGAGCCAACACCACCCCAGGGTGCTTCCAGCACAGGAAGGACAATGTGGAGCTACTGGAGCAAATCCAGAGGAGGCCATGGGGATGCTCCAAGGGCTGGAGCCCCTCTGCTCTGGGGCCAGGCTGGGAGAGCTGGGGGTGCTCACCTGGAGAGGAGAAAGCTCCAGGGAGAGCTCAGAGCCCCTTCCAGGGACTAAAGGGGCTCCAGGAGAGCTGCAGAGGGACTGGGGACAAGGGATGGAGGGACAGGACACAGGGAATGGCTTCCCACTGCCAGAGGGCAGGGCTGGATGGGAGATTGGGCAGGAATTGTTCCCTGGGAAGGTGGGGAGACCCTGGAACAGAGTTCCCACAAAAGCTGTGGCTGCCCCATCCCTGGCAGTGTCCAAGGCCAGTCTGGACATGGCTTGGAGCACCCTGGGATGGTGGAAGGTGTCCCTGCTCATGGCAGGGGGTTTGGAACTAAACAATCCTCAAGGTCCCTTCCAGCCCAGCCCATTCCATGATCTCACAGTGATATTCCAATGAATTATTAGGAAATGGGTAATGCCACAGAGACCCTCCAGGTGACAGCCTCAGCAGGTGGAGCAGGCCTGGAATGACATCAGTTAGGGAAACAAACCAACAGGCACATTCCATTTCAACTCCCTGTGTGAGAAATCTGTCAAAATAGTTACAGATTGTGCCCTCTCAGGTTGTCAAAGTCACACACGGAGGAAAAGATGCAAATCCCTTTGAAACTTGTGCAGTCTCTGCTATGAACAGCCACATCCAGGCATATCAATGTTAAATATTCCAGAGGGGAAAAATTACAGCACAAGGTGGGGGTTTACAGCCTCCCATCAGTGCTTGGCACAACTGGGAAGGTAATTCTGTGGTTTTTGGTGTTTTTTACTGTCATGATGATGTGAAAACTGAGAATTTCATGTGAGAGGCCCAAATCATCACCAATGTATGAAGTGAATTCATCCATGAGGCAAAGCATCAGCTGAGCCTGATAGAATTTTTATTTTGGGCAACATTTACCCATTTTCTCAAACCTGGACAGGTCACCAGGGAGAATTCCCTCCTTTTCCCAAGCCAATGCTCAAGTCCTTGGCTGCATCATGGGTGTAAATAGAGAAAAAACAAAGAAATCAGAGTATATTTACTAAACCCCAGACAAACAATGGGATTTCTCTGGGAGAATGGGAGAAAATGAGCCTGTTGGGGGAGAGATCCACAGGACTGAGATGAGTCATGGAAGGTTTGGATGTGGCTTCATCCTGCTCGGGGATGGAGCTGGAGATTACAGCAATTCCTCATTTTAGGGAGACAAAGGTGCCAACCTTCCCTCCTGCTGGGCTGCTCATGAGAGCACCGTTAATAATCCAACCCCTGAGCTCTTTTCCCTACAAAACCCCGGTGGTAATGACCAAACAGAAACCAGAATTCCAGAGTGCCTGGAGCCCTCCCTCTCCCCGGGGAGCTGAGGGAAGGATGAGCACACCTGGAGCTGCTGGGAAGGGACAACAAAAGGTTCTTTTTTCCCCTGGATTCTGCAAGGTTTGTTGAGGAGAACAGCTCTGGTGTCACTTTGGGTGTGACAGGGCCAGCCCCGAGCTTCAGTCAACAACCAGGGCTAAGCACAGTTCAAACCCCCGTGTTCCTGCCAGCTTTGAGAGCAGCTTAAACTATTTAAGCAGCTGCTCTGCAGTTTAAGATTAAGCCGGTCTTTTGAGCAGCCTAAGCAGTTTAAAATACTCCAAAGGCTTAACGTTAGAGCCAGTTTAAGTTGCTGTAGGGGCTTAAAGCAGGGATGTGCAGCCGGTATCTTCACAGGGTCTGCTGCAGGATGGGGCTTTGTGGGCTCTGAGAAGCCCTGTGGATCAGGGCAGGGATGTCTGCAGAGGGCACAGTGCTCTGCCAGCCTCTCCTGCCCTTCCTGCCCTTGTCCAGCCCGGATTTCTGGGGCTGTGCCAGCTGGAGAACCCTCTGTCTTTATTCTGCAGCATCCCAGGGATTGCTCCTTCAGCCTCACAGCTGACGAAAAGGGGAAAACCAGCTCCAGAAACCTTTTGGCTTAAACCTGGGGAAGGAAGGAGAGACCTCCTGCACTGAGCCCAGCCAGGATGGAACAGGAGACTTTGGAGCAGCCTGGAAGAAAGTCCCACTCTCTGAGAGCCTGAGTTTGGGAGACCTTTAAAGCAGGAGCCCTTGGGATGCTGTGGGACTGCCCTTCAAGGAGCAGGGAGGCTGAAAGAGGCTTAAGCTGATTTAACTCAGCCTCAGGACTCACTGCAGCCTTAAGGCCTTTAAGCCCTTGGGTGACACCGAGGGTTTAAGGTCTTACACAGCTTTAAACGGGGCTTAAACGCTGGCTCACCTTCACATGGGACACTTCCCTCCCTCCTGGGCAGCACCTCCCTGGTGCAAGGAGGGCCTGGAGCAAGCAGTGCCACCCGGGAGGGGTCCCACAGCACAGCCTTGGGGTCTCACTCCCATTCCTGCAGCTCCAGGGAGTAGCAGTGGGGGAATCCCCTCCCACAGCACAGCCTTGGGGTCTCACTCCCATTCCTGCAGCTCCAGGGAGAGGCAGGGGGAGATCCCTTCCCACAGCACAGCCTTGGGGTCTCATTCCCATTCCTGCAGCTCCAGGGAGAGGCAGGGGGGGAAACCCCTCCCACAGCACAGCCTTGGGGTCTCATTCCCATTCCTGCAGCTCCAGGGAGAGGCAGAGAGGGAAATGTGGCACTTCCAGCTCCCCAAAAGCTTCTGGTGAAAGGCAAAGCTCTGGGCATGAGGAGATGAGGGCAGTGCTGTCACCTGGGAGACCTTCCCCTCCCTGCTGCTGCTGACTGAGAGCATCACAGGGTTTTTTGGTATCAAACACATTCCCAGAGGGTTCTGTCCCCCATTCCTGCAGGATCCATGCTGGGATAACCCCGTGCTGCTCACAAGAACGTGTCTGTAATGCTTTCCTTCCTGTAGGACACTTCCCAAAGTGCAGGTCCCACTTTGGGGTTTGTGGTGCTGGGCTTGGTCCTGCCCAGGCTCAGATGGGAGGGAAAAAACCCTCAGGGAGATTTTGGTGTTCCTAATTCCTTGTGGGATGGCTGCAGAGCTCAGGAGCCTCCCAAGCCCTGGCTGTGCTTTGCCAGAACCATCCAGGGGACTGGCCCAGTTTCCAGAGCCTTGTCCCTCCCTGCACTGCAGGTGTGGAATACCAGCCTGCAGAAATCACTCTGTTAACTCCTCTGTTATGGACAGGAGCACCTTCAGTGCTGGGGACAGCCCTGTGCCTGTGATCTCTGTGGGTCACCAGGGCTCTGCTGCAGTTTTTCATTCCATGGATGTGCAGCCCCTGCCAGACCTTCCCAAGGATGCAGCATCCTGGAGAGATGGATTCACGCCACTGATAACATTGTGCACACAAAAATCATGGAATCTCTGAGGTGGGAAAATCCCTCCCAGCCCATCCAGTCCCAGCTGTGCCCCATCCCCACCTTGTCCCCAGCCCAGGGCACTCAGTGCCACCTCCAGCCCTTCCTGGGACACCTCCAGGGATGGGCACTCCAAACCTCCCTGGGCAGTTCCCATCCCTGAGCTCCCTTTCCATGGGGAAATTCCTGCTGCTGCCCACCCTGAGCCTCCCCTGGCCCAGCCTGAGGCTGTTTCCTGTCACTTGGACATCTCTCAGTGGCATGAGGAGCATCAGGATCCATAAAACTCCCTTTTTGTTGGGTATCTGGGAGGCTGCTTTTGGAGGCTGACAGAATTCCTCATGGTTGGATTCCTCCTCTCTCAAAAACTCAGATGAGAACTTCAGGCTAAGACCCAAATGGAGCCCTTGGTCAGGGTGTGTCCCCAGCTCGGTGACACCCATCAGAGCCCCAGCCCACAGTTCCCACCCTGGGAAGGAGCAGAGGGGATCAAAGCAGGGAAAGGGGCAGGGAATGTTTGGGTTTGCAGGTGGAGCCCCATTGTCCCTGCATTGTCCCATTGTCCCATTCTCCCACTGTCCCTGCACTGTCCCATTGTCCCTGCATTATCCCTGCACTGTCCCACTGTCCCATTGTCCCACTGTCCCACTGTCCCTGCATTGTCCCACTGTCCCACTGTCCCATTGTCCCACTGTTCCACTGTCCTTGAACTGTCCCATTGTCCCACTGTCCCTGCATTGTCCCACTGTCCCTGCATTGTCCCATTGTCCCACTGTCCCTGCATTGTCCCACTGTCCCTGCATTGTCCCATTGTCCCATTGTCCCTGCAGTGTCCCCCGTCCCACTGTCACTGTGTTGTCCCATTGTCCCTGCATTGTCCCATTGTCCCTGCACTGTCCCATTGTCCCTGCATTGTCCCACTGTCCCTGCATTGTCCCATTGTCCCAATGTCCCATTGTCCCACTGTCCCATTGTCCCTGCACTGTCACACTGTCACACTGTCACACTGTCCCTGCATTGTCCCAGTGTCCCATTGTCCCTGCACTGTCCCACTGTCCCACTGTCCCTTTGTCCCTGCATTGTCCCACTGTCCCTGCACTGTCCCACTGTCCCTGCACTGTCCCTTTGTCACTGCATTGTCCCTTTGTCCCTGCATTGTCCCACTGTCCCATTGTCCCTGCATTGTCCCATTGTCCCACTGTCCCTGCACTGTCCCTTTGTCCCTGCATTGTCCCTTTGTCCCTGCATTGTCCCACTGACCCATTGTCCTATTGTCCCAATGTCCCACTGTCCCTGCATTGTCCCACTGGATCTGAAGGGCAGCAAACCCCCCAGACAACCTGGGCCAGCCCTCGGAGTGGAAACCCCAAGGACAAAAGGACCTGTCTCCATTGCTGGATGTTGCTTCCCTTCATTTTGCAGACTTTGAAGAGGTTGCACCATTTTTCTCAGCACAGGAGCCCCTCCAATCTCCCTGTTTTTCCAAAGGCACTGGAGGAGTTTGTGAACTCTGCAATCCTGTGTCCTTCCCAGCCAAAGAGAGGCCAAGCAGAGCAGCTGTGAACCAAAATTGCTTCAAAAGCATTCCCAGAGCCCCCCTTTTTTTAGATGGGAACACAAAAACTGGGGCTTGCAAATCTGCACCTGGCAGAGGCCTGGTTTGCTGTTGCAGCACGTGAGGCCAGAGGGCCCCTCTGACAAATGCCACGTTGGATTTTTCCAACCCATCTCCTTCTCCTGCCTATGGAATTTGAGCGTGGAGCTCTCAGCCCAGCTGTGCCATCACAGAGTCCTGGGAGAGGCAGCTGAGTCAGGTCCAGATTGATTAGAGCTGGTTTTAAATTAATTCGACTGGGAGGGGCATGGAGGACCTGGGAGTCACTTCTATATTTTGATTTTTCACGCTGGGACTGTGCTCTTGATGTCACTGTTCCAGCTGCTGCACTTGAAAGTGCCCATAATATCCAAAAATGTCTTTGTTATCTAAATAAAAGGTTGCATTTCAGGTAAAAGAGGGGTTTAATAACCATAATTTTCCCTTCACTCTGCTAATTTGGCCAGCTGAAAGGAGCAGCTTTTGTGCTGTGAGGCTGCACAGGAACATTGGGAGCCCCTGGCTTGCTCCCTATTTTTGCAAACCAAATTTCTCATTCAGGTGCTTCTGTGTGGATGGAATTTGGGCTCCGGGGATTTTAATTCCTGTACTTTTAGCAGATGTAGCTGCATCTAATGGATTTTTTAGGGCAGGAGAGTTCTGTCCATTCTCCACATGGTTTGTGGGGTTTCTCAGCAGCATCTGGACCATTTTCACCTCTGGAATCTCCCTTGGAGGGGTGGTGAGATGTCCCTGACAACTCCTCAACAAAGAGACTTTATTTTTATTTAAGTCCTTTATCTGTTCTGTGCTGTTCACACCAATTTAAACCCAGACCTCGAGAAAAGCTGGGAAAACAGATTTGTCATGGGTTTTGCACCCATCCACTGTGGGCAGAGAAAGCTCGTTAGCTGCTCCCTAACGAGCCAGACAGCAAGTCCAGGAAACCTGAGACTAAAAGGATGCCAAGATGGAACAGAATGAAACATTCCCGTTTTCAAAGGGGGAAAATTGGGAAGGGCTCAACAGCACAGACACAGAAGGGCCTCGTGTGATCAGCCCCACAACATTTTCTCCTGTTTTCCCATTTTCCAGCTGCTCCCCAAGAGCTGCCACCAGCCCAGCTCCTCTCTTGGCAGGCAGGAGATGTGGAGCTGGAGGTGTGGGAGAGGGAAAAGGGAGAAATTGGGTGCTCTGGCTCCCTGGGACATTTCCAGCCTGTTTTGTGTGGTTTTTAGGATGTAGCTCCCAGAAATGATGTGCTCCAAGAGTGACAGTTCCTGTCTCCTGCTTGGGAGGGAGGGAGATGTGGATTGGGCTGAAGAGGGTGAAGTTTTTCCAGGTGCCTGAGTTCCCCCATAGATTTTTCCCCCTGGATCCACAGAGGTGCCTTTGGGGACCACCTGAAACTTGAGGCCCCAGCAGGAGGATCCAGCTCCAGCACATTTGCCCAGAGAAGCAAATAAATAAATAGATAAAGCTGAAGCTGAGTGTATCTGCATGGAAAAGAGCTGCTTTTAATTGGCTTTAAGTTGCTCAGCTTGTTGGGAGGACAAACTCCAAGACCCTCCGAATCTTCCAAGGAAAAGAGCTGCTGCAGTAGAGAATTGGGGAAATATGGGAAAAGGGGAGGAAAAATTAGCTTGGGCCACTTCAAGGGGGTAAAATTGCCTGTGTGGGAATGCCTCTGCTGAGCTTTCTCCTCAGCTGAGCTGCCCATGCTGCTCTGCACCCTTTTCACTCCTCCATCCCTTCCCCATTATTCTTTCCCATCTCTGATCCCCAGCCAGCACCACAGACCTGGCTCCCCACACACCAAAACCCTGCCCAGATGTGCAGCCTGGAGCAGGGCAGGAGTGTGGGATCCCCTGCCCACCCTGTCAGTGGTGTCAGACCCCATTCCATGCTGCCTTTGGGGTTTCCCCCCATCCCTGCTGCCCTGGGGTGGGGTTCCTGTGGCAATCCATGCCCGAGGTCCTGTGGGGAACATCCCCAGCTCCTTCCCTGCTCCTGCTGGACAATTCCATCATCCCAGACTCAGGGAGAGCCCTCAGGACTTTGCTCCCTGCAGCCACTCACACTTTTGTCACTGTTTTGTCACCTCGAGGCTGCTGCAAACGTGACACTGCTGAGCAGAGTGAGCCAAGGAGGGGCATTTTTGGCTTCCCAGAAATGTTATGGAGATATTATCTGACAACACTACAAAAAAAACCCCTCACCCATGCAAGCTGTGCGTGAAAAGAGTTTCTGAACCCATTTTCTAATTGCTCTCTGTCATTAAAGAGGATCAAAGTGAGCCTGAACCATTTGAAAACGTGTCTGGAGCCAGAGCCCACGAGCTTTGTCTCCTAACAGACATTTAATAGGTGGCTGATTAATATGAGAGTTCTGCTTCTTTCAAATATCAATATTAACTTGAACTTTGCCTTAAGTAAGCTGGAGCCTATATTTGCAAAAGTAATGTGTTAAATAAAAACCAGTCATTCCCCACTGGAACCTTTTCCTTGGACTCCTTTTATTGCTGGCCCTCAGGTAATGACCTGAGCCCATTTCACAGATGCACACAGGGAGCTGTAGGGCCTGGGAAACTGGATTCCCACTTCCTGAGGCCAACACTGGGACAAGAACACACAGGAATGGTTGGGCACGAGTGAATAACAGAGCTGCTTCATCACCAACCATGCTGGATCCAAAAAAATACTGCAAATATTCCATCAGGAGATAAATTACCCCAATGAGGAGTTTGCTGAGCTGCCTGCCAGGGAAAGCTGCATTTCTGTGGCCCAAAGTGCCTGGTTTTATTCCCTTTTCCTGCCCCATCCCGGGATCCTCCCTGTGTGCTGCTGCTCCCTTGGTTGTGGGATATTTTTCTCTGCTATTAATGAACTGCCAAGCCTAAAATAAATAGATAAAATTGAAGCTGAGTGTATCTGCATGGAAAAGAGCTGCTTTTAATTGGCTTTAAGTCACTCAGTTTGTTGGGAGGACAAATTTCAAGACCCTCCAAATCTTCCAAGGAAAAGAGCTGCTGCAGCAGAGAATTGGGAAATATGGGAAAAGGGGAGGAAAAATTAGCTTGGGCCACTTCAAGGGGGTAAAATTGCCTCTGTGAGAATGAATCCCCCAGGGCTGGATCAAGCCTTGGTGCCTGTGGTGTGGTCAGAGGAGCCTGGGTAGGTTCCTGCAGGATTTAGGGATGGCAGCTGAATCCCAAGGCTGGGACAGCTCAGCACGGGCAGCACTTCGCAAGAAAACACTTCCAGAATAAATCCTGCAGGGAATAAACCACTCAGTCCTGATCCCTGGGGAGCCCTGGCTGAGGGGGAACATCAGGGTGAGCCCTGCAGCCTCTCAGGAGCATTTCAGGAGATTAAATTTGCTGCCAAAATGGAAATCAGCCTAATTTAGGAAGGAGTTGGGAGCTCTGCTTTAAGGATCTGTGTGGAAAGAGGAGGTTTTATTCCACTTCCATGGATGCTTCCAGCAAAGCAAGGAAAACACCTGGAGAGGGAACATCCTGCTCAGATGGGAGGGCAAGGTCAGCTCCATTCTGTCCCAGGTGATCCAGGGCAACAGATCCATGTCCTCACTCCATATTCCTCCAATTCTCTACCAGGAATGCTGAGATGGTATCAGATAAATTCTCAAGCACAGGGAAGTTGGGAAAAGCTTTTCTCCAGTCAGGGGCCTGGGGAGGGCAGCCACAAACAGGGGCTCAGAAGCCCAGTATTCCCAAATCCCAGAGCAGCTGGGCTTGGAGGACAGTCTGGAGATCCAACCCCTGCACAGGGGGAGATCCAACACCTGGAGCAGCTTTCCCACATCCAGGTGGAGTTTGGGAATCCCCAGGGATGGGACAACATAACCACTCGTGGCCACCTGTGAGCTCCAAGTGTTCAAGGCCCTTCACAATAAAATCTTCTCACATGAGAGGAGATTCCTGTATTTCTGTGTGTACCTGCTGCCTCTTAGCCTGTCCCTGGGAACACTGGGGACATTGGGGGCACTGGGGACACTGGGAAGACTGGGGACACTGGGAACACTGGGAACACTGGGAACACTGGGGACACTGGGGACACTGGGGGCACTGGGGACAATAGGGACACTGGGGACACTGGGGACACTGGGGACACTGGGGACACTGGGATCACTGGGGACACTGGGGACACTGGGAACACTGGGGACACTGGGAACACTGGGGACACTGGGGACACTGAGGACACTGAGGACATTGGGGACCCTGGGGACACAGGGGGCACTGGGGACACTGGGGACACTGGGGACACTGGGAGCACTGGGGACAC
>JBBMKD010000034.1:1632262-1650992 GCA_037834095.1 Argya squamiceps
CAGTGCAGTGGGTGTGTGGGGCAGGGCAGTGTGGGTCAGGGCACTGTGGAGCATTGTGTATGTGTGGGGCAGGGCACTGTGGGGCAGGGCAATGGGGCAGGACAGTGTGGGGCAGGGCAGTGGGGCACTGTGTGTGTGGGGCAGGGCAGTGGGGCAATGTGTTTGTGGGGCCGTGTCATTGTGTGGGGCAGGGCAGTGGGGCACTGTGTGTGTGGGGCAGGGCAATGTGTGTGTGAGGCCGTGCGGGGCAGGGCAGTGTGGGGCACTGTGTGTGTGGGGGGCAGTGTCAGTGTGGGGCAGGGCACTGTGGATGTGTGGGGCAGTGTCAGTGTGTGGGGCACTGTGGGACACTGTGTGTGTGGGGCACTGTGGGGCACTGTGGGGCAGTGTGTGGGGCAGGGCAGTGTGGGTGTGTGGGGCAGGGCGGCAGGAGCAGGTTTGCCGGCTCAGGAGCAGGGCCGTTCTCTGTCAGCTCATTAGAGCACAGCCCCTCCCGAGCCCCCGGAGCCCTCGGCTCCCTCTCCTGCTCCCCTAATTGGGAGATTTATTTGCCCGGAGCCCCCAGGGACGGGCTGCGGGGACAGCAGGGGTTTACCCGCCGTGCTGTGCTCGCTGTGCCACCCCCTCCCCAGCCTGCCTTTCCCAGATCCTTGGGTGGCTGGAGCGAGCAGCAATCCCAGCTCGAGCCTTGCTGCAGAAATAATGGGATCTCTGGGGGCTTCCCGGGACAGAAACCTGGAGCAGAGCAGGACGAGGGGTGGAAAAGTTCCCGTTTTTACACATCCCCAGCCTGCCCTGGGCACGGCGGGATGCAGGAGCAGCGCTGCAGGATTGGAATGCAGCACAGGGAGGCTGCAGCAGCCCTGCAATCCCACAGGGACAGGCCTGGACAGATGTGCTCGGGGACAGCTTACAAGATTGTCAGCCCTTGTAAGCAAAGTATTTACAGAGGGATTAACAGCAATAAGGACACGGCGAGGAACACCAGCAGGGAGATGGGTGACCCTGCAGGGACACTGCCCTGCACGAGGCCTGGTCAGTGCCCAGCACTGCTGGGGACACTGGGAATGGTCAGGGCCTGAGGGATATCAGGAATGTCCAGGGCATCAGGCACATTGGGAATGTCCAGGGCTTCAGGGACATCAGGAATGTTCAAGGACTCAGGAGCATCAGGGATGTCCAGGGCCTGAGGGACACCAGGGTCTCAGGGACACCAGGAATGTCCAGGGCCTGAGGGACACCAGGCTTATCCAGGGCATCAGGGACATCAGGAATGTCCAGGGTCTCAGAGATATCAGGCATGTCCAGGGTATCCAGGACACCAGGAATGTCCAGGACCTGAGGGACACCAGGGTCTCAGGGACATCAGGAATGTCCAGGGCATCAGGGACATTGGGAATGTCCAGGGCCTGAGGGACACCAGGAATGTCCAGTGCCCCAGGAGCAATGGGAATGTCCAAAGCCCCAGGGACACCAGTGTCTCAGAGACATCAGGAATATCCTGGGCCTGAGGGACACCAGGCATATCTAGGGCATCAGGGACACCAGGAATGTCCAGGGTCTCAGAGATAGCAGGCATGTCCAGGGCATCCAGGACACCAGGAATGTCCAGGACCTGAGGGACACCAGGGTCTCAGGGACATCAGGAATGTCCAGGGCCTGAGGGACACCAGGCATATCCAGGGTCTCAGGGACACTGGGAATGTCCAGGGCCTGAGGGATATCAGGAATGTCCAGGGTCTCAGGGACACCAGAAATGCTCAAGGACTCAGGAGCATCAGGAATGTCCAGGGCCTCAGGGACACCAGGAATATCCAGGGCCTGAGGGATGTCAGGAATATCCAGGGCCTGAGGGACACCAGGAATATCCAGGGCCTGAGGGATGTCAGGAATATCCAGGGCCTGAGGGACATTTGGAATCTTCAGTGAGGATGGAGCTGTTGACTCCAAACCTCTGCTCAGGGCACAGGGAATGGGGTGGGCCCCTCTCTGCTGTGCAGGATTTGCAGCCACCTCTGGGGTCCTGGTGAGCTCCAGCTGGACAAGGAGCTCCCCCAGGCCTGCAAATCAAACCCAGTGGGGTTTTCTCCTCCTCCTCCTCCTCCTCACTTGTGCCAGTTCTCTCTGCTGAGCGTTTAACTGAGGACAGACCTTGCCTGGAGACCCCACGTGGGACAGATTTGTGCATCAACCAGGACCCCTCTTTCCTCAGGCAGCTCCTCATGTCAGCAAAAACGAGATTTCATCTCCTTTTCCCACGTTTCTGACCCTGCTGGGGATTCAGTGACACCCTCAGCCCCTGCTGTGCCGTGCTGGAGGAGGATCAGGTTTCCTCAGAGCTCCTGGCAGGAACTCCAGCACCCACATGAAGCTTTCCAGGGATTTTGTTTACAGCCACAGGAGCCACAAAGCAGTGCTGGGGTTATCAGCTGTGGGTGCTGCTGGAGAGCCCCAAGCTTTGGGGAACAGCCACATCCCAAAACAATTCCAGCTCTGCCGCGGGAAGCACAGAGCAATTCACAAGGTAACCCCACTTGTAGAGCTGAGGATGAAGTGTTACATCCTGAATATGAGCAGGGAAATTACCAGTGGCACCTCTGTCAAAGCCACTGAATCCCTCCGAAATGAATTCCTGGGAAGGAATGAGCCTGTGAGAGGAGGAGATTTGCTGCACGCCGTGGATTTGCTTTTCCTTGCTGTGAGCAGGGGCAACGCAGCCTGACCTTGCTCCAAGGTCAAAACAATCCATGTGGGCTCTCCAGCAAGTTGTTCCCGGTGTGTTTGTCCTCTCTGCTCACAGAACCGGGGCCCAGCCCGGTCTGGGCAGGAAGGAGGGGGTGGCAGAGGGTCACTGTGCTTCCTCCAGGGGATGAGTTAATCCGTGCCTGCACGGGATGGGGTCAGAACTTCCCTCCAGGAATGGGCTGCTCCTCATCCCTGCACGGGGTGGGGTCACAGGAACAGGCTGCTCCTCATCCCTGCACGGGGAGGGGGTCACAGCTTCTCTCCAGGAACGGGCTGTTCCTCATCCCTGCATGGGGAGGGGGTCACAGCTTCCCTCCAGGAATGGGATTCTCCTCATCCCTGCATGGGGAGGGAATCAGAGCTTCCCTCCAGGAAGGGACTGCCCCCCGGAATGGAGCTGGGATCAGGGCCTGGGTGAGGAGGAGCTGTCTGGACAGCCTGGAACAGGGTGGAGGACAGCAGTGACCTTTCAAACCCACTGCACAAGATCCGCAGGGTCCTACAATCCAAGGATGGTTTGGGTTGGAAAGGACCTTAAAGCTCATCCCATTCCACACCTTTCCATGTCCAGGGACACCTTCCACCATCCCAGGCTGCTCCCAGCCCCATCCAGCCTGGTCTTGGACACTTCCAGGGATGGGGAGTCAGCCATCCATGGGGCCACCTCTGCAGGAAATGTCGTTTCCATCCTGGAAAATGCTTGGCCATCACCCAGTGCCCCCCAGGAGGGGGGCAGGACGGGCTCTACCCCTTGCATCCCACCTTTTCTGAGTGCTCTGGCTTTTGGGAAGGCTCAGAGCAGCTCCAGGGGCCCTTCAGTGGTGTTCCCATGTGACAGCTGAAGAGGGGCTCGGTGACAGTGCTGAGGATCCACAGTGGCCACCACCCACAGATTTGTGCTGCTGTGGAGGATTCCCCATCATTTTGTGCTCTGGGGCTTCCCCTTGCCAGCAGCTGCTTCCCTGTGGAGTTCCCAGTGCCAGGAGACCTGGAGAGGGGCAAGAGCCCTGAAAGGAAAAACCTTTCAGCTGCCTCTTTATTCCCAGAACTTTTCACCCCGTGCAGCTGTGGAATAGAAACGAGGTTTTTTTCTCAGGGGAATAAAAATATCTCGAGGCTTTAATGAGAACATTAAACTCGGTTTCATCTGCTCTGACTGGGGCCACGAGGTCCCGGAGCAGAACAAACATCTTTGGTCCAATTAGTGGGGAAAAAAAAGCCTTTTCCCTGACAGGTTGTTCTTGGAATTCCCTTCATTGTGTCACGTCAAGCAGGGACACTTTGTTGTGCATGGAGCAGTTTCCAGCTCTCAGGGACGTCTGGGATAATCCTGTGAAGTTGGGATAATCCTTTGTGCCACCATCCTTGTCATGGAGACCTCAGAGCAGGCGTGGAAATACAGGATTCACACTTTTCAGGGATAAAATGTTGCTGTTTCCATGTGAGTTCTTGTCCAGGGGCAAGATCTGCTCCATCTCCCACAGCTTCCAGCTATTTCTCCATAACTTGTGTCTCTTTCAACAGGGATTTTAGGACTCTCAGTGAGTTCTGAAGGTCAGGGAGCACCAAGCATCTCCAAACCCCCTGTGTGGATGAGGGATTCACCTGGATAAACACACCTGGACAACAACAAAATGGATTTCTGCTCCAGGTTTTAGTTTAGTGCTCAGCTCTGGCTGGGCCTGATCCATCAGGATCCCCCTCCCTTCACTGGGATGTGCTCCCTTCCCACATTCCTGGAGCTTTCCCTGCCTTTGGTGACCCTTCTCATCATCTCATGGAGTTGTTGAGGCTGGAAAAGACCTTCAGGGTCACCAAGGACAAGAGTTCACCACTAAACCAAGTCCTCAAGAGCCACATCCACACGTTTTTTTGAGCAATTCCAGGGATGGTGACTCCAGCACTTCCCTGGGCACCTTCTCCACAGGAATCACCTTTGGAGGGGTGGTTTTTTGGGAATAGCATCTCTAGCACTTGTCTGGGCAGGTTCTCCACAGAAATCACCCTCTGAAGGGATGGTTTTTAGGGAATGGTGTCTCCAGCAGTTCTCTGGGCAAGTTCTCCACAGGAAACACCCTCTGGAGTAGTGGTTTTCAGGGAATAGTATCTCTAGCATTACCCTGGGCAGGTTATCCACAGGAATCACCCTCTGGAGGGATGTTTTTTGGGGAATGGTGTCTCCAGCAGTTCCCTGAGCAGGGTCTCCATGGGAATCACTCTCTGGAGTAGTGGTTTTCCAGGAATGATGACTCCAGCACTTTCTTTGGGCACATTCTCCACAGGAATCACCTTTGCAGGGGTGGTTTTTAGGGAATGGTGTCTCCAGCAGTTCCCGGGCAGGTTCTCCACAGCAATCGCCTTTGAAGGGATGGTTTTTCTGGGAATGGTCTCTCTAGCACTTTTCTGGGCACCTTCTCACAGGAATCACCCTCTGGAGGGATGGTTTTCAGGGAATGGTGACTCCAGCACTTCTCTGGGCAGGTTCTCCACCAGAATCACCCTTTGGAGTCCTGTTTTTTAGGGAAAGATGACTCCAGCAGTTCCCTGGGCACATTCTCCACAGCAATCACCTTTGGAGGGGTGTTTTTAGGGAATAGAATCTCTAGCACTTCTCTGGGCAGGTTCTCCACGGGAATCACCCTCTGGACAGGTGGTTTTTAGGGAATGCTGTCTCCAGCATTACCCTGGGCACATTCTCCACAGGAATCAC
Organism: Argya squamiceps; assembly: GCA_037834095.1. Taxonomy (NCBI): domain Eukaryota; kingdom Metazoa; phylum Chordata; class Aves; order Passeriformes; family Leiothrichidae; genus Argya; species Argya squamiceps. The sequence continues at coordinate 1,637,718 of JBBMKD010000034.1, forward strand.
CCTTTGGAGGTCTGGTTTTTAGGGAGTGGTGTCTCCAGCAGTTCCCTGGGCAGGTTCTCCACAGGAAACACCCTCTGGAGTAGTGGTTTTCTGGGAATAGTATCTCTAGCACTTCTCTGGGCAGGTTCTCCATGGGAATCACTCTCTGGACAGGTGGTTTTTGGGAATGGTATCTCCAGCATTTCCCTGAGCAGGTTCTCCATGGGAATCACTCTCTGGAGTAGTGGTTTTCCAGGAATGGTGACTCCAGCACTTCCCTGGGCACATTCTCCACAGGAATCACCTTTGGAGGGATGGTTTTTAGGGAATGGTGTCTCCAGCACTTCTCTGGGCAGGTTCTCCATGGTAGTCACCTTTGGAGGTGTGGTTTTCTGGGAATGGTGTCTCCAGCAGTTCCCTGGGCACATTATCCACAGGAATCGCCTTTGGAGGGATGGATTTTAGGGAATGGTGTCTCCAGCAATTGTCTGGGCAGATTCTCCATGGCAATCACCTTTGGAGGGATGGTTTTCTGGGAATGGTCTCTCTAGTACTTCTCTGGGCAGGTTCTCCATGGGAATCACCCTTTGGAGGTGTGGTTTTCTGGGAATGGTGTCTCCAGCATTATCCTGGGCACATTCTCCACAGGAATCACCCTCTGGACAGGTGGGTTTTAGGGAATGGTGTCTCCAGCAGTTCCCTGGGCAGGTTCTCCATGGGAATCACTTTCTGGAGTAGTGCTTTTCCAGGCATGGTGACGCCAGCACTTTCTTTGGGCACGTTCTCCACAGGAATCACCTTTGCAGTGGTGATTTTTAGGGAATGGTGACCCCAGCTGTTCCCTGGGCACCTTCTCCACAGGAATCACCCTCTGGAGGGATGGTTTTCCGGGAATGGTGTCTCCAGCAGTTCCCTGGGCAGGTTCTCCACCAGAATCACCCTCTGGAGGGATGGTTTTTAGAGAATGGTGTCTCCAGCACTTCTCTGGGCAGGTTATCCACAGGAATCACCTTTGCAGTGGTGGTTTTTAGGGAATGGTGACTCCAGCAATTCTCTGGGCACCTTCTCCACAGGAATCACCCTCTGGAGGGATGGTTTTCAGGGAATGGTGACACCAGCAGTTCCCTGGGCAGGTTCTCCCCAGGAATCACCCTCTGGAGGGATGGTTTTTAGGGAATAGTGACTCCAGCACTTCTCTGGGCAGGTTCTCCCCAGGAATCACCCTCTGGAGGGATGGTTTTCAGGGAATGGTGACACCAGCAGTTCCCTGGGCAGGTTCTCCCCAGGAATGACCTCTGGAGGGATGGTTTTCTCCCAGTGCCTCCCACTTCTCCCTGCACCTTCAGCCCCTCCTGCTGAGCCTGTGCCAGGCTACCCCTGGAGCAGGGATCTGGGGACAAGCTGCCAATTTACAGCTCCTAATTGAAGATCACATTCCAAACATTCCTCCTCGGGCTGGCTGGAAGGGATGGCTCTGATCAGAACCTTGGGGCAACCCAGATGTCTCCATGTGCTGCCAAGCAGGGGAATTTCCTGGTATTTAGGAAAATCCCCATTTTCCCAGCGTGGGGAAGGGATGGAAAAGCAGAGGATAATTCCTAACCTGGTTATATTTCCTCTGAAATCCTGTTCCTTAGGTTTTCTCCAAGTGCTGTTCTTAGGTGGAGGATGAGGTTGGGTCTGTGCTGGTTTTCCCAGTTCCTCACTGGGAACAGGGAATCACAATATTCTGGGAGAGCAAATTCCAGGCTGTGCTGAGCTGGGGCTTCCTGACAGCTCCAGCTATGCTTCCAAAGGAGCTGGGAATGCTGGAATGTCCTGGCAGGGATATCTCATTATCCAACCCCCCATGGGGCTTCATCCTGTGTGGGGTCAGCACCAAATTCTCCCTCCTGGCTGGGATTTTGAGCCCATCTCATATTTTTATTCCATTTTCCCACTTCCAGACTGGGATGTTGGGGATCTCTGCTTCCAAAGTGAAGAATCTTCTCCTTGAGATTCCAGTAAAAAGCAGTTTCCAGGTTAGAGATCCCTCAGAAGAGGCGGGGGGGATGTAGGGAATTGTGCAGGGAGCCTCACTCCTGGAGCTGTGCTGTTCCAGAGCTGGGAGATGAGGCAGCAGCTCCACAAACCCCTCAGACCCAGCTGATTCCAGAGACAGGAGCACGAAGGAACCATTTGGGAGGGGTCAAGTGAGGGAATCTTGCGTGGGGTCAGGTGTTATAAACCACACAAAGGTCTATCCCCTCTGTGGGGCCAGCCCTCACTGAGAAATGGCTGAAAATAATTTAGTGAGATGGCTCTTCAGGGGTGTTTTGCAAGGCAAAGATTTTACTAAAAACAAACCACAAACAATACAGAAACGAAAAGGCAAGCCAAGAATAGATAAGACACCTTAAAAAGTGATTGAGCTCCTTCGTGAACCTTCATAAACACTACATGTTTTAGGAGAGACAGCTTGGCTCAATGCCAGTAGAAGCAGGAAGCCTAGCCATGACCATAACTCTAACAATAAACCTTAAACCCTAAACCCTAACTTTAACCCCTAAATCCTAACCCTAACCCAAACCCCTAAACCCTAACCCTAACCACTAACCCCTAACCCCAACCCTAAGCCTAACCCCTAACCCTAATCCTAACCCCTAAACCCTAACCCTAACACCTAAACCCTAAACCTAACCCCTAACCCTAAGTATAACCCTTAAACCCTGACCCTAATCCTAACCCTTAACCCTGACCCTAACCCCTAACCCTAACCCCTAACCCCTAACCCTTAACCCTGACCCTAACCCTAATCCTAACCCCTAACCCCTAACCCCTAACCCCTAACCCTAACCCTAAACCCTAACCCTAACCTAAACCATTTCTAAATCCCAACCAGTGCCCCTGTGCTGGCACTGGGCCAGTGACCATAAAGGAAGAACAGAAACTTCTGGGGCTTCTTTTTAAAAGCCAGGGGTGAGACTGGCAGCCCTTTTCCTTGTTTGGAGACACCTGCTCAGGTGTGGGGGTGCATTACTGCAGTCAGGATCAAACCTGGATCCAGCCTCTTGGTGGGGAGGAGGCTCCTGCTGGCTGGCTGTGAGGGATCTGCCTGTCCCCGGGATTGTCCCCTGAAGGGCAGGTGGCACCAGGAGCCTTCCCAAGGCCACAGCTCCATCCCTCCGAGGTGTCAGCTGTGGCCTGGGGTGGCCCTGTGCCTGCTGGCCCTGCCCAGAGCTGTCAGAGTCCAGGGCATCTCTCTGGGCACCCTGGATGGTCACAGACCTCGGCAGAGGGACCTGGGACCCGAGAGAGAGGGTTTGAATCCTGAACAGGGGGGTCTGTCCAGGGGGGTTCCCTGGCACAGAGCCCAGAAAGACACAGGCTGATTTTAGTCCACGGAAAAAGATTCCAACATTGAGAGAAGAATTACGAGTCACAAAGGTGTAAAAACAGTAGTTTAGCTAATCACCTAGTCAAAAATTTTGTAGTTTTTAGAAGTCTTAAAATGAAGCTGACTTAAGAACAAAATAAAAATTTTAGAGCAGTGCCCGAAGTTCTTCTTGTTCTCCCTTAGCCTCCATCTTCTGATGTGACGTGGGCACAAAGTAGTAGAAAAAAATTAAAGACAAAAATGATCTTTTAAATATAAATAATAAACATTAGCACAAAATTGTAAATAATAGACACATAATTATCTGTATAAGAGGCAGTGACCTCCCATCACGGGGGGAGTCACCTGTGTCCGAGCTGATGTGAACATCTCGGCTGGGCACAGAGAAAATTTGTAAAATAAGAAATAATAAACACGAGAAAAACCAAAAAACAACAAAACCTTAAAACTCCGCTTCATTCTCGCGCCGAACTCCAAAACTTCAAAAGGAAAGAAAAAAACAAAACAAAACAAACAAAACAAAAACCCACCAAAAAAAAAAAAAAAACCAACAAACAAACAAAAAAACTACCACCCTAAAATCTCAAGTCAAAAAAAAACCCCAAAACCCAAGATCAAGCACTGCCCAGAGCCTCGTGCTGGCTGCAGAGCTGCCGGGGCCAACGGCAAATCATCCCCACATCAGCACTTGGGAGGAGAAATTCACTTCCCTGCAGGAGCCAATTCCAAACCCGAGCCCGGTTTCCCCATGGCTGGGCTGAAATGTGGTGACAAATGCCAGCCACGGTGACAGTGACACCCCCCGTGCCCTGCAGGGAGGGAGCAGCAGCGCCCTGGATCTGCCAGCGGGCAGGGAAGTCACACAAAGAGTGGAAAGAGATTCACAGAAGGGTTTTAGGGTTATTCCAGAGGGCTGGGAGTCCTCAGCATCCCTGAGCTTCCCCTCTGCACTCCAGGAAAGGCCATGGAAGTGCAGACAAGAGGGATTGGGGATCTGCCAGCGGGCAGGGAAGTCACACACACAGGGGAAAGAGACTCACAGAAGGGTTTTAGGGTTATTCCAGAGGGATGGGAGTCCTCAGCTGAACCCCTGAGCTGAACTCCAGGCAAGGCCACGGAAGTGCAGACAAGGGGGATTGAGGGTCACAGGTGTGTGGATGAAAAGGGAAATATTTTTAATAAATGTAGCATTGTCTAATTGGGAGTATCTGAGTGAAGGACAAATGCCTTGCTGTTAGGGAAGAGGACGAATTGAACTCTGAAGCCTTAGGTCAGGCTTAAAATAACGTGGAGGGTTTAGGACAGAGGAAACAGGAGCAGAGAGGGAAGGAAGGGACCTGAACACAACGATGAAATGGAATAAAATGTAATGGGACTTCACCAGCAGAAGATCAAGTGAGATAAAGCTGCTCTCTCCTTTCAGGGAGGAGATAACAGCTTCCTTTATTTATTTATTTTTGGAAATAGAAGGGAAATGCCAGAGATTTCATCTCCCTGGATTCCAGCACTTGATGTGGCACCTACAAAAGCCTCTGGAGAGGCTGAGCTCAGGCAGGTGAGGAAGACCCTGGGAGGTGTTTTGGGCAGATACCAGAGCCAGCTCCCCAGTTTGAGCCTGAGGGTGGGTTCAGGGCAGCAAAAAGAACCCCAAAATTAAAGGAACAGATCTGGGAAGGAGCCAACAGGTCTGGGAAGGCAGCACTGGGGTGCTGTTCCCTGTTCCCAGGTGTGGCACAGCCCCAGCTGAGATGGATGGGAAAGGCACTTCCCAAGTGTTTTCCTGCCCTTTGCCAGCTCAGGGTAGGAGCAGGAGCATCCCCCTGGAGCCAGAGCTCCTGCAGATTTCTCCTGCTCCTCCTGCATCCCTCAAAGTGGGGGCAGACAGGGGGACACCAGCTCCAGCCCCAGCCCTTTCCCCCCAGGAATCCTTGCAGCCCAGCAGGAAAAACCATGAAAATCACTTTAAGGGGGCCCTGAAAGCTCCTGGAGAGGAGAGGCAGCACCTGCTCCCCCCTCCCTGCAGCCAGGCTGGGATTGTCACCTCGGGGCCAGTGCTGTCCCCTCAGTGCCACCCCGGGCTGCCACCTCTGTGCTCAGCCTCCCGTGAGGATGAACATTTCTGCAGCTCACTGAGGCTGCACCAGGGCTGGGGAGGAAATGAATTCTGCTCCTCTCCACTCTGAGATGGGGAATGATTTGCCAGGGATTTGTAAGAGGTTTTATGTGAAATCTGCCTGAATGGGCTTTCTGTGGAGAGAAAGAGAAAGGCTCCGAGAGCAGAAAATATGGTTCTGTCCTAATAGGATAATTTATTAGTAGGGACAGTCAAATTAAAACCAGAGAAAAGACAAAATAATATTCCCTGGCAGCTCAGAAGTGCTGCTGCCATTGTGGGGCTGTGAAGCTGTTGGGGCACGGATTTCTCCCACCCCAACATCCCTTTGATCCCTGCAGAGCAATTCCTGGGCAGTGCTGGAGCAAGCTGAGCCTGGGCTCCTCCTGACAGAGAGCCTGGCACTCCTGAATGCTCTGCACACATTTCTGCAGGCCCACCTGCTCCTGCTCTCCCTGGATGAGGCCTGGGATGGTGCCAGGGTGCTGATGGCTCCGTGGGCCTGGGGAGCCAGGTTTGCTGCTCATTGCCACACTCCCTGCCCTGCAGGGGAGTTGATTTTCTCAGTCTCAGAGAGCTTTGGATCCAGCTGAGTTCAGGGGCAGAAAAAAACAGGCTGTCACCTCCTCCACTGTGACTGTCCCTGGTTTGGTGACAACTGAGGACCTCGTGTGCCTCTCTGCTTTCTTCCTTCCCAGCCCTGGGAGCTGTGAGGGGCTGCAGGCACAGCCTGGGTGCTGTCCCACTGCTCCAAAGGCTGCCCTGCCAGTCCCAGAGTCACTGAGATGGGAAAAGAGCTCCAGGATCATCAAATCCAGCCTGTGCTCAATGTCACCCTCCAGCCTTGTCACCATCCCTGAGTGCCATGTCCTGTCCTTCCTTGGACACCTCCAGGGATGAGGATTCCAAACCTCCCAGGGCCGCCAATGTGCCCATTCCCAGGGGGATTAACTCCAGAAATTACCCCAACCTGGAGCAGGGATCAGAGGGGACACAGGGAAAGCTGCTGGAGCAGGGCTGGCACAGGGAGATGTCACTCTGGGGAAAGCCCAGGCTGCTGTGTCCCCAACACTGGCAGCACCCTGCAGAGCCTGGGATGGTCCCTGTCCTCAAAGGTGTGATCCCCATCCTCAAATTATGGTCACTGTCCTCAAACTGGGGATCTCTAGTGGCTGCCCCATGTCCTCTTTGGGTTTTCTGCTGCCTGGGCTGGGGACAGGCTGCAGGGCACAGCTCAAAGGACACTGCACTGAGCTGCAGCCCCAGGAAAGTGTCCTGCTGTCCTTGTGTCCTGCTGTCCTTGTCCCCTGCTGCCCTTGTCCCCTGCTGCCTAAGGTGAATAAAATTAAAAGACTCCTGACTACACGTTGAATGCTCAAAGTGTTAAAAGCTAATAATTGTGCCCTATTAATTGCTGTATGCCATTTGTACCCCAAACCCCAGGTAGGCAATCCCTCGAGCTTCCCCCTTTCCAATAAAGGCATCTCCTGCCCTGGTTATTTATAACACTGCCCTCGTGTCCTGCTGTCCTTGTCCCCTGGTGTGCTTGTCCCCTGCCAGCCGCCTTGGGCTGGCTCTCAGCAGCTGCCCAGGGGCTGTCCCAGGGCCCTGGGGAGGGGACAAACCCTGCTGTGCCGTTCTCCATCACACCCTGCCCGCCTGGATCCCCGGGGAGCAGGAGGAGGGCTGCAGGGACACGAGGTTTGCCCTTTGTGGAGCAGCGAGCTGTGAGCTGGAGCAGCCTCCCCCTCCTGGGGAACTTCCAGGTGGGGATGCCTTAATGAGCCAGCCACAAAGGTAATTAATTGCTAATGACCAGGGCAGCTGAGCAAAGGCTCTGCAGGTCGCCGAATTCCCTCACTTCCCCCGAGGTATTTCACAGGATGCCTCGGGGCCCTCTGGATCTGGGAAATGCTCAGCTCTCTCCTGTTTTGGGAGGAGTTTTGGGGAAGGAGCAGCAGGCAGCAGGATCCTGGAGGTTGGAAAGCCGTGGCACCACTTCCCACCCTGCATTCACGCAGGACAAACCCCCCCAGGTGCTTTGGAGGAGAGTTTACTACTCCTCTGCTGGCTTCCAGCAGGGCTTCCAGGGATGCTGGCACTCCCCTGGAGTGGCTGGAGCAGGGCAGGATGCTCCTGTCACTGGGGGAGCTCAGAGACAGAGGGCAGAGCTCCTGAGGGACAGCTCTGCTCTGCTCTGGGGCAGGGACAGCACCAGGGAGCAGCTGGAGCAGGGCCAGGCTGGATTTTGGGAGAAGGTTCTTCCCCCAGAGGGTGCAGGGCACTGCCCAGGGAATGGGCACAGCCCCGAGGCTGCCAGAGCTCCAGCAGGGTTTGGACCCTGCTCAGGGGATTGTTGGGGTGTCTGGGCAGGGCCAGGGGCTGGATTGATCATCCTTGGGGGTCCCTTCCAATCAGAATATTCTGGGATTCTGTGATTTTATGACCCTGCAGTCCCAGGAGCTCCCCACCACCCTTGGGTGCTGTTCTGCTTCCCTGGGGCACCCTCAGCAGTTCCTTCTCCTTTTTCCAATCCCAGAATTGCCTTTCACTTGTGCCATTTGCCCTGGGATTTCTGCCTCCTCTCCTGGGAGAGCCCAGGAATTTCTGGCAGGGTTGGAAAGGTTTTCTGCTCATTGCTGACCCTCATCCACTGTCCAGAGAGGGGGGGTCCCAGGCCAGAGCTGATGTGGGTCACACTCAGCAGAGGAACCCCGGGGTTCAGCTCCAGAGAAAAGGAACTTTGGGACTCAGAAATGTCCCTGGCAGAGGGTACAGCCACATGTCACCTCCCCTTCTGGCTCTGGGGGTTTGCCCAGTCTGCTGCCAGCGTGGTGAGAGCTGTCCTGGCATCCCTGGGACCATGGTGGGCAGGTGGAGGGAACGTCCCTGGACACAGAGCTGGCACCCACAGCCAGGGCTGAGGCTGAGCAGGAGCAGAACAGAGCTCAGCCTGGCAGGGACTGCCCAGATCTGGTGCCCTCCTCACCAGGACACTGGCACAGGGTGCCCAGAGCAGCTGTGGCTGCCCCTGGATCCCTGGCAGTGCCCAAGGCCAGGTTGGACAGGGCTTGGAGCAGCCTGGGGCAGTGGGAGATGTCCCTGCCCATGGCAGGGGTGGCACTGGATGGGATTTTAACTCCTTTCCACCTCAAAGCCCTCTGGAATTCCCTGACCCATTTCCCTGCAGCCAGGACTGGGCCAGAGGAAGGTTTGATTTATTTTTTGTGCCACCCTGCAAGCAGCCCCTGCAAGGTGGGCAAGTGTCCCTTCTTGGGCTGTGCCAGGGTGGCCCAGCCCGGTGAGGGGATGCCTGGAGAGGCACCCAGAGCCTGCAGGGCCCTGGGATTGCAGGGAAAGGCTCCAGGTGGGATGGGAGCAGCCCAGGGCAGGGGCACACCCTGGGAGGAGGCACAGGGAAGAGTTTTGTTTGTGCCAGACCCTGCAGCTTCTGTGTCACTCTGCTCACAGCCTGGTGCTTCTTTCCTGATGTGCAGCTTCTGAGGTCTGAAATTCCCTCAGGCATGGATTTGTCCCCATGCCATGGGGCAGTGGAGCAGCTGGAGGGGTGGGTGACCCTTCCAGGACTCTCTGGAGCAGATGGAAGAGCTGATGGACAGAGTTTTCCTGGAGCTCTGTCTCCCACTTTCCAGCAGAGAACCCCCACAGCTTTGCACCCCTCTCTGTGCTTGGGACAAGCAGCTTTTCCCAGAGGGGCCACTGGTGGGTTTTACCTGGTCACTTGAGGCCAGGGCAGGGCTGCTTTTCCTGAGGAAGGTCTCCTACCCTGCTGCTCTTAAAAATCCCCTCATCCCTCACCTGAGTGTGGGAGAGCTCATGGTGGGGATGTTTCCTTGGCACTGTGTGGTGCAGGAGGAATCCCGGGGGATGTGGGACCTTCCCATGGGTACCAAAGTTTCTCCTGGCTGGAGGAGCTGTGGGTCAGGAGCTGCCCTTTCCCCCATCCCACAGCAAAAGCAGAAATGACCAATCCTCCCCCCTCCATTCCTGATGCAGGAAAAGCCTCTCCGATATTAATAAGAATCTAATTTTCCATTTATTGTTCCATGAATTAATTACACTGCGAGTAGAGTTACCTTTTACACAGCCATTAAACTTCAGGAAGGCCTCTTTATACCACTCCATGGATAATTTAATTAGCATACTAATGTCTTATTAGCTATAAACCCAAAGCTGGTTTAGAATCACTTTAAATCCAAACTCCAAAGCTTTCAGCCACCCCCCAACCCCTCAGCCTGATGTGGGCAGAGCAGGGCACAGATCCTGGGAAGGGTTTTCCAGGTGTTTTCCCCAGCTGGCACTGCTGGGATGCAGCAGTTCCTGCCCAGCATCCAGAGGGGGAGATCCCAGAGAGCAGCCCCCACTCCTAATCCTTATTTCATTCCCTTTTAGCTCTCCTTGGAACTCGCATTAATTGGGTGAGGCTGGGAGAGCCGTGATAATCCATTAGGGATGGACAATTAAAGCCACCCAGGGGACGCTGGGGGCTGGGCAGGAGCATCTGTGCTGCTTTCAGGGGTCGTGTCCCCATCCCTGGCGGGGCAGGGTGGTGTCACCTCCTCCACGGGACACCCCGGGGCTGAGGAGGGGCTGGATTCCCAAAGGATCCCCCCAAGGCAGGTGGGAGCAGAGGGCTCCTGTCCCCTTGGAGGGTGGTGTCCCCTCTGTCCCTCACTGCCAGCAGCTTTGGGATGAAACCACCACAATTTCTGTGCTGTTCCTGCTCCGAGATCAGTGACAGCCCTGGGATTGTGTCACCTCCTTTTCCATGACCCCAGACATCCCACTCACACTGGGATCAGGCCTGGCCCTCCTGAACCTTTAAACATCCCCATTTCTGTGTGAAACCCTTTGCAAAATGACCCCTCGTGTGATCCAGTTCCTGAGTGGAACTTTTTTCTCCTCCCCACTTTGCCCAGATCTTCTGAGCTAATAAATAGCTTAATTTGGAGGTTGGAAAATTGACTCAGAGGCAAAGTTTAACTAAATTGAAGAGCAAGACTTCTGCTCGAGTGTAATAATCTGAAAATAATTGATTAATTTGCATGATCCTTCGTAATTGCTTCAATTTACACCCAAGAGGCCACTGTCATCAATAGATGAATAAGACATAATTTTTTAAGTCCCAAGAATGCACGGAATGGAATTTGGGAGATTCACTCGTTCTGTGGGAGGAATTGGGCTAGAATTGGAGTCACTCATTAATGATGTAATTACATTCATTATCCTTGGGGAAGAGGAGGCTCCAGCCCTGCCACAGCAACACCAGTCTTGGGGTGGAGAGATTGCAATGGGACAGGGACAGCAGCAAGAGATTATATTATTATTATTATTATTATTATATCCAAATATAAAATAATCCAAAATAAAGAGATTAAATCCCCAAATTCGACGTGGATGCTCCCTGAGGATGGCAGAGCAAAGCACCTCCTGCAAGGTGCTCAACCCCCAGCTCAGCCTTCACTGCAATACATGAGGTTCCAGCAGGGAGCTCAGCCCTAAAATAAAGGATATTTTCCAAACCCCGGTGTGGGTGGGAGCAGAGGAGGGCAGGGATGAAGGCAGGTAAGGAGCAGAGTTCAGGGAGGTGTTTGGGCCACACAATGGCCCTTCAGAAACTGCAAATCCAACCTTCACAAGGTCAAGGAACAGAAAATACAGCATGAAAGAGGGGAAACAGGAAGCCGGCAAGGAATGGCAAGGAATGGAAACAAACAATGGATAATTCAAGTCTGGCAGGAAGAGGAAAGGCTGCAAAGGAACCAGGCAGCTCTGCTGGCTCCCTGGGAGTTAAAAGGGAACAATTAAGGAAGATGAGGACACAGCTGAGAAGTGAAATGATTTCATTTCATAAGTTCTCACCTCAGGGGACGTCGGGAAAAGTCTGCTCCCGACTTGCTCCTTGCTGGTAATAAAGGTGAGTTGCTATAAAGGATTAAGGGATCAAATGAAGAGGTGCTGGTGCAAATAGGGAATTTAAAGAATATTGAGTGCCTAGGCCTGCATGGGACACTCAGGGGTTGAGGAAACCTAATAATGCCAAGGCTGAGCTGCTGAATGAGCTGCAAGTGTTCATCCTGCTGGAAAAGCTGGTGTGGGATCAGAGGGCAGGAGAGCAGCAGCAATCCCTGTGTGTGTGCACAGGGACACTGGGAATGCAGGGAGAGCTGCCTGGAGAGCCCTGGGAGGCACCAGCATGGGGATTGTGGTCAGGGCTGTGGGAGGGTGAAGCTCCTGCTGGCTGTGATCCACCCTCAGGATGCTGAGGGATCCATCTCACCTTGGATTGCTCCTTTTATCCCATTTCATAGAGTCCCAGAATGGTTTGGGTGAAAAGGACCTTAAATCCCACCCAGTTCCCCCCCTGCCATGGGCAGGGACACCTCCCACTGTCCCAGGTCACTCCAGCTGACCTTGGACACTTCCAGGGCTGGACCAGCTTCTCTGGGCACCCCGGGACCTCTCCATCCTCACAGGGAACAATTCCTTCCCAAGATCCCATCCAAAACTCTCCTCTTTCACCCTAAATCCCTTCCTCTTTGTCCTGTCATTCCAGGCCCTTGTGAAAACCTTTTTCAGGGCTTTGGGGTGATGGAGATGAGGTGGCAGCAGCCGAGGAGCTGCCTGGGGTTTGCAGCTCTTCCCTGGAGCTCCTGTGGAAATGTCCCCAGAGGAGATGGCAGAGCAGCTAAAGTGGAAAGATAGAAAAGGTAGTGAGGCAGAAAAAGGAATCAGATTGGAGGCTGTGCGTGCTCAACCCTCTGTGCTCCTCTCTTATGGTGCAGAACATGGAATTATTCCCTTCCCCTTGGGTTTGCTCCCTAAAAAGCAGCTTGTTGTGCCTCCAGTTACATTTTTTTCCACCCTGACCCTAAGAAGAGTAGGATGGGGTCAAGATCCCCACAGCCACGGGATCTTCCCCCAGAGATCTTCCACAGAGGAAGCCCAGCCAGGCCCAGCTGGGGAGATATCCCAGATCCCAGGGGATTTCTCTCCCCTGGACACACCTTTCCAGCCTGGGACTCCTCCCCACAGCACTGACACCACTGAGGCTGGGGTGAAGACCTCTGAGGAGTTCAAAGGAAGTTTCTTTGGTGATCACACCCCTTATTTTAGAAATCCTGCACAGCTTTTGTTGCCAGGGGAGTTTCCTGCCTTTGAGGAACCCCTCAGCTGCAGGCCAGCTCTGCTTTAGAGAATGATTTCCAGGAGATTTCCTTGGTGTAAAATCCCAGCCCTAAAATAAAGGATATTTTCCAAACCCTGGGCATCCCTTGCTGTCCTTTGCACTCGGTTTCATGTGGAGTTTTCCAGCCTGAGGGCATTGCTGTGATCTCAGCACGGTATGGAAATGCAAACACGGGGCTTGGGACACCCTGCCCGTGATTTGTGGGCTGAAAATGCCACCGAGGCACGAGGAGGGCTGGAACACTTGGGTGACTTTTAAAAATCCCTGTTCAGCTCCGCTGGTATTTAGAGGAGAGATAAATTTGGCTCCTGTTGTTCTGGCTGAGGCAGGGAAGGGAGATGGCTTGGGAGTCATAAAGTCTCTGTCCTGCAAAGACCTTGGATCTGCTGCTGATCCCACACCTGAGGAGCAAACGGGCTGCCTGATGGTCCTGCCTCTGTCTCTGTAGTGGTTTGAAAGCAAAACAAGTGAGATGCTCCAAGTCAGAAATACAATTTCATAGGAAGAAGAAAAAAAAAATGGTAAAATAAAATAAATGCAATAATACGAAAGACCACTGACAGAGTCAGAATACAACCTGAGTGGGATGATGGAAGC
>JBBMKD010000034.1:1789976-1826771 GCA_037834095.1 Argya squamiceps
GGGACTTGTGCAGAGCCACCAGGTCCCCCCTGAGCCTCCTTTTCTCCAGGCTGAGCCCCTTTCCAGCTCCCTCAGCCCCTCCTGGGGCTCCAGACCCTTCCCCAGCTCTGTTCCCTGCCCTGGACACGCTCCAGCCCCTCCAGGGCTCTCTGGCTATGAGGAGCCAGAACAGGACACAGCCCTTGAGGTCCCCCAGCAGTGCCAGCACAGGGGACAGGCCCTGCCCTGGTCCTGCTGTCACACTGGCTCTGATCCAGGGCCTCCTTGCCCACCTGGGCACACCTGGGCACACCTGGGCTCCCTCAGGCACCCTCAGGTGCCCCCTGACCCCAGAGGCCCAGAGCAGAGCCAGCCACGCTCAGCCCTCCCAGAGGAAAAGGACAATCCCTGCCATGCTGTACCCAGCACTCCAAACAAAACTGGGGGCCACAGAGCACTGGGAAATGTCCAGGACAGAGGCCACCAAGCAGCTGGATGGATGTAAATCAAGGAACAGGATGGATGTCCACAAAGCAATGGCAGCAAACCCTTGCTGGTCTCCAAAACAGAACGTGGATCACGGGATCTTGGGATCACAGAATAGTTTGGGATGGAAGGAACCTCAAAGCTCATCTTGTTCCCTGCCATGGGCAGGGACACCTCCCACTCTCCCAGGGTGCTCCAAGCCCTCCAAGCCTGGCCTTGGGCACTGCCAGGGATCCAGGGGCAGCCACAGCTCCTCTGGGCCACCTCAGGGCCTCACCATCATCACAGGGAAAGATTTTTTCCTGATATCCAATCTAAACCTCCTCTCTGTCAGTTGGAATCCATTTCCCCGATGGAAAAGCTCTGGGAATGCTGTTGTGTGAAGGCCACACAGGGCAGTGTGGGCACAGCCCCCCAGGGATGTGTTCTGCAGCACATTCAGAGCACATTTTGGGACAAGCAGCCCCCAGTTGCTGCTGGCAGCTCCCCTGAAAAATTCCACACCTCCCTCCCAAAGCGTGGTTAAGCTAATGGGTCTTGAAAGGAAATTTTCATAATCACTTTGTTAGCAGGGCTGAGGCAGCACGGCTTGTTCTCCAAAAACCAGCTGGAACAGCTCGGCTAAAATTCAGGAAAAAACAGAAAAAAGAAATCAACCTGAGGGAAACCCAGCATGGAAAATTGAAGCCGTGGTGCTGGAAAGCAGCTGAGGAGATCAGCGATCAGAGAGGAGCCTGAGCAGCACAAAATGTCAGAGCCTGAGGCTGCGCAGTGCAGGGAATGATCCTCACTGCAGCCTCAGAGCTGCTCCCAAGGCACAGCCCGCCTGGAACCCTGTGAGGAGCAGCCTGGGAACGGGAGCACCAGCCTGGGGAGCAGCTGGGAAAGGGGCTCAGCTGCAGGAAAGGAGGTTCAGGGGGCTCTTTGTGGCTCTGCACAGCTCCCCAACAGGAGGGGCAGACAGGGGCAATCAGGAGCTGCTCCCAGGGGACAAGGACAGGATGAGCGGCCACAAGTTGCACCAGGAGAGGTTCAGGTTGGAGATCAGGGAAAATTTTCTTCCCACAAGGATGGTCAAGGCCTGGCAGATCTGTCCAGGGCAGAAGTGGAGTCACCCTGGAGCCATGTGGATGTGGCACCTGGGGACAGGGGTCAGTGGTGGCCTTGGCAGTGCTGGGGGAATGGTTGGACTTGATGATCTCTGAGGTTTTTTCCAACCTCAATTCCATGATTCTGTGCAAAGGGTGGTCCTCTCTCCCCCCTGCTCATGTCCTAATCACACAAGCCAGTATTAAAGGGTAATATTTGGATTATTTTTAATAAATTTTCAGCAGGGCCAGTTCTCTCACCTCACCTACAGCCACGGGGTGCACTCCAGGGAGCACCAGTTCATGTGCAGAGGGATTTGGGAACACCAGCCTGGCTTTGTGAATCCTCTCCAGTGTTTGCTCCTTGGTGGCTGCCTCTCATTGTTCCCGGGTATTAAAGCTCTTGTGTCAAGGAGAAAAGAAGTGGCGTTCGCATGTCTGCCTTTGAACAAAACCATTGTTCAGCTCCATCAACAATTTAATAATCCTTCCCCGGCAGGACAATGGCTGGGGGGAAATCGTTGGTGCAGGGGGGCCGGGAGCCACAGAGCCAAGTGCTGTTCCCGGCCTTTGAAGTCAGGGAGGTGTTGGAGTGACAAAAGACATCACAAGTTTATGAAAAGGGCTCGTCTCAAGGAGGGGATCTGCAAACAAAGGGACCCGAGACCCCTCGGAGGGAAGCAGAGCAGGGAGAAGGAAGAGCCCTTGGAAGAGAGTCAAGCCAAACCCCAAGGAAACCGGGAGAGGAAATGACAGTATGGATTTGCATGTGGACGCTTTGTTTCCTTGCCACGGATCATTCCTGGGCTGCTCCTGAGGAAAGGGAGCACCCTCACATCATTCCAGCTGTTTTACAGCCTGTCCTGAGCCTGCCTGGGCTGTCCTGCAGACACCCAGGGGGAAGAGGTAGATCCCTGCAGGAATTTTCAGTGGTTGTGAGAAGAATCAGGGCATTAAATGCAGGGTGAGGCTCTTGGGCTGCACTGAGGGGGAAATATCTGTCCCCGATGGAGGCACACACAGCCCTCGATGCCAACCCCAGCCCTGGGGAACCAAACCCACCCGAAATCCAACACCCAGCAGTGCTGGGAGCGTTAGGACAGCAGGGACACGGCCAGGGAACTTTGCAGGAAGGATCCCACATCAAACGGGGCCGTTTCCCTGCTGATTGCTCGGAGATGCAGAGCCCGAGCCCCAGGACTGCCGAGCCCCTTTCTCCGCAGTGCAGCCGTGCCACAAAGCAGCTGAAAACGCTCCTTATTGACGCCTCCAACGCCCACAGACTGCCAGGCTGGAAATCTGCAGTGGGAGCGCCACGGGGAGAGGTTTTGTGGCTGGCACGTGGCAGGAGCAGCCCCGGTCACATCCTCTCGTGGTGCAGGCAAAATTCACCCCAAGAAATTGCTTGAATTGGACCATCTGCCCTCCTACTGTGATTCTCCACCAAGCACTGAAAGGATCTAATGTCCAGGACTGGGGAGAAATCCCCTTCTCCTGGAAAAGCAGGAGGGATCAGCGCCGAGGCTGAAGGAGCAAACACGGGATATGGGGAAGTTTAGGAATGGGGCAGCCTGCTGATGGCTCATTTGGGGAAAAAAAACCCAAAACCCGATCAGTTTAGGAACGGGGCAGCCTGCTGATGGTTCATTTGGGGAAAAAAAAAAACCCCGATCCTGATGAATTTTGCCGTGCCCGGTGTTTGTTTTTAGGATGGCAGCAAGAAGCCCTTGCGGGAAAGCAGGGAAAAGACGGATAATCGCTTCCGATAGGGAATATCAACTTCCAGCTACCCCTGGGTGCTGCAGTTTACAGGCTGCTGGAGGAGAGATGCAATAAAGTTTGCACCACTCGAGGGAGGCCTGCCAGAGGCAGTCCTAAAGGCTGCCATGAATAAAACACACTTTAAAGAGCCAGCGAGGATTACAAAATCCTAAAATCCAGGCAGGACAAGCGGGATACATCATCCCCCCCCTCCACATCAGAGGCAGGCTGGCAAAGGGGATTTGCCCAGAGCACAGCACCAGGGAGATGATCACGGGGAGATTTGGATTTCACGGTCCAACGGAGATGGATGAGAATTTCCAGAATCGGTCCAAGGGCATCATTTTTAGCAGTTATTTTTCCAAAGGGAGGAGACTGGCAAGAGCAGGTCTGCTCCTCATGCGAGGGGAAATCCGTGAGCAGCCGGGAGCAGAGCAGCCTCTGTGCCCAGGTGGGGAGCTCCGAGGGATCTGCCATCCGAGAGGTCCGGGCCAGCGATTGACCCTTTGAAGGAAGCCGTACATCATCATTAAAGAGCTTCTCGTCCCGGGGGACTCCGAGGCAAAACAAGCCCGGCGCTGCTGTCCCGGTGCGGGAGCAAAGAGGGCTCAGGGAATGACAAATGGAACGCGCGTGGGCGGCGGGGTTTACCTGCAGCCCTGAGCACGGGAAGGGCTCGGGATCTGCTCCTCAGGGAAGCTGATAGGGGAACAATAGCCTGCAAGTGGTATTGTTTGCAGGAAAGGCGAGATATTTGCCTTTTCTCACTGATGTTGCTGCATCTCTGTGGGGGCCCCTTCCTGCGTGGCTAATAAGCAGCAAGACGCCAGACGTGGAATACAAAAAAAAAATTCCTTTGGCTTTGATTCGTTTTCTTTCCGGATAGAGTCAGCCTTACTTTTGTCAAGATCCCTGTTGTCTGGGTAATTTCATCTAGAGATCCTCAAGGAGCAGAGATCTCCACATCACTCCAAGTTTAATATCTCGGTTTGAGCTGGCATATATTCCAGCAATAATTTATACAGCTGAAGAAGGGGGAGAGAAAAAAAATTACTTCTGTCTAATTGGCATTACACTAATTACCAGCAAAATACATCAGGCAAATATCACATCTCCTCAGTCTCTGTCATTTTGCATTCCCTGCTCCATTTTCTCTTTCCTCGGCAGTGATAAAACAACACAAACGCCATTCCCACATCCCTGAGCAGGGATCACATCCTAACCCTCTCCTTTTCCTGCTGCCTCCTGGTTTCCTCAGGGCCAGGCAGGTTGTTCTAACCCAGACAGGCACAGCTGATGAACTGCTGTTCCCTGGAACCTGAGCATTCCAGCACCCTGCTCTTCCCTGCTGGATCCCTTCCCCAGCCTCTCCTTGTCCAGAGGATTCATCCCTGGAAGAGCATTTTATATCTGAGTAAATACAGAACACAGACTGCAGCAGAGTCACAGCTCTCACCCATGGGCAACCTGAGCTGGTTTATTCCTGATTCACAGCGTCCCTACCAGTCTACCCCAAATTATTGGGAAAATGATGTTATTTTAGCCTGATGGCACCAGTCTCACGCTGGAATAAAGGTGCCAAATGTAAATCCAAGCATGTCCAAGACCTACCACGAGCAGAGTCCTCCTCATCCAGCTCATTGTGAGCTCCCTGCCAGATGAGCCCTGGAACAGAGCACTTTGGAGAGATCCTTCCCTGCTCTTGTCCCCCAAGCCCAGGAATGAGGTCTGCATGTTTGTTTTTAGGGTTACAACCCTGGAAGGAGCATCCAGGCAGGACTCGGTGTCCATGACACCCTGGGAAGTTTCCATGCTCCCACCAGTGAGGTTCAGGCCTCCTTTTCCACGAGGGCTGAGGCTGAAATGCCTCACAGGGATCATTTGGGAACCTTGTACCCTGTTCAGAGGCACAATCCCCTCTGCATCCCACTGGGGACAACACACACAGACAATGTCCCTGCACATCTCTCCTGGGAGAATAGAACCTTCCAGCCACCAACACAGCACCTTCCCCCATTCCTGCTTCTTGGGAGCTTCTTGTCCTGCTCAGAGGTGCTGGAAAGAGCCCAGCTCTGGCCACACTGGCCAGGGAACAAGGACTGAGCCCCACGTGGTCACTGTTGTGTCCCTGAGCGAAGCGTGGCTGCCTCAGCTCCCAGGAAATGAGCCCTGGATGCTGGCAGGGAGCTGAGCTCTGGGAAAGGAGAGGCAAAGGCATGGTTTGATAACCTCTGAGGCACGGCAGCCTATCCCTGGGATGGCTGGCCACATCCATGACTAATGGGAGATTTATGGAGTGTCCTCTCCACCGGGGAAGCGCAGCGCCGGCGTTCCGGCCACTTAACGGAGGGGACTCCAAATCAGGATGGATGAGAACCCGTGGGAAGGAGACAGGAAGAGAGATTCTTCAATAGTGAGAGCACAAAGGATCAAATCCCAGGGAAGAGCCAACAACTGAGACTGACACCTGACCTGTCTCGACAGCAAAGCTGCCATTGATTTCAGCGGGGACAGGGATGAATCCCTTATCCTCCATCTCCTGCAGGAGAGAGGGATTTTCCATGTGAGGGATCCACACCTGACCAAGCCTTCAAACTCAGCCACCTGCTATTTTTATGAGAAAGAAACTGCGGTGTGGAGTCCACGGCAAGCTCAGATGGGAGACTTTGTAAGCTCCTCTGGCATTAAGTTTAAATCCCACACTAATGCAGGTCCCTTGCACGGGCAGAGGCAGGCAGGGTTATGGAGACATTCCCGAGCTTTGGGAGGCAGATAAAGGGGGAATAACTGCGGTAGATCACACAGGAGCTGGAAATGGCACGTCAAATTACTTCAAAAGGAGCTTTCTAAGGAAGCAGGTCTTTGAAAACAACAAATAGTCTGGGGCTGCTGAGGGATCCTGCCTGTCTGTTGCTTTTACACTCGGTGGCTTTTTCTGGTTTAGACGTGTTCTAAAGCTGAATGCCAAGCTCAGAATCCCTGCCTCCCGCAGAATCCCGGCTTCCTGCAAGTTCAGCTCTTTGTGGAGCCACGGAGCAGGCACGGTGGGAAAAGTGCTCTGTCTGGAGAGCAAAAAAATGGCCAAGAAATGTGACCCAGCAAAACCTCAGCCTGGTCACTCCCCTGCCCAGCTGACCATGGAGCTGTGCTGGGACAGCAGGATGGCACAGGGACAGGGCTGAGCCAACCCAGAGGGCGAGGAGGGACCTTCCTATTCTGCTCCCAAAACACACAGAGTGTTGTGGCTCAAGAGAAATCATCATTTCCATTCCTGGCTGTCCCTCACCTGTCCAAAGGAACGGCAGCAGGTCCCAAGTTCAAGCATGTGTTTTAAAATGGGCTGGGAAACACAAAAGAAGAGCCTGAAGCAGCTTCACCCAAGCCCTCACTCCGAGGAAATGTCCTCCCTGGAGAGGAAGAAAGGAACGTGGGACAAGCACAGGAGGGCCCCACCCTCCCGTTCCCACTGCGGATCTAATTCGGAAAACTCTTCCTGGAACTGGGTTTAACGAACTCGAGCTGAAGCCACGAATAGTTGGAGGCTGATGTAAACTATTTTTGGGAAATCGACTTTCTACCAAAGAAGGGATGTTGAGATTTGGCCCAGAGATAAGAATAGCTGTGCATGACCATTTGCATGGGCATTTGCATCGGAATTTGCAACCATTGCCAGGGAAAAGGAAAATGCCAAGTCCTGTGTGGGTTGGGCTCCCTGTTTTAATGTCACTGAGGTCATGTTCTGCCAGGTGAGAGCCCTTTCCCAGGCCTGCTGAGGGTAAACGTGATGGAAAATGTTCCTGCCTTGGACTGGAGGAGTTCCACGACACAGTTGGGCCTCCCTTGTCAGGGAGATGGGAAATATTCCCTTCCCAGGGACAGCAGAATTTGCCTTCCCTCAACGAACTCATTTATAATTCCGAGCTAAAATCCTCCATATTCCCATCTGTTTGTAGCTGATTCCCTTAAGGAAAGTCTCAAAGTTTGCCATGGAGCTGCCTGAGCCCAAGAGTGGCTCCAAGGAGTGGGGTGGGTTTGGGGTCAGCAGCTCCCAGGGTGTTCTCCAGCCCTGGGGGCTCTGCAGGATTGCACAGTGAGGGCAGGGTCAGCTCCCCAAGCTGGGCACTCACCAGGCACAGGGACAGCACCATCCTGGGCAGCACTTCCAGGGGGAAAGAGGAATAAAGATCAGGAGAAAATGATAGAATTTTCTCCACCCAGTAAATTCAGGGCAGGATGAATGTGAAGGATGTAACACAAGCGAAAGGGCATTGGAGGATTTCCACCAGCTGGCCACAGACAGCAAGAGGGAATGGAGGAGATCCCAGCCCAGCCCAGAATAGCAAGAACCAGCAGAAAACTCCCAAAATCCAATCCTGAATGCAGCAGGCACACACAGAGCCATGGGGACCTAGGTATTCTCCAAGAGAAGGCACCTTCCCACTGAAATATGCAGTTTTTTCTCTTGGGTGTTGGCTCCGAGTGACTGCACTGCCTGGACCTTTCACAATCACACCACGTGGGCTCTGGGACAGAAATGGGGGAGAAAAACAAGCAGAATCCAACAGGGAAATTTGGGTTCTTCAAATAACTCCTCTAAAAATGTCCAGGATCCATCAAGGACCTTTGGAGAACTCCAGGACAACCTTATGTGTGTGTGCGCTCCCACATAATCCTGTGAGGCAAGAGAGGCAGATAAATTATTACAGCTATTTTGGACAACGTCTGAAGCCAGGAGCAGCCTTCTTAGAAGGCCTTGAGAGGATTAAAGGCACTCTCTGGAGCTGGGAGCAGTGTGCTTGCTCCTGGGGCAGGGGAGCAGCCGTGCCCTGTTTACCCCGGGCTCCTGGGGACAATTAAGGGAGGTGACCTGGCTGGCGTGGCAGGACAGCTGCCCTGCCCTGAGCAGCTCTGGCATAAGAGTTTGCCCCAGACAAAGCTGCTGGAAAATATGGAAAATAAGGAAATAGGGCTGGAATTACAGCTCAGGCAGAAGTGTTGAAACCGGGATGGGGTAATCCAGGGCCATTTGCAATCTGCTGGATGTTGCCTGTCCTGATAAAAATCTTTTCCCAGCAGTGATTAAGCAAACCAGGAGCGAGTTTTGGGGATGAACCAACATTAAGTGTGGAAAGGAGAGAAGGTCCCGATTTATTCTGAAGAAATGCAGGTGCTGAGGATAACTGAGGGACCCAGAGAGAATTTCCAGAGGCAGATGAGGAGCAGAACGTGGTCACAAAGAATGTGGACACCCTAAACCTGGGCAGGAGTGGGAACTGCTGCAGGACAAAAGGAATCCCAGCCCTAAAGTGTTAAAAAGGGCTGAAGATGAGTTACAAAAACCCCAAACCCACAATGTCTCAGCTAGAGAGGAGTCCAAGCAGCTGCCAGACCTCAGCTCAGCTGGGCAGATGTGTGACCTGCTGGATCTCAGTCAGCAAAGACCAGAATGGCACAGATCTAGCTGCAATCCCACATCCCAGACAAAGCCCACACCAAAGCATTCCTCAGCCTCTGCAACAAAGCAGAAGTGCTGCATTTGAAAGAAAAACAAAACAAAAACAACTCCACAGACTCTAAATGTGCCTGGAACTCTTTCTGCAAGACAAAAGGGACATTTAAAGATAATGTAGGGAAAAGAGAATAGGTTTTAAGATCTAGAGGAGTCTCTGTGCCAGGGAAGGAGACAGAATGTAATTTTTTTGTCCCATCTGTTGGCTGCGAGGAATTGAACAACAATCGCAGTGAGAACCTTAAAAAGCAGCTCATGACTGGCACTAAAGCAGAGGCAGGAGGCAACGACTGCCCAGGGCTGCAAATCCATCCTTGTGGTGAGCAGGAAAAGAGGATGGTTGGCTCGGGAATAGTCTGAGCCATCCACCTTCTCGAGGAGCTCAGAGCTGGGGGTGCCCAGCATTGAGAAAACTCCAGGGAATCCTCAGAGCCCCTTCCAGGGCCTGAAGGGGCTCCAGGAAATCTGGAGAGGGACTGGGGACAAGGGATGGAGGGACAGGGAATGGCTTCCCACTGCCAGAGGGCAGGGACTCGATGGGAGATTGGGCAGGAATTGTTCCCTGGCAGGGTGGGCAGGCCCTGGCACAGGGTGCCCAGAGCAGCTGTGGCTGCCCCTGGATCCCTGGCAGTGCCCAAGGCCAGGTTGGACAGCCTGGGATAGGGAAAGATGTCCTTGCCCGTGGCAGGGGGTGGGACTGGATGTGTTTTAAGGTCCTCTCCAAGCCAAACCATTCCATGATCCCACGGCACTGCAGGGTGCACACACAGCCAGGTGCAGCCACGTTTCCATGCCATGGTCACACCGTGAACACAAACACTCCCAGACACATCACCCCTGCACCTGGAGCTGCTGTGGATGTCACCAAGTGCTGCTGGGGGGCTGTGGGACATCACCTGGACACGTCCAACCCACCAAAAAGCTTGTGGGCAAATTGGACACCACGCAGAGAGGAATATGAGCTGCAGGAACGGAAGGCTTGAACTATAATCAGAAGTTAGCAAAGAGGAGGAGGGAAACTTCTCCCCAGACTGCCTCTGCAAGGGTTGCCAAAAAGCACCACACACATCCAAGATGTGCCAGATGTTGCTGCTGCCCAGGAATGAGGCTGCAGGTCTGTGGTGGTGGCAGCAGCAGATGGCAATGGCTGGGAGGAGCGCGGGGAAGGGTGGGAGGAGAGGAAGAGAGACCCAGCTGCCAAAATCTCTTGCCTTGGCTCTGCTCACAGGGAGGGACTTGACTCAGTTTTCTTTCAAAGAGATCTTTAAATGTTGAGTTGCCTGAATGGGATCTTGGAGTACGCACCGGGAGAGGGAATTCTGGTGTTGTGGGACTCAGGGGGAGGAAAAGGGAGGAGCTGAAGGAGAGTTTAAGTGTAGACTGGTGGAACTGGGAGCAGAGAGGACTTTCCACTGGGAGGGCTCACATGGGGTCTCACACACTGTGCTAACCAAGTGGGAAATTCCTGAAGGGATGCTCCCAGCAGAAATCATGGGCTGGCATTTCATGGCCGTGCCACACACGGGTAAGACAAGCTGCTCCTTCTGGTTTTGCAATGCATCCCTCTAAATCTTCCCTGAAATAAAGGAAAACCTGCACTGGGGGGGTTTTATTGAGCCCAGCAGCCAAACCTGCGAAGTGGTGTCTCCATCCATCCACTCCTGCCATGCTGAGGGGTTGGGAGGGCTGGGACAGCACTGGGAACAGGCTGGGCTTGGCAAAGCCCTGGTGATGAGCCAGGCAGGAGGGTTTGAAACCAGCTCTGCCACAGAGCCCCAAATCCAAGCTCTGCTCCTCAGCAGCAGCCTGGGCTCTGGCATGTGGGAGCAGCCACATTCCTGCCCCTGGAGCACCAGGATCGCGACAGGGCAGAGGGAGGAGCTGCCAGCTCAACCAGGATCACCCAGAGCAGGCAGCCACCTCCGAAAAATGCAAATTGCAATTTCCTATTTCATTCCCCACCTATGGTGGAGTTTCTTCCCTGGAACTGTGAAGATAAACTCAGGAACATCTGGGAAGTGCAGATCCTACGGCACAGAGAGCATCGGGAAAGCTCATGAGGTGTTGTTAATTCCATACTCTGATCAGGGTTGTAACTGCATGCATTAAAAATGGCATGGGGTCTCCACTTGAAGTAACAGCCATAAAACAGATTTCGGGGGTGGAAAAACACGAATCAGAAATGCCTCATCCAATAAATCACAGTCTCAGACACGTTTGCACCACACAGGGACAGAGGGAAAACAGGCTCAGCGTAACAATTCCTAAACTGCTCATACTCAGTCCTGAAATCCTGTTAAATTCCCTTGATGGCTGATGGAGAGTGACTGGCACTGTCCCCACCCAAGCCCTGAGTGCACTGTGGCAGCAGGGCAGAACCTCCATGAGCACCAGCACTCCCAGGCTCCTTCCAACCAAAGCAAATCTGGGATCTGGGGGAACAGATGTCTTTGGGAAAAGCACCGGGTGGCCAAGGGGGAGACTGAGCTTCATTCCCAGCTCAGTGTGCCCCACCAAGGTGGGGAACAGCACAGGGAAATGTCGGGGAAGAAACAGTGGGCAGCCAGGGAAAATAGCAGGGATGACAAACGCCTGGGACGACTGAGGAGCTGCCATGTCAGTGCCAAGCTCCTGGAGAAGTCTTCACCAGAACCAGTGTAATTCCTCCTGCAAAGGGCCTGGCTCAGCCCCTGCAATACAGCATTTCACTGCAGTCTGCACAGCAGAAAGGGTCCAAAAAAGGAGGACACTGAGATGTGTGTTAATCAAGTGAAGAACCATCTACAAAGAAAAGGCATGGATCTGTCTTCCAGTTGAAACGCTATAAATAGCCTTGCATACTTGCTTATCAGATTGGTTCGGCTGCAGGGATAATCTCCTGGAGAAAGCAATGGAAGCCCTGTTATGTTGGATATTTATAACCAGATGAAAGCTGAGAAAATGCACAGTGGTGTCAGCCCGTGCCGCGGGATGGGGGAGCGGGATCCGGCGCGGCTCCGCGGTTTATCGGAAGGTCAGGAACGGCTTAGTCTGCCCAAAAACCCAAGATCTGATCTCTTTGAGGGGCTGGTGCTGCTGATGAGGCCAAGGCAAGGACATGGTGGGACAGTCCCCAAAAGGTCATGGTGGTCCCACATCACTGGAGAGGCTTTGCAGGGAACAAGTCATGATCCTCCTCTGGACAAACAAGGTCTGGTTGGAAGCAGGGATGTGGATGTGCCACACCTCGGGCAGGGGATGGAGCAAACACAACTCTGGTGAGCTGATCTAACACCCCCAGCGCCTCCTAATCCCCAAATCACCTGTCCCAGTGCCAGGGTCCCCTCACAGTCTGCTGAGAGGATCACAGCCCTGACCCCAGCTCCTCAGGTCCCCTCCAAAGTGCCGTGGCAGATTATCCGCAGAGCACCAGGACCAGCTCGGGATAATGCTGCTGGATTCCTGAGAGCCCTGACCTGCCACGGCCTCTGCACCCAGTGCAGGTCAGGACAGGTCCTGGAGCCACTGGAGCCCAACCACTGCCATGGGAAGGGAGCCAAGACAGGACATTCTGGGCATGGAGAGAGGAGCAGGGTTGTGGGTATTCCCTGGGAGCCTCTGCCATGTCCATACCACACATGGATCTGGTGGTGGATGGGCATGGGGTGATTCCTGCTCTCCTGGGAGGTGAACACACACAGGGCACCTTGTGCCAGGACAGGGAGCTGGTTTATAGGGCAGCTTTGTGATGCTGTGGGCAGGGAGCCATTCCTGAGGGCTCCAGACAGTGTCCCTTGGCCTTCCTCAGCCCTGTCCATCCCCGTTGGGCACACAACAAACATTCCAAGGAACATCCCAAGACAAGCCTCTCTGCCCTCCACCTTCCAGGTGCTCCCCTCTCTTCCCTCTTTCTGCTTTTAGCCCTGTGCCTCCCTCATCATCTCTGAGTTTCCTGTCACATTCCAGGGCTCAACCTTTCCTCTTCCAGGTCCATCACCCCCACTACCCCACCATATCCACCAGCTCATCCATGGGGCATCTCCTTGCTCACCACCCTTCCAGCCTCTCTTCAGGGAAGCCCAGTACTGTTACCCTGTGCCAGGGCTCCAGGAACTGCTCCAAACTGCTCTCCCCAGGTGACTGACTGCCACTTTTGGGGAGAAAGTGATCTGCACAACACTCGTGGACAGGAGGGTACAACAGATGGATTTGGGAACCCCACCACACCTTGCTCCAATGGTTGTAACACAGAGAACTCCAGGAATAACCAGGGAATTGGGAAGAGATGTTCCACTAGACCTGTCCATTTCCACAACAGAGGGACCAAGCAGGTTTGCAACTCCCTAAAAACCAGCTGAACACACGCTCAGACATCTTCCCACCACACACACAAATCTGTCCCAGAGTCAAGGATGCTCCCAGAAACACAAGGAGACTTCAGAACCCTCTGCCATCTCCTCCTCTGCCCTCCCAGGAATTTCTTTGACTCTGCCACCTCCACAGCCACCTCCCCTGGGGACACGAGCACAGAAGGCAGCAGGTACAGGAGAGAAGATGTTATGTGCACAGCCAGAGCCAAATCCAAGGAAGCAATGGGAGCTGGCCGGAGAAGACAGCTGGGGGGGTGGGCTGCAGCCAGGCAGGGCAGCACAGAGGCAGCACAAGCAGCACGACCGCGGGTGCCATCGGGGCAGGGGGGAGCAGCTCTCCAGTGGTGACCCCACAGACACCCCCAGGGGCTCTCAGGGAGAGCTGCATCCCACAAGGAGGTGACCTGAGGGCCACGGTGAAGGACACGTCGCTCTGGGGTTTGCCACCACAACCACCACCACGCTCCATGAGCCTCCACCCCGCGGATCTCCCAGCCCAGCCTGTGCCACTAAACCTGCTCTGCCCTCTGCCCCCTGGAACCGCCCATAGCTCTGACCCCAAACACACCTGGGGAGCTCCAGCACACTCCAACCCCCTGAAGTGGGCACAGGCACCCATGGGACCCATGGCTATGGCACACGAGCTCCCCACAGAGAGCCCCTCTGCTCACCCCTGTGCTGCCATCTCAGACCACCTTATCGGTGGTCATTCTCTCTCTGGTCATTCCAAACCCACCTGTTCCCCTGCCACACCCACCTCCTGCTTCCTGCCACACCCATCTCCTGCCACACCCACCTCCTGCCACACCCTCCTGCTTCCTGCCACACCCATCTCCTGCCACACCCTCCTGCTTCCTGCCACACCCATCTCCCACCACACCCTCCTGCTTCCTGCCACACCCACTTGTCTCCTTGACTCTTCCCATCCCACAGCTCACCCAGACCTCCCCTCTCTCACCCACCTCTCCCCTCCCCACCACTCCTTGCTGCTCTCTCGCTTTGAGCTCACCTCTCCTCCATCCTCCCATCCCCACCAAGCCGAGCGTGTCCCAGCAGAGCTCCATGTCACCCACAGCGGGGACACGGATCATGGAGGACCTGCAGCCCCAGGGGCAGGTCCCAGGGGAGGGGAGGACAGCGCGAGGGGCGGGCACGTACCGTTCTCAGGGTGCTCCATCTCCCCGATGCTGCCGTCGGGCGTGGTGCGCTCGTAGTGGTCCTCGGGCAGGGCCAGGGGCCCGATGCGGGGCCCTGATGAAGATTTGCTGCTGGGGGTCTCGGATTCCTCCAGCCCGCTGTCGTAGTAGCTGTGCTGGGAGGGGTCCTGCAGGTCCTGAGCCTGGCTGGCTGCAGAGAACGTCACTCGGCGATGAGGTAACTGCAGACAAGAGAGAGAAGCTGTTGCATCACCCGCCCGGCAGGTGAAGGCAAAGAGTGGGGTCATCCAACCTGACCCCATCCTCAGCACCCAGAGCCCTCCTGACAGACTCAGCACCAGGCTCCAGCCCAGCCAAGAGCTCCCCATCACATGTAGGGACACACTTTGCACGGTTCCTGTGTTCCCCCCAACCCATCGCTCCCTCCATGGCTGTGTCCCAGACTTTCTGTCACCCAGATGTCCCCTCCCATGGCAGGACAGCTCTGGAAGGGTTCCCCCATCACCACAGCCTCCTGCATCATTGTCCCCACTCGGCATGTTCCCAACACAACCCCAGAGCCTCACGTGGCCAAAGCCACCCCAAAGCCTCTCTGATGGCATCACTGCCAGCACAGAGCCACGGTGACATCCTCCCTCCCCTGCTGGCCCCCAGCCTGACCCAGCTCCATCCTCAGGGTTCTCCACCCAGGGTCACCACCAGCACTGCTTTGGTGTGCTCGTTAAGCGTTTCAAAGAGCCCACTTCACACTTTCCCTCCCCAGCTCTGCCTCATGCTCCAGCAGCTCCCTGCCAGCAGCCATTAAGCCACATCATTATCCCGCTCCAAATCCTTCCACCAAATCCCTCTTTGGCGTGATTACCAAGGAGTGGAGAGGGCAGCACGAGTTCAAGGGGCAAGGGCAGGGAATGAAACACAACCACCCGGAGCAAGAAAAAGCCACCGTGATATTTTTCCACCAGAAACGCAGGAAGAAACACAGGACAGGAATTATTTGGTGGGGATCTGAAGGTGATGAGGTGAGAGAGAGGAGCCAACACATCGTTTAGGCTGAATACCTTTTTTTGTGCTGGTGTCTTTACTACAAATCAGTGGCAATCAGGCGTCCCACACACAGCGAGCACCGGCCAGGAAGGGGAAGGAATTGAGACGAACAGAGGGAAGGAACACAGAGGGAGCATTTAGATGAGCTGCTTTAAGGTTGGTTGGACCTGATTAAATTCACCACAGATGCTTAGAGACCTGATTTAAGTAACTTCAGAGCTGTTAGGGCTGCTGCTTTTTTTTTTTTTTCCCCAAGACTTTTTTTTTTCCTGAAGAATTTGTAGAGAATCAGGGAGCTTCCAGAAGACTGGAAGCGAGCTAAAATAGCACCTGTCTTTAATGATGAGAAAAAAGAAGATCTGGAGAATTATAAAACAGTTAGCTTAATTTCAGTTCCTGGAAAAATACTGAAGCAGATAAAAGAACTCTTTGTAAGTACCTACAAGATAACAAGGAAATGAGTAACAGCCACTGTAGGTTTGTCACAAACAAACATGTCAAGCCATTGAACTCCTTCCTTTGAAAAGACAGCAGGCCTCGTGGAGGGAGGAGGAGCAGTAAATGTTCTAGCTCGACTTGAGGAAGTTTTTTTTTTTTTGACACTGTTTTAGCTGATTTTCTCATAAGAAATTCAAGCAAACAGTGGAGGAGCAGCACGGTACATCCCCGCCTGGGTGATGTGGGTGCAAATCATTTGGAACCATGGAAATCATGGAAATGAAATGCAAATCATTTGGAATCATGGAAATCGTGGAAAGTGTTATTGCCAAAGGAATTACTGTGGACAGCCTCTTCAGCTGGGATCATGGATCAAATTAAAGCTCCGGGCTGTGCCCCGAGTCCATTGCTGGGCTGTGTTCTCATTAACTGCTGGCAGGACAGATGTGGGATGGATCTGCCACATCTGCACCCTCGTGAGGAGCAATCACAGCTGGCTGAGGATCCCTGCACATCACGGGCTGGGGATCCACCCACGGTGCCAACCTCCCACCCAAAAATGCATTAATATTGGGATGTCTGAATGGGCTGGATGTGCCAGCTCTGCTGGGTGCCGGGAGGCTGAGCTGGGCTCCAGTTTTGAGGAGAAGTTCTGCCCCACTTCAGCAGAGAAGAACAGACAAGCAGTTGTTAGAAACCATGACAAAATATTTAAAAAAAAGAGAGAAATTGGTTGAGGGAAGAGAAGGTTAAGGGTGGAAAGAAAAAGCCTCTGCTTGGGATCACTGACAGAGAAGGAGTGACCCTCCCTCTAGGGTTAATCACTATGGCAAAAACCCCACAGTGGTAGCTTTGACTGAGTGCAACCACAGAATCGTGGTATGGTTTGAGTTGGAAAGGCCTTAAAGCTCATCTCATCCCACCCCTGCATGGGCAGGCAGCTTCCACCACCCCAGGTGGCTCCGAGCCCCATCCAGCCTGGCCTTGGACACTTCCAGGATGGGGCACAGGCACCCTGTCCCCGTGGATTGCCAGAGCAGAGGGTGAATCTCCCTGTGTCATCAAGGCACAGCCGAGCCCCTCTCGGGAGGGCTCTGGAGGAGCTGAGGACAAGGCAGCGCTGCCGAGGTGACAACGACCCTCTGGAGTCCCCTCCCAGCTCACAGGGATGGTGTAAAGTCTGGCATGCCCTCCCCCTGCACCCTGCCCACCCAGCTGAACCCAGTTCCCTGCCTTGGAAATTCTTTCCCATCCCGAGCTCCCTCCGGGCTCCTGTTTTCTCTCCGTGCTCACACCAGCCCCGGCAGACGGGCCGGGCTGCTCGGGGTGTCGTGATAACCCGAATAAACAACTCCCAAAGCCTGTGACAGCCACCACCCCCCTGCCCGGGGGGCTCCATCCCAACTGCAGCGCTTTTACCTGAAAAAAAAACCTCCTCTAAATGTCACCTCCTGCCAGGCAGCCCTCGAAAGGGCTCCTCTCACTGCGGGGCTCCCAAGCCCTGTCCCCGCAGCCCCACAGTGACACTGGCACGGGGACTGTCCCCCTCCCTCTGTGCCCAGCCCCACCAGCGGGTGCCCTGGGAAGCTCTGACCGCACAGCCCAGCCCTGCAATCATGGGAAGGCACGGAATCGATGTGTCTGTGCCTGGCAGAAATCGGGTTTGGTGTGACCTTTCCGGGGGATGTTAAAGAGCCTCTGAGCAGGTAGCAGCCCCTGCACAAGGAGCTGCCTGTGCAGTGCAGTCGAGGCAGGCCAGAGCCTTCTGTTTGAGGAGTCAAACACAGCAGGTCCAAGTCACAACCTGCAAACAGCAGATCTGTTTTTGGGGGCCTCATCTTTGTTTGGCCCAGTTTTTTCCCGTTCCTCATCAGAGGTGACCTTTCCAAGTTCCATCTCACCAGGGCTTCCTCCAGCACCTTCCTGCCCCCTCCAGCCTCGCAGGTTTTTCCATCTGAGGTCTGTGCCAGCCTCTTAACCCTGAGCTACTCATGCAGCATGACCCTTGGATCCATTTTAAAGCCAGCACTTCCCAGGATATCAGCCAGCATTCCCCGTTTCTCCGCACACGGCTTTGTGCCGGCCTGAGTTAAAATGCACTTTGTTTAAATGGGCCCAGTTTACCAGGCAATCTGGATTGCTCTGCATGACTGCTCTGTCCTCAGCACCCTCTCCCACTCCACCAATCCCCGTGGCAGCCACGGGTTTATCAGCAGTGATTTCAGATTTCCTTCCAGCCCATTGATTACGGCGGTGAATGGCAGCGGGCACGGCGCCGCTGCTGAGGAGCAGCTCCAGGAGAGCCTCGCCCCACGAGGAATCCCAGCCAAGCTTCCCTTCTCTGAGCTCTGGATAAACCAGATCTGCCTCACAATGCCGTGCTGAGAATCCCAGAGCCCCAGGTGGGAAAAGCCCTCCAAGGTCATTGAGTCCAAGCTGTGCCCGATCCCAGTCCAGAGCACCGAGTGTGTACCTTGGACACCTCCAGGGATGGGCACCCCAAACCTCCCTGGGCAGCTCCTCCTGATCCCTGACCACCCTTTCCATGGAGAAATTCTTGCTGCTGTCCAACCTCAGAGCAGTATTCATGCAAATAATCAAAATAATAATAATGATAATTATAAAATGGCCATTATCAAGTGAGCACATCCATCAGCCTCCAGCTGCTCTGTAGCCAAGACAAACCAGCTCTGCCTCTCCAGCCCCACAGGAATGCCTGGAGCAGCCCTTGTTCCTCCAGGACCATTTTAAACCTTTCCCCCCTAAGGAAAGGTTTAAAAGGCAGACCTGTCACGTAATGCCAGTGCCCAGTGTCCCCTGCCATCAGCCACAGTGAGTGACGTCAGCGCTATTTCCATCAGCCCTTCCCTGCTTTAGCCATTAATCCAGTTGTTCCCTGGGGCTGCCGAGGACAGTGAGCACTGCACAGCCCCAGCCAGCTCTTCCAGCTGCTCGTGGCATCACTGCCCTCCCAGTGCTGCCCATCCCAGGCTCCCCAGCTCCATGGACACCTCCAGAGCAGAGCCATTCCCACTCTTTGGTGCTAATTATTCCATCCAATTATGTCAAATATCTCTATTTTGAATGCCTTTGCTGGTTCCCACCACATGGGCAGGTCCCACATCCTACGTTGTTATGTCTCAGCCCAAATTACTCCAACTATTTAGTCAATACTTTTGCATTTTTCTCCATAATTAACAATTCTGCAATCTCCACTTGGAGCTGACAGTTCCTGAATTCCACCTCTTCCCAGCGCATTTTTTAAAGTACTTATTGTGTTGACTTTGTAATAATTGATTTTCCCCCAATGTCTTTGGCTTTGCTTGTTAATTTTCTACACTCCAGAACGACTCATTTCTCCTAATTGCTGTAACTCCCTCCTTTTACCCCCAGTATTTATTGGTTTCCTACTTCCAACTGCTGCCACTGTGCCGGAATGGGATTTGGGGCAGAGCTGTGTATTTTCTCAGCTGAGAAATTGTGGCTTTGGATAAAAAACCACATTTTCAGGGCTCCCCAGTGCTCGCTGTGATATTCCTGATGGGGACACCCATGCCAGCTCCACATCTGAGGGACAGACAGAGCCCCTGTCCCCTCTTCCCGCAGGGATGCTCTGATGGGGATGTTCATCCCTGGGAAAATGCTGCAGGTTCTGTGCTGCCACAGCTCAGGGATTTTTCCTGAGGAGGAATCATTGGCAGCTCTCCCTCTGGTGACCCCCATCTTCTGTGAAGTGCTCTCCTGCTTTTTGAGCCTGTGCCTGCTCCAGCCTCTGCGGATTCCAGCAGCAATGAACTCCCGGCCCATGTGCTGGCTGCAAAAGCTCTTCCCTTTGCTCCTGCCTCTGCTGCCTGCTCACTCTGCCTTGAACTTCTCCTACCTGCAGGGTTGTGAGGGAACAGCAGTAATTGCTGCTCGCTCTGCCCCTTTCCAATTCCACAAATCCGGGCTGCATCCTGCTCTGCCAGGTCCTCCTGCAGACCAGGCAGGTCTGGCCAGCCCTGCTGCCCTTCCCTGTCTCCTTTCCCTGCTGCCCTTCCCTGTGCTCCTTCCAGCTCTACTGCCATTCCATGTGCCCCTTCCATCCTTCTGTCCCTTCCCTCTGTCCCTTCCAGCCCGATTGCCCTTTCCTGTGCTCCTTTCAGCCCTCCTGCCTTTCCCTGTGCCCATTCCAGCCCTGCTGCCCTTCCCTGTGCCCATTCCAGCCCTCCTGCCCTTCCCTGTGCCTTTGCCAGCTCTGCTGCCCTTCCCTGTGCTCCTTCCAGCCCTGCTGCCCTTTCCTGTGCTCCTTCCAGTCCTCCTGCTTTTCCCTGTGCTCCTTCCAGCCCTCCTGCCCTTCCCTGTGCCCATTCCAGCCCTGCTGCCCTTCCCTGTGCTCCTTCCCTCCTGCCTTTCCCTGTGCCTTTTCCAGCCCTGCTGCCCTTCCCTGTGTCCCTTCCAGCCCTCCTGCCTTTCCCTGTGCCTTTTCCAGCTCTGCCGCCCTTCCCTGTGCTCCTTTCAGCCCTCCTGCCCTTCCCTGTGCTCCTTCCAGCTCTGCTGCCCTTCCCTGTGCCCATTCCAGCTCTTCCCCACTTTTCCAGCCACAGGGAAGCCAGGCCCAAGCTCACAGCTCCAGTTTTGGGGCTCATCTGGCAGCAGCAGGAACTCATTTTGGTGAGGAGTTTTCATGGGCTGTCCCTGACCTGCCTGGCCCTTACTGCACAGCCCAGACCCCCCCACACCAATCCCTGACTGTGCTGATTCCTTCTGCCATGAGGGCACGTTAGGGAAAATTACACTGGGAGAAGTTTCTTCATGGTGGTCAGGCACTGCAAGGAGGGTGGTGGAATCACCATCCCTGGAGGTGTTCAAGGAATGACTGGAGGTGGCACTCAGGGCTGGGTGACATCAAATCCTGATGATCTTTTCCAGCCTTAATGATTCCATGAGGATTCCCACTCATGGATGCTGGATGGGGCTAAGGGAACTCCTCAGCCCCTCTGATCCCTCCTGCCCCTTCCTTCCCTCATTCAAACATCTCCAGCTCCCACAGGCCCTGCACCGGGCTGATTCTCCTTGCTAAACCCAGGGAAAACAAACTCAAGTGCCAGCAGTGCCAGGAGGGAACAGGAATTTGGGATGTCACCACGTCCTCACAAACCCACGGCATCACCGCCTGTGCAGAGGGCAGGGACTGAGCAGCAGGAGAAATTCCATTGTTCACAAAGGAAACCATAAACTCTGCCCTGGGCACCCTTTTCCTGCTGGCAGGGATGGAGGGGAGCCACCCTGCTCCCCCCTCCCTGGGCACAGTGGGGAAAATCCAACCCTTGTTAACCGGCTCACTGCTGATCCCAAAGCAGGATCCACGACTCCCGGGCTCCTCTGGCAGCTCCTGTGCCTCCCCACACGCCAGCAGCTCCTTTCAGGCAGCTGCCAAAGGAGCTGCTTCCCCAAGAGCTGCCACAATGCAGCAACTCACAGGGCTGGGAGTGAAAGGCAATGTCAGAGCCAGCGCCCGGAATATCAAAATAAGTGACAAGGGGGCCATTGTGGCACGGGAGTTACTCAACTTCACATGGATTCATGATCCCCTCTCCTTTACAAACCAACCTGGAGCCATGCAACATCCCTGGGAATGGAGGGAAAGAGAGAAAGATAAGCCCATGTGCTCGGAATGACCCAGAGCCAGCTTTCCACGGGTGGAGGATTGGGAATTATTTGCTTTGCCTGGCGAGGAGCAGGGCTCCAGTGCAGTGCAGCCTTCGGAGCAGGAGGCTGAGGGGAATATTATGTCCATGGAAACCAGGGCAGGCCTCGAGGAAAGCTGGAGCTGAATTGCCAAAACCACCCAGGGCAACGCTCGAGCTCCAGGAAACAGGACACAGCTCGTTTTTCACAGCTCATCTGGGCCACGAGAGCTTCTGCTGCCGTGCTGGGGTGAGGATGGAGCTGAAACAGCTCTTCCCATCCTTTTCCATGGCCCTCCAGCACTCACTGTGCAGCCACTGCAGTGATTTTTGGAGGAGAAGCCCCCCAAGAGCCCTCCCTGCTCATTCTGCCCTCACCCTGCAGGTGATGGGAAGAGCTCAGGGTGTTTTCTGGCACAGCAGCACCCTGAGGGACAAGGGACAAGGGACAAGGGACAAGCACTGCCCTGGCTTGGTGTCACCTCCTGGCATCTACAGTTCCCCTCTGCTCCTGCCCCTGGCGGCCTGGGGGGTCCTGTGTGCCCCAAGGGTCCCTCCCTGCCCAGTCCCAGCATCTCCAGGTGTTTTTGGTTCAGCAGACCCAGCTGCATTCCCAGGGTTGCTCCCTGTTTGCACAACACACAGGAATTGAGGGAAGGGCTGGTGCTGAGCAGGGATCAGGTCCCAGGAGCTCCTCCTGCTTTGGACAAGGGAGGGAGAGGGAGGGAGCCATCCCTAAGCCAGGATGTGGTCTGTGCACACCTGTGAGACCCAGCCTTTTATTCAGAACACTCCCTCAGGCCCTCCCAAGATTCTGTCCCTGAGGCTGGTGTCTCCCAAAGAACCCTGGCAATCCTGGAGCACAGTTAAAGGCCCAAATCTGTGACTTTACTGGGGTCACCTCCAGCACAGCAGCCATGGGGTGACAGCTGTGACCTGTGATGCTCACGGTGGCTCCTGA
Organism: Argya squamiceps; assembly: GCA_037834095.1. Classification (NCBI taxonomy): domain Eukaryota; kingdom Metazoa; phylum Chordata; class Aves; order Passeriformes; family Leiothrichidae; genus Argya; species Argya squamiceps. The sequence continues at coordinate 1,812,418 of JBBMKD010000034.1, forward strand.
GGTGTCCCCTGTGTCTGCCCAAATAAATCCCTGTGTTCATCCCCAGCTCCCAACAACCCTTCAGCTGTTTCACTGTTGCCAAACCAGAGAAGGAATCCCTCCCAAACCCAGGTATTACCCCAAAAAGCACCTGCTCCCTCTCCTGAGTGGCTGCTCAGCTGACAATTAGCGAGTGCTGACCTTGCAGTCAGCAGAGCCAGTCTGCAAGTCCTGCCGAAATAATGATAGCAGAGCAGCCAGCCTCAAATGGACATCAGCTCCCGAGGCACTATTTAATGAATAAACCCAGGGAAAATGCGGGCTGACTCCACATAGGTGCCCTGAAGCCTCCTGAAATTTGCATGATGCTCAAAGAAGCCGCCAAAGCCCGGTGCCAACCTGCCTGGTCAGATCGAATTTATCTAACTCAGAGCAAGATCTAACGCAATTAGAAACCCATTTAGGCAGCCTGGGGACAGAGCCCGCCTAACCTCAGCCTATCCCAGCTCTGAGCCCATCCAGGAGGTGCCATTTGGCTTTTCTTTGGGTGAAATGAAGATGGGCAAGGAAAATACAGAAATAAATCACCGCAAGGCCGAGCGGTAAAATCGAAAGGGGTCATTATCTTTGTGGAATGATGTCTAAATTGGCCTGGCCTTGCTGTCCTGGAATGTCTGTCACCATCCAGCTGATAATGGAGCTGTTCTGGAGATGGTTGGTGTGGAGTGGAAATTGCCCTGGACGCAGCAGGAGGCCTCATAATCACGTTAAAACCATCTGAAGATCCCAGGGAGAAAAAGCTTCTGGAACTGGGAGCAACACTTGAATAAAACCCTCGAGGAATCCAACAGCTGCAGAGTGGGAAAATAATGCTGGGAAAATAATGAGCTAATCTGGCTCCCAGTTGCACCCAGTGGAGCTGACAGGGAGGGTTGGAGGCTCTGGGGAGAGCAGGGGGTCTGAAGCTGTAGACTCAGGACTCTATTAAAAAAAAGGGAGATAATCAGGAATCCTTTCCACAGAAAACCTGTCAATTTGTTGAAACCAGTTCATTATTCAAGCCAGCTCCTTGTTTCAGGGTTGGGGCATGGGGGGAGATCTTTGCTGACACGTGAAAATGAAAAAATGATGCTCTTGCAAAGGTACCTTTCACTTCAGGACTCCAGCCAAGTATTAATTATGGAGCTCAACTCAAAAAGGTCAGGCAGAATCATGCCTTCAGAAATTACTAGAAAAAATATATTTATATATAATATGTATTCTGATTGACTTGGGAAATAGGGGGAAGAACTGTCAATTCTTCCTGATTTGCTTTCAAATTGAAGATTTTCCTCTGAGGGCAAACTTGTTTTGCAGCCAGCTCGATTTCCACAGGCAAAGGGCAGCAGCTTTTCCTGTTTGCCCAAGGAGCTGTGCCTGTTCCAGAGGTCTGGGCACCCACACCCTGCAGAGATGGGCAGAGCCCTCACCTCAGTGGTCTGCACCTCCTGATGAACGGTGATATCAGGTGAGACAAACCTTCCTTTGGAGACATCAAACAGGTAGGACAAGTCACAGGAAGGCTTCTTAGGGCCACTTATCTCCCCTGCACTGCTCCAATCCCCATTCCCACTAGCAGGGACCCCTGGGATGGATGAGCTCCTCAAATCCTAGGATTGCTGTCACATCCTTGGCCAAACCAGATCCTGCCTCCAGACAAATTTCCAGCACATTAGCAAAGCTTTCTAATAAAAAACTCCTGATAGTCCCTAATAAACTGTGATCCACTTGAAATCCTTGGGAAAAAAAAACCCACCCAAGCTCCTCCAGGCACTTGCAGAGCCTGGAATCACAACACCCCAAAAGGTCTTGCCCAGCCTGAGTGAGAAGGAAAGGCTCTTCAAACACCTGAAACATGGATTTTTGCCTCCATGTGCTTTTGATGATTGAGCAGAGGGATGAATGGATGAGGGTGAGAGGAACATCACACATGGCTCCAGCAGGACACTTCCAGCAGGATCTCGGTGCAGAGCTCAGCCACGAGTCCCCCCCAGCAGGGCCAGAGCTCAGGCAGCTGTTCCCCAGCACTGGGAGGATGTGAAAACCAGGCCGTGTGGGAGCAGGAAGCTGCAGGATTTCATGTTGCTGGGGCCTTTCAAGGTGTCTCTGAGGAGCTGAATCAGGGCAGGCTGCTCTGACAGCTCCAGAATGGGATCAGCTCCCAGGGAGGGAGGTGGGGATTCGCTGCCCTCCCCAAAGAACAGCTCTGAACTTGGCTGGAACGTGCCAGGATCCCTGTGCCATGTGCAGATAGGAGATCAGGGCGGGTGTTCTGCAAGCTCAGGAGGATGTTTACATCCTGGGGAAAGGGCATCTGCAGGGATCTCTGGGCAGGACCCACAAGGCCTGGCTGTGAGTGCCAGAAGGATGGAAATGACGAGGTGCTGGAGTTTTCCTCCTGCTCTCCTGGCAGGTCACAGCCCACGCTCCCACCACAAAGCCACCCACGCTTCCCTGCAAGCAGCTGAGGGGTTGAGGCAGTAAACAGCTTCCACCACACAAGGCATTGATGCAAAACAACCAGGAATGTTTTGTAAGGGATCTGGGGGAGTTGTTTTCTTTCTGGTCTTCTCCCTGACCTCCTCTTCCTCCCCCGAGGGTTGGGTTGGGAATCACATTGGGAAAAGAAGCCTTTACTACAGGTAGGACGTGGAAACCAGGTCCTCGAGGGTGCAGAGACCTCCAGAAAAGTTCAGAAAGTCAAAGAATAAAATCATGGAATGGTTTGAGTTGGATGGGACCTTAAAGCCCATCCCATTCCACCCCTGCCATGGCAGGGACACCTTCCACTATTCCAGAGTGCTCCAAGCCCCAATGTCCAGCCTGGCCTTGGGCACTGCCAGGGATCCAGGGGCAGCCACAGCTGCTCTGGGCACCCTGTGCCAGGGCCTGCCCACCCTGCCAGGGAATAACTCCTTCCCAGTATCCCATCTAAATCTCTCCTCTTTTAGTTTAAAAGAGTTTCCCTTGTCCTGTCACTCTCTGCCTGTGTAAAATTTCTCTCCATCTTTTTTGTGGCTCTCCCTGAAGTACAGAAAGGGTCAGGACAAAAGTCAAGGTCAAGGAGGGACCTGTTGGGGGGAAGCTGAGTGAGCCCGAGCTGCAGGTCTGACTCCAGAGGTGAAGCCAAGGCTGAGCTTCACCCAGGTGGACTGGTGGGTGCTGCAGGCACGGTCAGAGGTGACAAGAAAAGGGGCACCAAGATGCCAGGGGTGACCTCCTCACCCCTGTTCAGTCCTCCTGTGTCCCAGCTGAGCTCTCTGGGGTGCTGAAGGATCAGGGCACTGCAGGAAGAGCCTCCTTTGGAATAATCTCCCCTGACCATCCTGGTTTCTCCCAGGAGCAGGGCTGGGTTGTGCAATGGCAGCCCAGCCATGCCCTGGGGATGGGCCGTGCCCAGGGCTCCTGGCAGGTGCTCTCACAGGACAGGGGTGTGGGGATGAGGGTGGAGGGCAGGAAGGTGATTTGGGCCTGGCACGGGGCTCAGCATTCCAAAGGATGTGCCAACCAGAGGGAGAGTTGCCAGGGCACCACAGGGGCTGAGTGTCCAACAGCCCACAAACCACAGAGGGGCTCTTTGGGACCTGCTCTGGCACAGCCCCACACAGAGGGATTCACTCTGGGGTCCAGGGACACCAGAGCACAGCAGCCACCCCTTTGCTGTTGTCCCAGGGCAGCCCTGACACAATTCCAGCCACTCTGTGCCCTTTGCTCCAGGCATTCCTTAGCCCTTGTTCCCTCCCTGGCCTGTCCTACATCCTGCACCCTCTCATTACTCCAGCCTCCTTCCACCCCATCCCAGAACATCCCAGAACATCCCAGAACACCCCGGCTCTGTCCTCACCCGGGAACACCCCACCCTCCACCCCCTGCAGCTGCATCCCACCCTCTGTGCTCCACCCCACCCACAGCCTCGGGGTGCTCCGTGGGCTGAGGGGCCACCAGTGCCTGGGGACATGCAGGGACCAGGGGACACACAGGGACACACAGGGACACACAGGGACACACAGGGACACACAGGGACCAGGGGACACTCGGGGACCAGGGGACACACAGGGACCAGGGGACACACAGGGACCACGGGGACCACGGGGACACACAGGGACCAAGGGGACACACAGAAACAAGGGGACACACAGGGACTACGGGGTCACACAGGGACCAGGGGGACACAGGGACCAGGGGACACACAGGGATTAGGGGACACACAGGGACACACAGGGACCAGGGGACACACAGGGACCAGGGGACACACAGGGACCACGGGGACCACGGGGACACACAGGGACCAAGGGGACACACAGAAACAAGGGGACACATAGGGACTACGGGGATACACAGGGACCAGGGGGACAGGCAGGGACCACAGGGACACACAGGGACCATGGGGACACACAAGGACCAGGGGAACACAGAAACCAGGGGACCCACAGGGACACACAGGGATCAGGGGACACACAGGGACACACAGAAACCAGGGGACACACACGGACCTGGGGACACACAAGGACCACGGGGACACACCCTGTGACACCCACCCTGGTTCTGCCCCAGGGTCTGGGTGTGGGGTGAGGCAGCCTGCAGGGCTGGGCCCCGCTCCAGGGAACAGCACTGCAGCTGAGAGCCCGGCCGAGCGGGCAGAGCAGTGCCGGGAATATCAATCAGGGAGGCTCGGAGCGGGCGGCCGCACACACAGCCAGGGCTTTCATCCCCCAGGATCCACAGCTCGGCCCGCAGAGCCAGCCAGGGGCTCAGCCCCGTGCTGGGAGGGCTCAGCATCCCTCTGGACTGGGGCCAGCACGGTCAGGAGAGACTGGGGAAAGCCAGGGGGAAGGGAGAGATCAGGAGAGAGGGTGGAGAGGAGCAGACACAGCTGTGAAAGAAGTGGGAAGGTTTGGGGGGGATGAAGGAGGAGTTCCCCTGATCCAAGCTAGGAAAGGCCAATGCTAGCTCCAAGGAGGCAGGGGAGAGGCTGAGGCTGTGGGAAGGGAGAGGAAGAGGAGGGCAGGGAGGAATGGCAGGAGGGGAACTGGGTAGTGCTGTCACCCAGCTCCGCGTGGGGAGCCTCAGGCAAGGAGCACAGGCTGGATGAGCCTTCAAGGGAGAAAGGACAAGGTCCCCAGCACTGGTGGGGCCAGGGACTGCCAGGCAGGAGAGACCTGATGGCCTCCCTGATGGGTTAGGGACACTAAGTGCCACTGTTTCTGCAGACACTGCTTACAGAGTGTCACCTGGCCAAGGCTGCCCACCCTGCTGTCACCTGCTGTCACTGTGTCCACCCCACTGCCACCCTCCACACTGCACAGCCCCCCTCTCCTCGGGGCTGTGCACCCCCTGTGCCACCTCCTACCACAGTCCAGGCTGCACAGTCCCCACTGCCACCTCCCTGGGGACAGGTGCCCTGTGCCACCTTCCCCGGGGAGACTCTGGCTGCATTCCCTACCCCTGACACACAGTGTGTCCCTGTCCCCCCTTGTCACAGAGACTGTGCTCCCCTCCGTGCCACCTGCACAGGGTGCTGGCAGTGAGCATCCCACTGTCACCTCCCACGCAGGGGTGCAGGCTGGGTACACCCCGCTGTCACCTCCCCCTGCAGCACAGCCTGCACACACCCACGCTACTCTGCCTGCACACCCAGCCTCTAGCCGGGGGTTGCTTTTCTTCCGTGGCTGAAGCTCCTCATTTTGAGGTCTCAAAATACCCCCACAGGGCTCTCACTCCCTGCAATCAACCCAGGTCTCCAGCAGAGACGTGCCAGGAGCCACCACACCTCCCTGGCTCACCTGGGGTGCCCTCAGCATCCTCACCAATGCCCCAGCACAGTGCACGACCCACTCCCCACCCCGTCCTGTGCTCCCCCAGCTCCCCCAGGCACCCCAGTGATGCTCACAAGCTGCTGTGCTTTGACACAGTCTCCCAGCAGATCAGGGATCCGCAGCCCCTCAACAACACCTCTCTCATTCGATCCCAGCCTGGCGGAGCCAAATCTGACTCAAGCCCAGCTGATCCCAGGAGCAGGAGCTGATTCACGGTGTGGAGGAGCTGCTCCCAGCACAGCATGTCTCTGAAACTGGGGAAAAGCAGGGCAGGTCCCCCATGAACCCTCAGCTCCATCTGCAGCTCCTTGCTGGATCCATTTATCAGCTCATTCCACGTGAACGACCTTGAGAAAACCCACTGACCCAGGACAGTGGGAGACTTTCCCAGACATCTGCCAGCACCTAAACCTGCAATTTATGGAGACTCAGAGCTAAATTCTCAAACAAGACGATTTCATTTCTGCCCATTACAGCTACAATGTTCCTCTCCTCCTCTCCCGCAGAGAGTAATTAACGCTGCACCGCGCTGAGCCCGCGGGCAGGTGCAGGAGCCTCTGCTGAGCTCGCTCAGGTTCACACCACTCCAGCCGCCTTCCCGGGTGCTGGGGGGCTGTAAGGACCCGGGGCAGTCCTTGGGAAAGGATGTAGAATATCACCTCCCGGTAAAAAAGGATGGAGCCTGGGAGCCAGGCAGAAGAAAGAGCCGCTCCCCACGCCAGCGCCTGAGTTCTCACCCCAGGTTCATCAAAGAGCTGCTGAGGACAAGGAAGGAAGGGAAACTTCTCTCAGAAAGTTCCCAAAGGGAAACAGATAGCAGGGCTGAGCCAAGCCCCCAGACTGCCCTGCCCAGCCCTGCGGGAAGCACTTATTGAGGTGGTTGCTGGTGTCTCCTTTCTGCAGCCATCACATCTCCCCGCGGGTCCCAGCCCTGCCTGCCCAGGAGGCCCAGACACTTCCTGGATGGTTCAAGATAAAACCTTATGCTGTTAGCAAAACAAACGAGGAGGCTGTGAGAGCCAAGGCTGGCACAGGGCTCAAACCACCGAAGCCAGAACCACTGGTTTCCCCGGCTGATCTAATCTCTCCCAGCGCCAGAGCTCCTCGGGCCCGGCAGCCTGGTGAGGCCACTGGAGGCCCGGGGGAAGAGGTGAACTGGTGTGACGGGAGCAGGGATGGGTGCCCCAGTTTGGAAGAAAATCCAGGAGAAACAAGAACGGGTGGCCAGGGAGGGGGTCCCTGAGATGGGATAGTGGGATGGTGGGAGAAGGGAGTTGGACTGTTCCTGCCTACCAGGATCCATCTTTTCTCCAAACAGCTGGAGACAAGACCCTGAGCGAGCCCCGTGGCATTGGCATCACCCCCATCCATCCCGTCAGGAGATCCCCTACAGGGCAGAGCCTTCTGCAAGGAAGGAGCAGGACCACTCCAGCAAGCCTTCCTGAGAGGATCTCTCCTTCCCATCGCCTCGTGGGGTGGGGGAGCACCGGGATCCAGGCACTGCTGACATGCCAAGGCTCCATCTGCAACCGCGTGCGCCCTCATTGCAGCACTGCGGCGCGCGGAGCCAGCCGTGCCAGAGGGATTTGGGTCAGGCTAGCCAGGCACAGGGATCTGCTCCCCACGCTCGGGCTGTGGGACAGGGGTGTGGCTCAAGAGGATGTGGGGATCAACCAGGAGAAGCTCTGAGGGAGGATGTTGGTGTGAAGTGAAATGGAAGCTGGGCGGGCTGGGCCGTGGTTCAGACTGCGTCCACATGCACGCATTTGTGTGTGTGTGTGTGTGTGTGCAGGTGTTGGGAGCCCTGTCCTGAAGGAACATCCTCAGAGGGCCAGGTAGTGATTGGACATGGGACACATCAACCTGGGGATGAAGGGTCCAGCACCATGAGGCCTCTAGACTGACCATACTGGGGTGTGCTGGAGGGTTTGTGGAGATGGCCGGCCCACGTGAGCATCACTTCTGGCCTCCACAGGGCCTGAGTGCTCCAGTGGCCAAGGACATGGGAAATATGCCTGGGAAATCGCTGGGAGTGAGAGCCTCCTCAGGGACAGCAGGGAAAATAAGGCACAACTGGTCAAAAATAGAAAACTTTATTGAAGTCAAATCCAACAGGGCAGCTGAGCTCAGCCCCATGGCAGGAGCCCAGCCTGCCGCTCACTGGGGTACAAAGAAAGGGGCAGGGGTCTCACGGGGCACATGGGGTACAGCATGGGGGGGAGTGGGTGGTCCTCACCCATGGGGCCCCAGGAAGAAGGCAAAGCCACAGGCACTCACTCCCCCTCTCCCTCCCTGGCTGGTTAAAGGCAGAAGTGCCAAAGCAGAAACGTGGTGCAAGCTCCTAAGTGGCCAGACAGCCCGAGAAGGAGGGTCCTGCAAGCTCCGCGCTCAGCCCACGACCTCGTGGCTCAGCTCCAAGCTCTAGTGCACACCAGCGAGCAGCCAAGACCTGCCTCCGCCCTGCCCTGCACGCAGAGAACCCCCTGGCGACACCAAGAGCAGTGACCCGACCGCAGCAGGGACCCCAGTGCCCCTCTCCCCTGGCCCCAGCACAGCCCCAGCCCCGCCACACGGACACTGTGTCACCAGGATCTGCAGACCCTCTCCTGCAGAGCCACAGCTCCAGGCCCGGTGCTCGTGCTAAGGGAAGCCCGGATTTCACCCCACCGCTGTGGCAGAGGGCCCGTGCCTGGGGGAAGCCGGAGCCTGAGCCTGGGAAAAAGGCAGAGCTTTGCTCCTCCACCCAGCCCCACCTGCCCGGGCAGCCACAGCGGGAACAGAGCTCCCTTTGAGGCGCTCTGGAGCAGGGATGGTGGCAGGTTCAGCTGCACCAGCAGAGCCGGGCTGGCAACAGCAAGGCCAGAGCCTTCCCAACTGCTCCCTGGAGCAGGGCAGGGCTGGAACCCGGCTTTGGCTGGAGCAGGACAAGACTCTCCTCCCCATGAGCCAGCCCAAGCAGAGGGAGGGATGGGAGGGTGGGCATCGCCCTCCTTGGTGCTGTTAGAGTGGTCCCCAAAGGGGAGGCAGGCGGGTGACATCCCCTGCCCAGAGCCCCACATGCAGAGCCACACACATGCAGTGCCCTTCGCATCACCGTCACCCAGGCAGTGCCACCAGGACCCAGCCCCGGGTGCTCTGACAAGGGCTTGGAGAGTTTTTGGCCTCCCCTACACTGTCCCCATCCCCTCCCGCACCACACCCAGGCTCTGTGGCTCAGCTCCAGGGTAGTCCAACGCCAGCCCCCTGGGCCATGCATGCAGGGCTGGGGGCCAGTCCACGCTCACTCCCACACCTCTGTCCAGATGGCTCCCCGGTGCAGCGGGGGCGCCGCTGCCGGCCTCAGGATGAGCTCTCCTACCTGCTTGTTGGTGTATTTCTGGGGGTTGGTGCGGTAGCTGTAGTCCGAGTACTGCTCGGAGCCCGTCGAGTTGTTGTCCCCAGTGCCAACAAAGGTGTTGGTGGCCGGCAGGTCCTGCACCACTTGGTGCTTCTTGGAGGCGGAGGGTGACTGAGGCTGCAGCTGGATGGAGGGCAGCGGCGAGTTGGAGCGGTAGTGGCGGCCCAGGTCCGGGCTGCCTGGAGGGTAGTTCAGGGGCAGGTGGATCCGGGGGCTGTCGCTGACCGAGTCGTTCATGAGGTTGAACTTGAGCGATTTCTGCAGCCCCGTCTCCTCCTCATCCTCCGTGGGTTTGGGCGGCTTGGGAGACTTGCTCTTCTTCACCTTGTTCTTGCTCTTCCCGCTCTTGCTGGCCTGCTTGGGCGCGTACAGGTCCTTGGTCTCCTTCTTGCCCGCCTGGTAGCCGCTCTTGGCCTCGCGCTGCCGGCAGTAGCGCACCAGGACCACCAGGACGATGACCAGGGTGACAGCCACGATGCCGGCGATGACCCCGAAGAGGATGTTGCTCCGCTGCTTGCTGCGCTCGTACTCAGGGTCGCCGGCGATGTCGATGTCCAGCGGGGTGTCCAGGCTGTGGCCCACCAGCGTGTCCAGCAGCGTGCGGTTGGCCAGCGTCTCGTTGACGTAGAAGTGCACCAGGGCCGTGCCGTGCCGCGAGGGCTTGCCCTTGTCGTTGACACGCACAACCAGGCGGTGCAGGCCATGGTGCTTGCGCAGGATCTCCTTCTCCAGGGTAATGTCTCCGCTCTGCGGGGAGATCTGGAAGAGCTCGAAGGGGTTTCCTCCCGTGATGCTGTAGATCAGCTCGGCATTGATGCCCGAGTCGATGTCCTCTGCCTTGACCTTGCTCACCTGCTGGCCGGGGCTGGTGTGGGGCAGGATGTGCTTGTAGGTGGCGTTGGAGGGGGAAGTGATGAAGGGGGCGTTGTCATTCTCATCCAAGACGTTGATGGTCACCCCCACGTAGGCAGACCTGGGGGGATCCCCGCCGTCCACCGCCTTGAGCCGGAAGGTGTAGGTGCTCTGCTGCTCCCGGTCGAAAGAGATGCTGGAGAGGATGGTGCCAGTGCCATTTTGGATGACAAAATCCCCGTTGTCTTGCTCCACCGACAGCTGGATCCGGGCATTTTCTCCTTTGTCAGCATCGATGACCGTCACCATGCCCACGGGGCTGAGGGGTGGCATGTTCTCCATCACTGAGAAGTTGTAGCCACTCAGCATGAACTTGGGGTCATTGTCATTCCTGTCCATGACGTTGATGGCCACAGATGCTGTACCCTGCTTGCTGGGGCTGCCCTTATCTTCTGCCACCACCAAGAACTCGTAGCGTTCCCGCTGCTCTCGGTCCAGCACCGCCTTCACCCGGATCTCCCCAGAGTCAGGGTCAATGGTGAAGGCACCCTTGGAGGAGGGGTCTGTCACCAGGGAATAAACCAGCTTGGCGTTGGAGCCGCTGTCAGCATCAGTGGCACTCACCTCCATGACCAGCTCATCGGGCTCGTTGTTCTCAGGGAAGGCCACCTCAGTGAAGCTCTGGCTGAAGACAGGGGCGTTGTCATTGACATCCATCACCTGCACCTTCAAGGAGTTGGTGCTGGAGAGGGGCGGGTTCCCCGAGTCCACGGCCACAATCTCAATCGTGTACTCCTTCACTGACTCATAGTCCAGTGGAGTGGTGGTCTGCAGGAAGTATTTCTTCTTGCTGTCACTCCCTGTCTCGCTGGCCTGGCGTAGCTGGAATGGGACATCACCGGCCACCACGCAGGTCACCACGGAGTTTTCACCCTCATCTCGGTCAGACACCTGCACCAGAGCCACTGCTGTCTCTACTGGCACGTCCTCCGAGATGTTGGCCATGCCATCCTGGTGGGTGACCAACCCTATGCCCCGGATCTCTATGGAGGGCGCGTTGTCGTTCATGTCCTTGATGGTGACCACCACCTGCGCGCGGGCGCTCTTGGGGTTGGCGCCCTTGTCCTTGGCCATGACGGAGAACTTGAGGGTGCCGACGTCCTCGCGGTCGATGGGGCCCTGCACGGTGATGAGCCCCGTGGCGCGGTCCAGGCGCAGCAGCCGCCGCACCATGTCCGAGGCCTGGTGGAAGGAGTAGTCGATCTCGGCGTTGGCGCCCTGATCCGAATCGTTGGCTTTCACCTGGGGGACAGAGGGACAACTGGTGAGCAAAACGAGGGCATGGCAGAACGAGCCCCTCTGCTAACCGCCGCGGCCTTCCCTGGGGAGAACTGGGGGGAAAAACCAGGATTTCCTCTTTTGGGGCCAAGGACTGTGGGGCAAAGACCCTGGGACCGGCAGAGCAGCTGGGAGCCGCCCTCAGGCACGGAGGCTTTGCCTCGTTCTGCCGGAGAAACCGGCTGGGCCGGTTGGCTGTGCTCCCCTCCCGGCCGGCTCCGGCATGCAGGGAATCCTCCGGAGCCATGGAACCGTGCCGCTGAGACCCAGCCAGCAGCAGGGAGGGACAGCTCCAGCTGTGCCCCCGAGGAGGGGCTGGAGCAGCTGCCTGGCTCAGGTGAGGGCGAGGAGGGAGGCAGCGATGTGCAGAGCTGCAGCAGCTCCATCGCGGCATCTGGGGATGTGGGCAGGCAGGGACTGGGGCTTCCTGGGCCCTGCACAGCATCCTCCATCCCTGCCCGCCCGCCAGGAGCCCTGCATCCCCATAAACCTGCTTCTACGCCTATTATTTGCTTTCTAAAGAAGATGAGGTTTGTCTAACATTTGCCTCCCTAATCGGCTCTCTGAGCAGCCTCTTCTCTGCACCATTTGCTGCTCTGCCGTTATCTTGCTCAGCAGATTTGGATGGAGAACGAAAGTTGTTAAATGTAAATTCCACCTTTTACCTCCACTCACAAAACAGGCGGAAGTCATTTTCCCCCTGAAAGATAAAAGCTGAGCAATGGCAGCAGCGGCGTCTCAGCCCATTCTCCTCCCGGCCATGCAGCTCCCTTATCTGCTTCCAACTCCCATTCTCTTAACAGTGAAAAATGAATTCTTAAAAAATTCACATCAGAATTAGCAGGCAGATGAGAGCTGGCCGCGCTCCGCTTATTAAGATGGCAGCTGCAGATAAACAGATGTCGACTACTATCATCTCAATGCCCCCTCCAAGCCAAATCCACCAAGATCCAGCCCCTTGGGCTCTCTGGGCCAGTTTGCAGCGCTGCCCAAGACGAGGCAGAGCCCCCACTCCCTGCAGACAGCAGGACACCTCCAGAGCATGGCCAGCCCTGTGCACAGGCAGCACCGATGCTCCCTGTCCCCACCGCCTGAGTTTCCATGGAGCAGCCAAGGGAATGCAACTTATGAAAGGGTCTATGTCTTGTCTGCAGGCAGCACTGAGACCACCCTGGCCCCAAGCCAGACTCCTGGTGGCCCTCAGGTCCCAGCCCTCCCAGTAACCCAGAATCCTGCTCCCTGCAGCCCTACTGCTGCCCCTCAGCCGTGCCCTGCAGCCCCAGTCCGGCTGTGCCTTCCTGCGTGTCCTCTCCAACCTCGCTCGAGCAGATGTGACATCAAAGGGACCTGCCTGCCCGCTGGCCCTGGGTGACACTGTGGGCTCCTCCATCCAACCCTCCCTCCTCCCTGGTGAAACTACAGCCGTGTGGATGCTCCTGGGTTGTCCCTGCAGCCAGGCAGGAGGGGAAACAGTGAAGAGCAGAGTCCCCTGCACTCACCTGGAGGACAGAGTGCCCCACAGGGCTGTTTTCAGAGAGCTCTGCCTCGTACAGGGCCTTCTCAAACTTGGGCGCGTTGTCGTTCATGTCCAGGATGGTGATGCGCAGCAGGGCACTGCTGGCCCGCGGGGGGTTCCCCCCATCCTGCACCTTGATGGTCAGGTCGTAGGAGTCCCACTGCTCCCGGTCCAGGTTCCCCATGACGATCAGCTGAGGCTGCTTCTCATCCTGGTCCTCGGCCACCTGCAGCCCAAAGAGCTCCTGCGCCTCCGGCCCGGCCATCAGCTCGTAGGAGGCGACGCCGTTGGGGCCTGAGTCCCTGTCCATGGCCAGGGGGATGGGGAAGAGCGTCCCGATGTTGGTGTTCTCAGGAATGGAGAGGGTGAGGACAGGCGAGGCGAAGTTGGGGGTGTTGTCGTTGATGTCGAGCACCTCGATCTTCCCCTCGAGCAGGCGCGGGCTGCTGTTGGCGTTGAGGTTGGTGATGGACACCTCGAACTCCAGGAAGCAGGGCTCTCCGGGCAGCAGGTGCTGGCACTCCCGCAGGTTCTCCCGGTCGATGGAGGTCTCTGTGGTGTAGATGTCCCCAGTCTTGCCGTCCACACGGAGGTACGGGGCCCCCACCTCCAGCTTGTAGAGGTGCCCCATGTCCGGTAAGCCGTAGTCAGCAGCCAGGCTCCCTATGAGGCTGTTGGGGGGTTGCTCCTCCTGCACTTTGTAGACCACATGTGTCCCCGAGGCCAGGGCAGGGAGCTGGCAGAGGAGCCACAGGCCCAGGCAGGATGCCAGCGGGTTCATCCTGCGCTGCAGGGGAGCTGGAGGAGACACAGACACCGGAGGTTAGGGCCCGGCCCACTTCCCTGGCTCATCCCACTGCGCCATGTGGGGCTGCACATGGTCCTGGCACGGCTCCCGAAGGGAAGGGGCTGCTGGGGCTGGCTCCTGGCAGCCTCCAGAGCCCCAGAGGACCCGTCCCAGCTTGCAAAGTTCCTGCAACACCCTGCTGGAGTGAGCAACCCTGTCATTGAAACCTCAGCCCTGTCACTTGCAGGAAGCCACTCCTGCCACTGTCCACCCTCTTCGTCACCACACCAACTGTAATTAGACCCAACGAGGCACAGTAACAGGGTGGACTGCAGGCAGCCTGCTGCCAACAACCCGATGGGAGCCGGCCAGACTCTGAGACAGCTTCTCACCACCCAAACACAGGAGCATTGTGTGCCACCAATGCAGGGGCACTGCCTGCCACGCACAGCAGGGACACGCGGGCACTGCACGCAGCTGCCAGCACTGCAGAAATGGGAGCACCAAGCAGGGAGTTCTGCCTGCCCTGCGGGGATGGGGGGCTGACACCCATCCAGCACTGCAGGGACATGGGACACTGAAGGGATACAGGGCTGACACCCATCTGGCATTGCAGGGACATGGGACACC
>JBBMKD010000034.1:1835279-1846619 GCA_037834095.1 Argya squamiceps
CCCTGTGCTGTTCCAGGTCCGCTATTCTGGACTGCTCCATGTCCCCTGTGCTGGACTGCTCCATGTCCCCCGTGCTGGGCTGCTCCAGGTCCCCTGTGCTGGGCTGCTCCAGGTCCTCTATCCTGGACTGCTCCAGGTCCCCTGTGCTGGACTGCTCCAGGTCCCCCATGCTGGACTGCTCAGGTACCCTGTGCTGGGCTGATCCAGGTCCCCTATCCTGGGCTGCGCCATGTCCCCTATCCTGGGCTGCTCCATGTCCCCTATCCTGGGCTGCTCCATGTCCCCTGTGCTGGGCTGCTCCAGGTCCCCCATGCTGTTCCAGGTCCCCTATTCTGGGCTGCTCCAGGTCCCCTGTGCTGGGCTGCTCCAGGTCCTCTATCCTGGGCTGCTCCAGGTCCTCTACCCTGGGCTGTTCCAGGTACCCCATGCTGGGCTGCTCCACATCCCCTATCCTGGGCTGTTCCAGGTACCCCATCCTGGGCTGCTCCAGCAGCACACGGAGGCAGCTGCTCCGTGGTGCTGGTGGGGCCTTGTCAGAAGAACAAAGCCTGCGAGGGAAGAGCATCCAGCTAAATCTCTGGGAAAGCGAGAAGAAAGGGAAACACAGAGAGCAAATGAACCTTACAAGAGAATAAATACCCCCTCCCCAACACACACACACACACACACACGCAGCAACCTGGCTGCCGTCTGCTGCTAGGAGTTCAAAGGCTCCTCTGTTCTCTCTCTCATCAGCTCTGGGCTCCGCAGGAGAAGCAGCAGCTCGGATTTGGGCAGCAAATGCTAATAACACAGATGTTCTGACAATCCGCTTGTTTCTACAATTAAAAACAAAAAGATCCTCAAAACCCAAATGCGAGGAAATGAGCACATTAAAGAACTTCTCCTCCGCTCGCCTCCTGCGTCACCCGGGGCTGCAGGTTTGCGGGGGAAGGAGCCGGGTGGGCGCAGCCCCATCCGGAGCCGGGGTGGGATGGTGTGGGAGGAGCTCATCCCTCGGCCCACGGCCCCGCTCCGGCCCCGGGCTGCGGACACCCGGCCCCGGGCTGCGGGCACCCAGCCCCGCCTGGATCCACGGAGGAGCCGCGGGGCCCGGGTGCTCGCCGCCTGTCTTGCCTGTGGGATGCTCGCTGCCAAATTATTGGGAGATTGTTTTTATTACTGTTTTAACTCTTTTTTTAACCTTGTTTTTCTCTTGGCTGCTCTTTCACTCACTCATTAATTTTGGTATTTTTCTCACGGTATATAACCCCTGTCACGGCTGCCATGGCAACAGGAGGGAATGTGCTCAGCGCTAAAATATCCTCTCAAAAATAACAAAAATAAGACAACAGAGGCAGCTTCTGTGGGCTGCTGCAAATGCAGATCTGGCCTGGCTTTGTGGTGACGGAGGATGAAAGATCCTGTAAGCTGGGGAAGCCCCTGAGCCCTGGGCCTCCCACAGTGCCCAGCCCACCCCACATCCCAGGGTACGCGGGCTGGGAGCTGCTTCTGGATGGACACTGGGGCTGAGCATCTCCAGTCTCCTCATCCAGCCTTAAAAGAACCTCCCCTTCCTCAGGACCACTGTCCCTTGTCCCTCAAGGCCACATGAGCTCCACCATTGCCACACTGGGAGCTCCTCCTGGATGGACCTTGGTGCTGAGCATCTCTAATTTCCTCATCCAGCCTTGAAAGCTCCTCCCCTTCCTCAGGGACTTTTCCTCAGGGATCACCATCCCCTGTCCCTCAGGTCCACATGGTTTCCACTATTGTCATGCTGGAAGCTCATCCTGGAATGGACACTGGGGCTGAGCATCTCTAATTTCCTCATCCAGCCTTAAAAGTTCATCCCCTTCCTCAGGGACTTTTCCTCAGAGATCACTGTCCCCTTGTCCCTCAAGGCCACATGGATTCCACCACTGCCACACTGGGAGCTCCTCCTGGATGGACACTGGGACTGAGCATCACAGAAAGCTCCTCCTGTTCCTCAGGGAGCCCCATTCCCCAGATAATGAGGAGGAAAGGTGGGTCTGGGCTTGGAGGAGGTGGCGAGGGCATTGCTCAGGGGGGGTTGCTGGTGTCCCGTGGGTTTCCATCCACACGTGGATCCCTGGGACAAGTCCCACCTGGTGATGTGATGTCCCCAGCCTTGGGAGCTGCAGCCAGCACTGGTGGCAGGGCCAGCAGGGTTGTCACCCAGAGCTGTTGTCTCTGTGTGACAGGATCACCGGGCTGGGGGAGAGAGGCACTTGTGTTGATAGAGCACACTCGGATCTCCCCGAGGCATTTGACTTCCTTCCACCTGACATTTTGATTAAAACTTACATTAGAAGGAATTAACAGGGCACAGATGAAATGGATTCAAACTGCTTCCCTGGCAGCTCTCCGAGGGGGCTGCTAATGGGGAGAGAGAGCAGAAAGGAGCATTATTCCCACCTCCCTCCCCCGGGGCCCCGTGCTCTGGCCACGGCTGTGGAACGTTTTTATCAATGATGGAGAGATGAAATCTTTGCTGGGAAAGCTGGAAAATGACACCCAGAGTGATGAGACAGAAAGGGAAGAGGATGTTTTCACCTGGGTAAATGGTCAGGGGGTATTTGACTGCAGATATCCAGGACATGCCTGGGACTGAAGGTTGGATTCGAAGCCCTCAGGCTGGATCTTGGAAAGCAGAGACTCTGGACAAGCCCAAACAGGCTGGGGAGAGGAACCTTGGCTTTTAACCAGCAGCCAAGGGAGCTGTAAGTTGAAGCCCTCCCAAGAATATCTGCCTGGTCCAGTGATGCAGATTCGTCTGTGAAAGAGTAATTAGGCATCATTGTGTACTGGTGTGTGGGGGCTGAAATCAGTGAATAGCACCCTGCTGGAGCTCTTTGTCTGGCACCCACACTCGGGGATGTCAGGGGAACACCACCAGAGCTGGAAGCAGCACCACAGAGCCGACCACAGGCTGGAAAAGCCAGGCCTAGGGCTGTGATGCTGCTAAAACTCTGTTATCAGGTGATCTGAGCACCTGGCTGTGTCCTCCCACATGGAAAACAGAGCAGGGAACCCTTAAATCCCACAGCAAGGAGTGACAAGAGCAGGGCTGGAGCTGAAGAGAGGCAGATTCAGCCTCAGATTGAAATCCAGCATCTGAGTGGTGAGAGCATTTGAAGGCTGGAGGAGCTTTTCTCGGGGAGATGATGGGCTCACAGCACTGCTGCAGCTTTTGTCACCAGATTAGATCTCGCTTTAAAAAAGAAACCATTTAATCCTGGGAGCTGCTCTGAGGCTGAGGCGAGGACGGGCTGGGGTGAGTGACCTCCCTGGCCTGATCCTCCACCTCATCCCTTCCCTCCCCGGGCCGTTGAGAGCAGAATGTCTGCAGTGCCCTGCAATTATTCAAGCACTGATTAATCAATGCCCTGCTCCAGGGTTCAGGGAGGTTTCTCCAATCCCCACCCACCTTCTGCGGCACCACAGATCTCCTCAAGAGGAAGCAGCAGGGCCCCAGAATGAAACCCTGGTGGCTGGTTGAGCTTTGGTGCTCAGTGTCTGAGCTCATCCTGGGATTCAGACTGGGGAGGAGCTTTCCTGGCACTCCCACACTGTTGGAAACCCGTGGGATGCTCCAGCAGCTTCCCCAGGTTGGGAGCCACCTGCAAGGGGCAGCTGTTCCCAGCACTGTGCCCATGCCATGGTCTGGGCTGTGGTGGCCTCCCTCCCATACCCTGCCTCTGGCACTCTCTTTATTCCCAAAATACTCAAATTCCTGCTCCTGGGTAAAGGGAGGAGTGAGTGGGGTTGTACATGATGTGTGGGGCCACTGAGTCATGGAATCACGGCATGGTTTGGGTTGGAAGTGGCCTTAAACTTCATCTCAATCCAAAACTGGGATGTCACCCACTAAATCCCATCATTCAGGTCCCCTGGGCCCCCTGGCTGTCCCCAGCCTGGGCTCCCCATGACCTGGCAGGAGCAGGTTTGGGATCAGGGATTCCTGTCCTGGAGCTGCTGAGGGTCTGGCAGGGCTGGGGAGGGGCTGGAGAGCAGCAGGAAAAGGGGAGCTCTCAGGAAAAAGGGAGGCTCAGGAAAAAAGGGAGCTCTCAGGAAAAGGGGAGCTCTCAGGAAGAGAGGAGATCTCAGGAAGAGGGGAGCCCTCAGGAAAAGGGGAGCCCTCAGGAGGAGGGAGGCTCAGGAAAAGGGGAGCTCAGGAGGAGGGGAGCCCTCGGGAGGAGGGGAGCCCTCGGGAGGAGGGAGGCTCAGGAAAAGGGGAGCTCTCAGGAAAAGGGGAGCTCTCAGGAAAAGGGGCGCTCTCAGGAAAAGGGGAGCTCTCAGGAGGAGGGGAGCTCTCAGGAAAAGGGGAGCCCTCAGGAGGAGGGGAGCTCTCAGAAGGAGGGGAGCTCTCAGGAAAAGGGGAGCCCTCAGGAAAAGGGGAGCCCTCAGGAGGAGGGAGGCTCAGGAAAAAGGGAGCTCTCAGGAGGAGGGGAGCTCTCAGGAAAAGGGGAGATCTCAGGAAGAGGGGAGCTCCCAGAACAGGGGAGCCCTCAGGAAAAGGGGAGCTCAGGAAAACGGGAGCTGAGGAAAAGGGGATCTCAGGAAAACAGGAGCTCAGGAAGAGGGGAGCTCTCAGGAAGCTCAGCCTTGCAAGGAACGAGCCGAGTTTCTCACGTCGCTCTATGAGCTGGCCTCGCCTCCTCCAGGGATCTGCTATTCATTCCTCCTCCAAAGGAGAATTACACCCATTTCCTGCTTTTGTTAGGGTCCAACGGTCTCCTGCCTGAAATCCCACCTCCAGCTGCTGCTGGGAGATGGTCCGGCCCTGGAGACAAGCAAGCAGGCACCGGGGAAGGGAGGGCTCCACATCCTCCCGACAGGAGCTGCCGGGGAGCCCTGACCTCCCTCCACAGGATCCCGCGGTCCAGGGGAGCAGGAGGAGACTCGGGGAGACGAGACCAGACCAGACCTGCCCTGCCCGTGACTGGCACGGGGATGGGACACACAGAAACCTCTGCTCAGGCTGGGACTTGTCCCTGGAGCCTGGGCTGGGCAGGAGAGGAGACAGGGAGAGGCTCATCCCTCATCCCTGGAGAGGAAGAACTGCAGACCCACAGCCAGACGAGCTCTGTAGGGTTCAGGGACAGATGGGGACCGCGGGAGGGTCCTGGGTGACAACAGCAGGTCAGGTGGGGACAGCCAGGCCGTGCACATGGACACCAGAGGGTGAAGAGCTCAGGGTGGGTGTGTGTTTGGCAGGAGATGGCAGGGACAGACTGAGGGCAGTGCCTGGGGACAGCAGAGGAAGGGGGAGCTGGGGGGCAGGGAGGTGCCATGAGCACCAGCAGGGCAGGAACAGATCCCTGTGGGCATGCAGGGCAGGGACAGATCCCTGTGGGCATGGAGGGCATGAACAGATCCCTGTGGGCATGGAGGGCAGGGACAGATCCCTGTGGGCATGGAGGGCAGGGACAGATCCCTGTGGGCATGGAGAGCAGGAACAGATCCCTGTGGGCATGCAGGGCAGGAACAGGCAGCCCTGGGAGCAGGAGAGCAGGGCAGCAGGGCTGGGAAGGGGAATGCACTGAGGGGGGAGGTCATTGTCCCTCTGGAGCTGGCACAGGGCAGGAGCACGGGGCCATCGAGGGGCTGGGCTGGGAAGTGGTGGCAGCAGTGACAAACCTGAGTGACCTTTGCAGGGCTGGGGTTGTGTTTGCTCCGAGGGGGTGATGCTGCCCCTTATCTCCTCTCTTTGTTTGCTCTGCAATATCCTGGAGACAACACTTCTCAGGGCAAAATCCAGAGATGCTGGAGTGAGGATGGAAGGGGAATGCAGGGCTAAACAAGTGCCAGACAAGCTGGGACCTGCAGGAAAGGCCAGCCAGGATCAGATAGGACACATCCTGAGGGAGAGGATGGGCCTCAGTGGGATGGCTGGAGGTCTGGAGAGGGGGATCCTGGTGGGGATCTTCTCTGGGGGCTGGGGCACAGGGCCAGAGCTGGCCCTGGGATGCAGTGGGTGGAATGCTGGGGATGGGACATCGCTCCCAGCTGTGCCCAGGTGCCAGGAAGTGATACAGAGGATCCCATAATTGAGTTTTGGTTTGCAATCCTATTGTTAGCAGGGCAAAAATAAACCCCGGAGCAGCAGCAGGGGCAGGCAGCAGCCCCAGCCCTGCAGGGACACCCTGGGGCCTCAGGGGACTGCCACGGACTGCAGCGTTGGGTTTCATTTCCTTCTATTTCAGCCAGGTTCTCTGGGGCAATGAGGTGACTTTAGCTCCTGCCTGATGTCACTGGTGTGAGGGAGCTCTGCAGGATTTAGATCCTGGAATCAGAGAATTGTTTAGTTTGGAAAAACCTCCAAGGCCATCAAGCCCAGCAGTTAACCCAGCACCACCGTGTTCACCATGAAATCATGGCCCCAAGTGCCACATCTGCACGTTTTTTAGAACCATGGAGTCACAGAATTTTTTGGCTTGGAAGGGATCTTAAACACCACCTTATTCCAACCCTTTTGGTGGCCACCTTCTCCTGGACTTGGTTGCTCCAAGCCCAGTCCAGCCTGGCTTTCAGCACTTCCAGGGACACACAGAGCTCAGAGAACCTCCTGCTTCCTGAGCATCACCACCCCAGGCTGGCAACCAGAGGGAACCTTCCTGCTGGGGGACAAAGTCCATCTGTCCCCAGAGACAGGAGCTGTGCTGGGTGCCCTGCCCAGAGCAGGAAGGGTGGCAGGGCTGAGCAGGAAGGGCGTGAGGCAGCTTTGGAGAAGGATCCTGAGGAGCTGGGAGCCAGCAGGGAGAGCAGACTTTGCCCATCCTGGTAAACAAACAGCATGGATCACTCCAAAGCAATCCCTGACTCCTCCGCCCCTCACAGACACAACCTGCAGGGCCCTGAACTTTTGTGTGTTTATTTTAGGACAAAAGCATTAAGGGGAAAATACCAAACAACAAATAACCTCCGTGCACACAGGTTTGCCAGGCGTTCTCTGCTCCCCAGGGCAGGCTGGCAGCTATGGCCTGTGCTGCTGAGTGCCACATCACATGCCCACATCTGCCTGTCCCCAGGCACACTGCAAGGCTGGCCCCTCCACACCCACCCCTTATTCAGCCTCAAATCAGACCAGCCTGACTGGGTTCCTCCAGAGGGGCAGTTTATCTTCGGGCTCATTTCCTGCTCTGGCCCTTGAATTCCTTTTTCCCTTGCAAAAAGGCCCTGTGGGTCCTGGGGAATGGAGGATTTGAGCAGCCCCTCGCAGTGCAGGGTGTGCTTTGAACATCTCCAGCACCTCCACGTAATCCGCTCTGCCATCCCTTTGTTGGTTGCCTCTCAGTGCACACAATTCCCAGCGAGGAGCTGGAATTGTGGATGGGAATGAGTCAGGACAGCTCAGTGTTGGTGGGCTCTGCACCAGGGACACCTTCCAGCCTGGGGGCAGCTCCTGTGGCCAAATTCCCAGCCCAGAGCACCCCCAGGGCACTGCCCAGTGCTCCACATAATCCTCTTTCCCATCCCTTTGTTGGTTGCCTCTCAGTGCACACAGTTCCCAGCGTGGAGCTGGAATTGTGGATGGGAATGAGTCAGGACAGCTCAGTGTTGGTGGGCTCTGCACCAGGAACACCTTCCAGCCTGGGGGGTGGCTCCTGTGGCCAAAATTCCCAGCCCAGGGCACCCCCAGGGCACTGCCCAGTGCTCCACAGCAGCCCAGTGTCCCCAGGAGCTGCAGCTCTGCAGCGATTGCTGGTGCTCACAAACAGCCTCGTTTCATCTCCAGAGGAAACTCTTCAAAGCCACCCAAGCACTTTGATTTCAGAAAGGTTTTCATTCCTGTGAAGATAAGAAAAGCTCCCTTGGCACGGTGCAAGGGCCCCCAGGAGGGACTGCAGCCCACATGCCTGGGAGCCACGGGCTGAGGCTGAGCAGGCACACGGGTCCAGGGGCAGCAGCAGCATCACCGTGGCCTGGCACAGGACTGGGCCCTGCCCTCTGCCAGGCTCAGGGATGGGGTGGGGTGACCTGGAGAGAGGCTGTCTGGGATCTGGGGGATGGGGTGGGTACCTCCAGGCCCTTGGGACAGGGAGGTGTCTCCTTCCAGCATTCCTGCCATGGCCTCGTGCAGGGATGATGGGTGGGTGCTCTGGATGCTGCTCCCAGCTCTGGGCTCTGCTGCCCCAGGGATTGGTTTGGAAACAGGGAATGTGTCTGGATGTGGGGGCAGTGAAATGGGGGAGCACCACAGCCATGGACTGGGAGCAGGGATTTTTGGGTCTAAGAGCCATGCAGGGAATGCAGCAGTCTCTTGGGACAGCCTGGGGATGATGGGGACAGTCTCACCATGGGGGTGGATGTTCTTCCTGTCACCTCTCCTGTGGCCCTGACCCTCCAACCTCACCCTGGCTCAGAGTCATCAAGGCTTTCACCACAGAAGAGGCTTTGAGCTGCAGGATGTGGAGGTCAAGAAGCAGAAGCCCTTTTGGTGTCTGGGTCTTCTCCACAGCAAGGAGTGAAATGAATAAGACAATTTGGAGGGGAGATTTGGATGATGAGATTCCATTTTTATGGGATAATGAGATCCCTGAGCCACTTCAGCTTGAGGTCCCTGGCAAAAGCACCATGAGCTGGCCCAAAAGCCTTCAGGAAATCACAATTGAGTGTGGGGATGGAGCAGGGGGGTCACAGGGAGCTGCACTCTTGGGGAGGAGCTGCAGGGAAGTGAATCCATGGTCTCCCCATCCAGCAAGTCCCACTGAGCTGTGCCTGATGTGGAGCCAAGCTGGGAAGTGCCACCAGGGTTAGGGAGGGCTGTGAGGGAGGAGGGGCAGGGGAGGAGAGGAAGGAAAATCACTGGAGAGTGTTGGCCTGGCTCACAGAGAGACATTGGGAGTGAATCTGATCACAATTTTGCTCACTAAATGAAACCTCCTGGCCTGATTGCAGCAGCACCACTGGGACTGGGAGTGGGCTGAGAGCACAGCCAAGGGTGCTGTGGAGTGGGCAGGGGGCTGCTCAGCCCCCCTGGAGGGTGAGGAAGGTGAAGGGGCAGCACTGGGGTGCTTGGTGACAGGAGGTGACACAGCCAGCACCAGACTGAGGAAATCCAGGGCAGGAGGAGATCTGGGCACCCTCCCTGTGTCCCTGCCCCACGCTGGCCTGCTCCAGGTGACAACCCTTGGCCCTTGTACAACACCCCCAGTGTCACCTCATGGAGATGTGGGATGGGGCAGCTGCAGAAAGCCAAGGAGGGATGGGGAGGACACAGTAGTGGTACCCCCACCACTGCTGTGCCACCACTGCTGTGCCACCACCCCTGCTGTGCCACCACCTCTGCTGTGCCACCACCTCTGCTGTGACACCACCCCTGCTGTGCCACCACTGCTGTGACACCACCCCTGCTGTGCCACCACCCCTGCCAGCCCTGCAGGGACACCAGCACCACATCCACTGCTGATCTCAGGGTGACCATCACCTCCTGTCCCTCCTGGGGGTGCCAGGGGGTGCTGGTGCCTTACAGAACACCAAGAGGCTCCTGAGGGGTTTTTAGGTGGGTGAAGGGGCAGCCCCCAAGCTGGGAACTCCCTGTCCCTCCTCCCTGCCCCACTTTTGCTCAGTGTGACCCCACAGACAGGCCCAGCCCAAAGCAGAGGTGGTGAAATCGGGGACTCTGCTGGGTTTGAGGATCACGTTGGAGGAGCAGCAGAGAGCAGGGCTGGCAGGAATGAACTGGAGACATGCTGGCACTGATGGAAGGAGCACGGCAGAGCCTGGGAGACCTGCCCTACTTTTCCAACAGTGAAAAGCCAGGGCGGGGGTCCCTCCTGATTTCCCTGCTCAGGCCCCTGGGCTGATGCTGAGGGAGCTGCAGCGGGGACTCCCAGCCCGCAGTCCCGGAGGTGCCCGGTGCCAAAGCTCCCGGGGAAGGTGCACGAACGCCCCGGGGCAGCAGGCAGGCAGAGGAAACTCTGCGGGGAGATGATTGCTCTCCTTTCTGCCGAGAACTGCCTGGGGCACAAACGCTCCCCTGTGCCCGCTGCCCCCACTCCGAACAACGGGGAGCTGCAGAGGACTGGGCCACACAAAGAGGGGCACCCCGAGCATCAGGATGATCCCAGGGGTGCTTTTCAGGGAGATTTGTCACCAAAAATATTACAGAAAAGTCTTTCTCAGCTGGTTTTTTGTTGGTGTTTTTTTCCAGCCTGAGTCAGGTATTTAAAACCCTGTGGACCTTTCCGTGCCACTCCACCTCTTTAGGAAAGTGGGAGGGGAGGAAGCGATACAGAGGATCCCATAATTGAGTTTTGGTTTGCAATCCTATTGTTAGCAGGGCAAAAATAAACCCCGGAGCAGCAGCAGGGGCAGGCAGCAGCCCCAGCCCTGCAGGGACACCCTGGGGCCTCAGGGGACTGCCACGGACTGCAGCGTTGGGTTTCATTTCCTTCTATTTCAGCCAGGTTCTCTGGGGCAATGAGGTGACTTTAGCTCCTGCCTGATGTCACTGGTGTGAGGGAGCTCTGCAGGATTTAGATCCTGGAATCAGAGAATTGTTTAGTTTGGAAAAACCTCCAAGGCCATCAAGCCCAGCAGTTAACCCAGCACCACCGTGTTCACCATGAAATCATGGCCCCAAGTGCCACATCTGCACGTTTTTTAGAACCATGGAGTCACAGAATTTTTTGGCTTGGAAGGGATCTTAAACACCACCTTATTCCAACCCTTTTGGTGGCCACCTTCTCCTGGACTTGGTTGCTCCAAGCCCAGTCCAGCCTGGCTTTCAGCACTTCCAGGGACACACTGCAATTTGAGGTGTCCCCAGATTGGTGGCTGGATTTGGAGAGGTGCAAAAAGTGCCCTGAAGGAGGAAAAGACACACCAGGAGCAAACAACAACCTCTGGCAGCATCTTCCTGGCATTGCAGCCCCCCTGGGCTGGTGACCTGCAGCTCTCAGGGTGGGTTCCAGCAGCTCGGCAGAGCCCAAACCTCTCTAAAACTGGGTTCTGCTGGCTCTGAACCTTCTGAGCTCTGCTGAATGAGACCTGCAGCTCTCAGGGTGGGTTTCAGCAGCTTGGCAGAGCCCTCTAAAACTGGGTCCTGCTGGCCCTGAACCTTCTGAGCTCTGCTGGGTGGGACCTGCAGCTCTCAGGTGGGTTCCAGCAGCTTGGCAGAGTCTAAACCCCTCTAAAACTGGATCCTGCTGGCCCTGAACCTTCTGAGCTCTGCTGGGTGGGATCTCTACCTCTCAGGGTGGGTTACAGCAGCTTGGCAGAGCCTAAACCTCTCTAAAACTGGGTCCTGCTGGCTCTGAACCTTCTGAGCTCTGCTGGGTGGGACCTGCAGCTCTCAGGTGGGTTCCAGCAGCTTGGCAGAGTCTAAACCCC
>JBBMKD010000034.1:1889666-1904827 GCA_037834095.1 Argya squamiceps
CCTGGGCTCTGTGCCAGGCAACCCCCCTGGACAGACCCCCCTGTCCAGGATTCAAACCCTCTTTCTCAGGTCCCAGGTCTCTCTGCCGAGGTCTGTGACCATCCAAAGGAACCCCCTGGACTCTGACAGGACACCTGAGGGTGCAGATCCTCCTGCTGCTGCACCCACATGCCCAGGGAAGCCTTCCCAACACCAAGCACCAGGGCAGCTCCATCCCAAGGGTGCTCCAAGGACTCCAGGCCCCGGCCCTGGAGCTGTGCTGGCCTCAGGAAGGGATCAGCCCCCAGGACAGCTCAGCTCTGACACATTTCCCTGGACTGAGTCTTCCCTTCTTGCTTTAACCTTTCCTGGTGACTCGTGGTGTCTGTGTTAAACCATGATATGCCTGCAACATGACAGTGATTTGTTTAAAGAGCCCACACTCGTCCTTGTTAGCTCTCACCCGGGGCTCTGACAGTCCTGTCAAAGCCTCAGC
Organism: Argya squamiceps; assembly: GCA_037834095.1. Lineage (NCBI taxonomy): Eukaryota > Metazoa > Chordata > Aves > Passeriformes > Leiothrichidae > Argya > Argya squamiceps. The sequence goes on from JBBMKD010000034.1 coordinate 1,890,142, forward strand.
ACATTTTTCTGTTCTCTCCCTCATTTGCTGCTGTCACCACGGGGAAATATCTGGATAACAACATCCCTGGTGGCATTTGAGGAGCTCAGGGCCCTTGGCTTGGCTCCTGGTCCCTGCCCAGCATGCTGAGCCTGGCCCTGAGCACCAGCAGCAGCACCAAGGAGTTTGTGGGTACCAAAACATTTCCCAGCTCCTGGACTGGGGCAGGATGCTGATCCCAAACCCCTTCACAGCCTGAATTTTGCATGGCTGGATCCTGGGCAAGGAGCAGGTGCTGGTTCCAGGGGAAGGTGGAGTTTGGGAACTGGGCAGCTGTCCCAAATCCAGCATTTTTCAGCTAAAAGAGATCCCTGCTGCTCTCTCCCCAGTGGATGAGGGAGCAGAAATGGGATGGTGCTGCCAAGGCCTCGGACTGAACACACCCAGGGCAGGCAGAGCATCAGGGATGCAGAAACTGGTCCTCCCCAGGGAGTTGCTGAGAGTGAGGTGACTTTCTGAGCGTTTAAGAGCTAATGCTTCAGTGTCCAGGGAACTCCCACACGGATGAGCTTCAGGGCTGAGCGTGGCAGCGGGGAGAGGAGATTTCTGCTGAGGTTTGGGTAAATCAGAGTGAGCTGGGAGGTGGTGTGGGAGGGCTGGCAGCAGGGCTGGTGTGCAAACAGCAGCCTGCTCCAAGCTGAGAGTTTCCAGCCTGGGAAAGGTTGGGGAATCCAAGTGGTCCCTCTGCTGTAACCCCTGCAGATAGCCCGGAGGAGGAGGCAGGGGGAGGGCAGTGGGGATTAGAGTGGGAGTACCCAGGACTGACTGGCAGAACAGCCCTTCCCAATCCATGCAATCTCCTCCTGTCTGGTACAAACACCACGGGGAATCTCCATCGGAGCCCCCTCACACCCAGCCAGCCCCTGCACCCTTCCCAGGGCATCCTGGCTTGTTCCTTGTGCCCCAACAAGGCTGCAGGGCTGTCACCTCCCACTCTGCTGCCTCACCTGGCACCTGGCACCCTCCATCCCATCCTGGCACATCCCAGACCCTCCTGGATCCATAGAGATGCCAAGCCCAGAGCAACCCATTTCCCAGAGAATAATGTTGTGTTTCCAGAGTGCAGGGAGACAAATCCGGCCAAATGTTCCCCTCCCTGAAGCCATCAAAGCCCGAATGACTCTGTAATATTTAATGGCTTGTTTTGCTCCCTAAATGATACAATGAAAAGGATTATTAATGTTAATAGCATTCTTATCATATTTTAATAGCATCATGTATAACCCAAATGTCATCTCGGCACATATTTCTCCTGCTCTCACCCAGGGTGAGGAGCAATCTCACTCCAGGGATGTGCAGAGGGAAGAGGCAACAGGCTGGAAAAGGGGGGCTGGAGCCTGAGGAGCAGCTGGACTTGGCTGGGTGGAGAGAGGGGGATGTAAAAATGCCTTGGGAACTCCTTCCCTGGCAGCAGGGGAAGGGAGGAGGGAAACAAAGGGCCGTGGGGGGAGATGGGCAGGGAAAGGGACACAGGGGAAGGATGTCTGGGATGGCAGGGGGCACAGGATGGGCAGGGAAATAGTGCATGGGGTGGGAAAGGATGCATTGAATGGGCAGGGGAAGGGTGGATGGGATGGGCAGGGGAAGGACACACAGGGAAAGGGTTTATGGGGTGGGCAGGGGAAGGATGCACAGGGAAAGGGTTTATGGGATGGGCATGGAAAGGATGCACAGGGAAAGGGTTTATGGGGTGGGAAGGGGAAGGATGTGTGGGATGGGCAGGGGAAGGATGCACAGGGAAAGGGTTTATGGGGTGGGCAGGGGAAGGATGTGTGGGATGGGCATGGAAAGGATGCACAGGGAAATAGTTTATGGAAGTGTTTATGGCATGGAAAGGATGCACAGGGAAAGGGTTTATGGGGTGGGCATGGAAAGGATGCACAGGGAAAGGGTTTATGGGGTGGGCATGGAAAGGGACACATAGGGAAAATGTTTATGGGGTGGGCAGGGGAAGGACACATAGGGAAAGGGTTTATGGGATGGGCATGGAAAGGATGCACAGGGAAAGGGTTTGTGGGGTGGGCAGGGGAAGGATGTGTGGGATGGGCAGGGGAAGGATGTGTGGGATGGGCAGGGGAAGGATGCCCAAGGCAGCTCCAGGCCCCAGGGATGCACAGGAACCCTGGGCATTGAGGGAACTGCTCCTGTCCAGGGGGTGAAATTGGCTCCCATCCCCTACAGCCACCAGATCCCACTAACCCATCAGGCCTGGACAGGGCTGGATCCCCCAGGCAAGGAAGGTCAGGCCACCAGTGCAGGGCAGGATCCCCCAGGCCCTGCCTGAGCTGCTGCTCCCAGTTCTCCTCCCAACACCCGGGACTCCACCAGGAGCAGCTGTCAGTGACACACTCCAATTTCCAGCGAATCATTTCACACTCCAGAGAGCATTTCCCTATTTTTTCCCCCATCCAATCCATTTTCCAGATTAGTTTAACTAGGCTGAAATCCCCCATTTTTCACGTGGGGTTTGGTTTCCCTTGCACCCAGCCCTCACCTCCATGCCAGGCAGGGACAGACTGGAGTGCAGAGCGACCTCCAGGACAACACAATTTCATTTTCCCAACCCTCAAACCAAGCCAGGACATTTCCACACAGGAATTGCAGAGAGAAGAGCCAGGAAGACTCAAGGAGAAGCCATGAGTTGCTAAAGCTTCCAAATAAAGCTCTGCACATGGAAGAGCTTCTGACATGAGGAAGTTTTCACTGTGGTGTGGATGGAAATGGGTTTTCCTCCTTGTCCCGTGCCAAGGGCTGGGCACAGGTGCAGCACCAACCCCTGCACACCCACCCTGACCCCAATCCTCCCCCAGACGTTCTTGTACCACCCCAAACCCACCTATGGGAGCGTTCCCCGTGGATGTGGGAATGCTACTGCCAGCTCCCTCCCATCCAGCTGCTTTGTGCTGGCAGATGAAAGGGGGCAGCTCGGCTCTGACCTGCTCATATTTCACTAAAATGTTATTTTAACACTTAAAAGGGTAGAAAATACCATCGTTGGCTCCTCATTTATCAGATCGATGCGCGGGGAGCGGGGCAGGCACTGCGCTCCACATTAATGAGCCCGGGGGAGGTGGGACCTTCCCGGCACTGCCCTGGCACACGGGAGGCTGGGCTGGCAGGAGGCTGGGCTGGGGGGGAGGCTGGGGTGGGGGCGAGGCTCCTGTCCCCTCTGGGGAAGGCCACAGGAGCTCAGTGACTCCCCTGGGGCCGGAGCAGGGAAGGGAGGGCAGCAGTGGGGGAGAGCAGAGGGCAGGACTGGATGGGATATTGGGAATAAATTGTTCCCTGGGAGGGTGGGAAGGTTCCCAGAGAAGCTGTGGCTGCCCCTAGATCCCTGGAGGTGTTTCAGGACAGGATGAAGCTTGGAACACCCTGGGATGGTGGAAGATGTCCCTGCCATGGCAGGGGGTGGGATGGGATGAGCTTTAAGGTCCCTTCCAACCCAAAGCATTCCGTGTGGAGGAAGGGCAGATGCTGAGCTCATCTTCCCACAGGGAACATTCCCACAGCAGTGTGGTGGCTCCAAGATCCTGAAAGAGGCCACACAGACACTGTCCCATGGACAACAGCAGTGCCAGGCATTGCTCACCTCCAGACAGCCCTGGGGATGGTCACTGGCATGGGATGGAGACACTGGCATGGGATGGTCACTGGCAGAGGGATGGTCACTGGCATGGGATGGAGACACTGGCATGGGATGGTCACTGGCACAGGGATGGTCACTGGCATGGGATGGAGACACTGGCATGGGATGGTCACTGGCACAGGGATGGTCACTGGCACAGGGATGGTCCTCCTGCCTGGACACTACCCCAGGGATGGTCACTGGCATAGGGATGGTGACACTGGCACAGGGGTGGTCACTGGCACAGGGGTGGTCACTGCCCCAGGGGTGGTCACTGGCACAGGGGTGGTCACTGGCACAGGGGTGGTCACTGCCCCAGGGATGGTCACTGGCACAGGGATGGTCACTGGCACTGGGGTGGTCACTGCCCCAGGGGAGGTCACCCTGCCCAGCAAAGCTTCAGGCACTGCAGGAACTTTTCCCACACGCCCATCACATGGATGCCTCTGCCCACCCTCAAAGCCGAGGACAAAGGACAGTCACAAAGATCAGGCAGTGCCAGGAAAGCTCCAGGGAGCAGGGCTGGCTTTGCTTGTTCAACACCTCTGTTAATAATCCTGGCACAGAGAGTAAACAGAAGCAGCAGCTGTGAGGGACTTGCAGGGACTTTCCAGTTTCAAAGCAATATTTGGAATTTTTTCACAGCCCTTGGGGCACTTGCAAAAACAGCTTTGAGTCTTAAAGGTCTCACAGCTTTAGGACAACGATTTTATTCATCACTTTTTCTTCTCTGACTCAGAAAGCATCACCAGAAAGCTTTCCAAAGGGCCCCAGGGGACACGGACACTGGGGTGGGAATGTCCTCACTGGGTGCACCCAGACCTGCCCCAAGGGTGGAGTTACCTGTGCCTGATACTGGCTGTGAAAATATCAGAGGTGCCATGTCCTGTCTGCCTTCACACAGGACACGGAGTGAGTCATTAAACCTTTTTCCATGAGATTTCCCACGGCCTTTTCAGCAGATTTTGGGACCTGGGGGCATCCCAAGGTGGGTCTTGAAGCATCCCCGTGGTGAGGCAAAGCCAGCAGGGAAGGAAGGAGGGAGTCCCCAGGGTCCCCCCGTTCACAGAACTTGCACTAGAACTGGTGTCACACAAAATGTTTTCACCCAGCTGAGCGAAAAAACAATCAGAGAAAAATCGGGAGTTTTGCAGAAATGTAGAGGAATTTTTTTAAGGCAGAAACAGAAGTGATATTCCCACGTTGGCTGGAAGGAGTGAGACACTGCTCTCCTAAATAACACATCCCTGAGATCTGCAGATGAAAACAAACTGGGGAAGAGCTCAAAATCCCGAGGAACGAGACAGACCCCACTGAGCCGGCAGGCGGGATGTGATGCACACGGAGAAACACAGCCGGGCCATTGAGGAGAGAATGATCCGAGTCCCCGGAGGCACTGGCGGGGGGAGCCCCGCGGTGCAGCCAGGCTGAGCAGGGTTGAGCACGGCTGCTCAGGGGGTCTCACCACTCCGCTGCTTTCCTTCCTCACCATCCAGCCCGCTTTGCGGAAGGCTGGAGCCTGCTGAAAGCCCCGCTGCTGTTGGCTGAGTTTTGAGCCCTGGGGATGCTGCCCTGGGAGGGTGGCGATGCCTGCAGGGAGATGAGCTGGATCAGTGCCTAACCAGAGGCTTTTTCAGGGTTGGACAGCCCAAAATGCAGCCTCGATCCCAATTCCCTGGGATTGCAGGAGCCCTGGGTGCATTCCAGTCTTGCTCGTCCTGGAGCAGCTTCACCCATCCTTGCTGGGACAATTCCAGCCTCAGACCCTGCAGCCACTGCTGGACTGTCCTCCCACAGGTCCTGGATTCCCTGGAGAGTCTCTGGGTGGTTTTTGTGCCCGCTGGGGCAGGAAATCCCTGCAGGAAGGCACCCCAGAGCATGGCAGAGGATGGGGCCAGGAGCTGTGCTCAGGGAGCAGCTGTGCCTGGATCCCAGCGAGGGCTCTGGGCATATGGCAACCCATTCACTGAAGGAAAAAATTAAATTACCCAGGACTATAAAGCAGTCAATTTAGAGCCATATCCTGACTGTAATCAGGCAATAGTATTTCATTTACTGCCACTCCAGCGGGGCTGAGAAGGAGCAGAGCTTTGGGGGTGGCTTTGGGGTGTGGCAGTTTCAGGGCACACGACTGATGAGACAGATGCAGCAGGTTAAGGGAAAGCTTTGTTATTTTAATTATTTGATTTTAAAATTTATATACATTTGTACAGAGGTCAAGAGATTGGCTACACAGGTTGCCACCTCTTCGACCTGGATGGTGAACATCACCATCCATCACATTTCTCCTCCCAGAGGAGAAAAATGCAAACACACATAGGTAAATTCTAAAAACGTGCATTGTTTTAATGAAGCTGCATGAGAACAGCACTGCAAGAGTTCAAACACTTGTGTAATAGATACGTTGGTAAATTCGTGTAATAAAATATGGGAAATATAGTAGATGTAATAAATAATAGAATGTATTAGAAATGTTATACTTTGCACCCAGTAAATACAAAAGTAAGTCCTGGTTCCTGGAATGGAGGAGGCGTTTCCAAATACCAGGACATGCTTTTCAAACTGTGAAATGACAAATTAACACCCTGATGTGCACCAGAAAGGGGAGTAGCTCGCCAAGATGTGGCTCCTCAGACCTTTTGCACCTGGGCCATCGAAACATCAATGGTAATCTCGAGGGTGGACCCCAAATTTGGAGAAACCAACATCCCAAAGGAAGATTCCCAGAAAATCCTTTCAGACATGCCCCAGTGCCGGGAAATCTGTTCAGGATTCATCACTGGGTGAAAAGACTATGTTTGAATATGAGGACACAATACCACCCCTGCCAGGCACAAAATACAGTATAAAACTCAGACTCAAACCCCAGGAAAATGTGGAGCAGGGTAAGATAGCAGCCGTGCTGTCAGTCTCCTGTTTCACCCAACATTCAAATGTTGTTCCGTGGCTGTCCCACATAGATTTTTAAAAACGGAAAAATAAAATTTATTCTCTTTATCCAATTGGCTAGTTTTCATTTATAACACTTGCAAGCAATAGAAAACTGTGAGAGCAGCACTGGGGGACACCCTGAATGCAGCCAGGTTAAGAAGAGGGGCGAGGTGACACAACTGGGGGTGTCCCAGCTGCCCTGCGGCAGTCCCTGCTCTTGTCCCACTGCTCCCAGGCTCTCCAGGAGGTGCAGCTTGAATGTCACATCAGCCTAATGGGCACTTGCCTCATTTCCAGGTTGCACAGGCTCATTTTCCAGGCACAGATGAGATGTTTGTGCCACGGCTGGTGCTGCCTGTCAGCGGGAAACGCTGCTGCTCTTTCTTCCCTCTCCTTGCTGGAATGTGGGAAATGGGAGAATACTTTGTAATCTGGTTGTGGGGAGCCTGAACATCCTTCACCTCCTGCTTGTTGTTGGTGTTGTTTGGGTTTTGGGGTTGTTTTGGTTTGGGGTCTTTTGTTTGGGTTTTTTGGGTTTTTTGTTTGTTTGTTTTTGGGGGTTTGGGTTTTTTGTTTGTTTGGGGGTGGATTTTTGGTTTTGTCTGTTTGTTTTGGGGTGGGGTTTTTTGCTTGTTTTAGTTTTTTGGGGGTATTTTTGTGGTTTTTTGGGTGGTTTTTTTTGTTTCTACTCATGGAAATGGGATGAAGCCTGGCCTGGATGGGAGGGATGGGGGGTTTGCCCAGAGCAGCTGTGGCTGCCCCTGGATCCCTGGCAGTGCCCAAGGCCAGGCTGGACACTGGGGCTTGGAGCAGCCTGGGACAGTGGGAGGTGTCCTTGCCCATGGCAGGGGGTGGAATGAGATGAGATTTAAGTTCCCTTCCAACCCAAACCAGGCTGGGATTCCGTGATGAGGATTCCTGTTTCTCCAGTGCTGTCACTCCTCAGGGAGCCCATCATCCCATCCCTGTGGGATCCACCTTTCCAGTGACATCAGGCTGAGCATTTCCCACAAACTCCCTGGAGTGAGGGACCAAAAGCTCTTTAAAAGGAGCTGTGGAGGAGGGGGCTGTGATCATCCCCAGGCTCCAAAATGAGCTGGGCAGGATAGAGAGGAGCAGAGAGGAGCTTAGGCCACCCTTTGATGCTGCAAAGCACTCGCCAGCCTTAACTGGCTCTCCCCAGCCCTTCTCCCTTCAAAGCAGAGCCAGGCAGAGTTCAGCTGCCATCCCCATGGATTGGAGGGATGGTGCAGCAGTTGAGGAGTGATTTGGGGAAGCTGTGATAAGAGCAGGCAGGGAACAGCCCGCCTGGGGCACGGCCCTGTCTCCCTGTGCTGGTCAGACCTGCTCTCCCTGCCCTTCCCAGGCGTCCTGCTCCTCATCCAGCCCTTTCTCTGCCCTCTGGCTGCTCCCTGCCCGTGTGGACGTGAGCTTTGCTGGGTGCCACAGTCCCCTCCCAGCGGCTGGGATTGCAGGGGGCAGGCAGGAGTCAGGGGCAGGGCAAGGACAGCGGCTCCAGCAGGTTGTGTTTAGGTCAGAGCACAGAGCCAGGAGTCCTGCAGCACCCCTGGGTGCAGGTGGAGCCCAGGCTGCCTGCAGGAAATCATCCCGTGGTTCTGGGTACTGTGAGGGCTGGGGTTGGAGTGCTCTGTGCCCTGCAGGTGGCTCAGGGAGGGGACAGGAGGGACGTGCAGGCTCTGCAGTGCCCCTGGCAGTAAATTACCCCAGGGAAATTCTCTGGAAGCTGCCTGGCTTGGCCACATGGAATTCCCCTGGAGGAAGGAGAATTTACAAACACAACTCCTGCAGATGCTGCTTGATACCCCACGTCCCCAAATGATGTCCCAGAGGGACGGGACAAAGTCAGGGAAAAGGTCACCTCTGCCATCCTCACCCTCTGTCTGCACAAAGCTGTTGGGTACAACCTGCAGGGCTCTCCAGGGACCCCGTGAGGGGTTCTCCTCTTGGCTGGGGGACTCTGTGGGACAGGCTCAAACAGCACCAGGTACAGGTCACAGCCTCAGGGAATCATGGAATGGGTTGGAAGGACCTTAAAGCTCATCCAGTTCCACCCCCTGCCATGGCAGGGACACCTTCCACCATCCCAGATTGCTCCAAGCCCCATCCAGCCTGGCCTTGGGCACTTCCAGGGATGGAGAAACCACAGCTTTTCTTGAGCAGGCCTTCCCCAGGCTGATCCCCTCCCACCTCCACTGTCCCTTCACTGTCATTTTCACATCTGTTGAATTCTTCCATTTCCTGACTTCCTTTTCCCACCCTGCTCCTCTCTCCACCCAAGCACAGCCAGCTGAACAGGAGAGCTCCCTCTGACCCTTCCCATGCCTGTGCTGGGCTCAGTCCTCATGGAAATCCTTCAGGAATTGCTGCTGACAGCACTCCTTGGAACAGGACACGGGCTGGAGTCTCCTCACAAGGATTTTCTTGTTGACTGACAGCAGGAGGGGCTAACTGAGGCATCTCCCTAGGAAAGGACTGGATAATATTCTCTATATTCCCTGGATAACATTCCCTCTGCTCCCATCCCCTGCCAGGCACTCAGATCCTCTCCCCACACGTGTGAACCATTCCCTTCAATCCAAGCTGAGCTCCCATGAACATCTGCACCTGGAAAGGAGCTGGCTGAGCTCTTCAGGACCAAGAATTCCCTTGTCCCCACCTCATCTCAGGAGCTGCTGCCCCGTGGGCCCTCCCTGGCACTGCCACGTGCTGGGTGTCCTGGCAGGCCCTCCCCTCCCCAAACCTGTCCCTCATTCAGCCAAACACACCCAGGGCTCACTGTGGCACTGCTGGGCTGTGACAAGGACCAGGAGGGTCCTGCCCACCTTCACCCCGACCCTGAGGAAGGGGTGAGGGGGGCTGGGGGCTGTGTCCCACACAGAGCCCTCGTGCTGTGGCTCTGCTGTGTGGGTTTCTGCTCTGGGGACCCTGGTGGGACACGGGGACGTGTCTGCTCTCAGGAATGCACCCAGCCAGCCTGGTGTCCGTGCTGGGGTGTGTGTTCTCCCAGGAATGTCTGCAGCAGCCTCCCCTCGGCTAACTCTCCCCATTTGGGGCTGTTCTGGGGCAGTCAAACCCCGAGATGAAAGCCTTTGGGTCCTGACTCATGCCACCACTGGCTGTAAACTCTGGATTTCGAGCTCCCCATCCTCTGCAGGAAGCTTTGGGAGGAACTCCAGGGCTTTGCATGTTGCTTTGCATGGCAGATGAATGGCTGGGGCTCCCCGCAGGGCCCTTCAGCCACCCCGTGCTCCTGCAGCGCTGGTGCCACCTGTGGCCGCTCCACCTGCCAAAAAACTCCAGGTTTAATCTGCTGTGAGCTCCTCCAAACGATCTGCCCCTCCACAATACCGCCGTGTTTTGATGGGCCGGTGACAAGGACGTTTAATCCTGCGAGTTGATCCTTCCGTCCGTTTGACTGGTGGCCCTTTCATGTCAAAACTCTTCAAGCCGCCGAGTGAGAGCTCAAAGGCTGCGGGTAAATTGTCAGCCCGGCGCCCTGGGAACAGGTCCAACGCGTTGTGCTGCTGGTTTTTTCCGCAGGGAATAATCACATCCCTTCTCCCTGCCCCGCGCATGCACGGCAGGTCGGGATTGTTATTTCTGATGAACTTCAAGGCGCCTCTCGCCGGAGAAATAACATTTTCTGTGGGTTTATTTATTTATTGATCTGCTCCCTTCCAAAGCCAAGGGAGAAGAAGAGGCAAGGCAAACAGGCAGGAGAGAGGGAGATGAAGCAGCAGGAGGGGGTGGGAGGCCAGGGAGATGAGCACCAGCTCAATCCACGGTTTAATCAAAGGTTTCTACAAAGGGAAACCAAATCTTTTCCAATTCGTCCCCAGCCCTTTGTTGTGAAGCCACAGCCGCCGTTTTCGGGGGCTGGGAGCTGCTGTCCCCAGAGGCCACACTCCCTCTCTGAGGTGACACAAGAGTTTTAGCCCCGAGCTACAAGCAGGGACCGAGCTGGCAGCGGTGTCTGACCCCGGGGTGAGGGCTGGGTGCTGCTCGGGGTGAATCTGCTGGGAATCTGCAGCAATTGCTGCTGGATTTCTGCCGTGTCTGAGCCCGGGGTGAGGGCTGGGTGCTGCTCTGGGTGAATCTGCTGGGAAGGGCAGGATTGCTGCTGGATTTCTGCCCTGTCTGATCCCAGGGTGAGGGATGAATCTGCTGGGAATCTGCAGCGATTGCTGCTGGATTTCTGCCGTGTCTGACCCCGGGGTGAGGGATGAATCTGCTGGTGAATCTGCAGCGATTGCTGCTGGATTTCTGCCTGACCCTGGGGAGGCACAGCAGCGCTGCCAGCGCTTAATTGAGGATGGGTTTGAGCACACCCTCTGCAAAGGGGCTGATTCCTGCTGCCAGCCTTGGGGAGGAGTCATCTGCTCTTCCAGTAATGCCTCCTCCATCCCACAGGAGCTCCCACTGGGCTGTCTCTGCACCTCCTCCCAGCTCCTGGATTTCCTCCAGCTCGTTCATTTCCTACCAGAGGCCTTGATGGCAGTCAGGGTCACCCCCTGAACCCCGAGGCAGAGCTCACAATGTTCTGCCTGGCCCCTCTCACCCCCCTGGGTGGTGCCACTATTGATTCCAGCATGCTGAAACTCTGCCAGTCGTGTCTGTGCCAGGGGAAACTCCAACAGGACAGAGAATCTCAGAGTCACCGAGGTTGGAAAAGGTCTCCAGGACCATCCAGGCTAAGTTTGTCACCATCCCCACCTTGTCCCCAGCCCAGGGCACTCAGTGCCACCTCCAGGAATTCCTTGGACACCTCCAGGGATGGGCACTCCAAACCTCCCTGGGTAGTTCCCATCCCTGAGCTCCCTTTCCATGGGGAAATTCCTGCTGCTGCCCACCCTGAGCCTCCCCTGGCCCAGCCTGAGGCCGTTCCCTCTCCTCCTGCCACAGGAATTCTGTGATTCTGTCCTGCCACAGGATCCTGCCACTGTCATGGCCTTGTCACCTGGGGCATGGTGGCCACAAAAACTGCCACATCAAGGGCTGGAGCAGTGTCCAAACCCTGTTCCCCCCAGGTTCCCCCAAGGTTTGGGACCTTCCCGTGGAGCAGAGAAAGGTCACCAGCCCCACTGTTGGGGCACAGGAAGGCTGGCAGGGATCTCAGCCAGGCCGCTGCTCTTTATCTCCACCGAGCATCCACCGCTGCTCTCCACAGCCCGAGAGCCTTTGAGTGGAAGAACTTCGATGTTTATTCATCCAGGGCAGAGCCCAGATAGCAAAGGGCTGATAAGAGCCACCACAAGGGCTGCTGGAAGCAGCAGATAAGATCTCAGCTCTGCCATCAGCCCGGTGCAATGCAGAGCCTTCATGAATATGCAGCTCCATTGTGCTGCCCAAGAGGACAGGATGGGTTTGAGAGCTGAATTCAACCCTTGTCTGGGAAAAACCCAGCCTGGGGGAATAACCGCAGAGAGATCCACACCAGGGCACAGAACTGACCCTGAGATCTTCATCCAAGGCACAGAACTAACCCTGAGATCCACACCAGGGCAGAGAACTCACCCTGAGATCCTCATCCAGGGTCCAGAACTCACCCTGAGATCTGACCCCAGGGCACAGAACAACCCTGAGATCCACACCAGGGCACAGAACTGACCCTGAGATCTGAACCCAGGGTAAAGAACTGACCCTGAGATCCACAACAGGGCACAGAACCGACCCTGAGATCCTCATCCAAGGCACAGAATAACCCTGAGATCCACCCCAGGACACAGAACTAACCCTGAGATCCATATCCAGGGCAGAGAACTGACCCTGAGATCCACCCCAGGACACAGAATAACCGTGAGACCCACACCAGGGCACAGAACAACCCTGAGATCCTCATCCAAGGCACAGAATAACCCTGAGATCCACACCAGGACACAGAACAACCCTGAGATCCACACCAGGGCACACAACTGACCCTTAGATCCATATCCAGGACACAGAACTAATCCTGAGATCCTCATCCAGGACACAGAACTAACCCTGAGATCCACCCCAGTACACAGAACTGACCCTGAGATCCTCATCCAAGGCACAGAATAACCCTGAGATCCACACCAGGGCACAGAACAACCCTGAGATCCTCATCCAAGGCACAGAACTGACCCTGAGATCCACAGCAGGGCAGAGAACTGACCCTGAGATCCACAGCAGGGCAGAGAACTGACCCTGAGATCCACAGCAGGGCCCACAGCTAACCCTGAGATCCTCATCCAAGGCACACAACTAACCCTGAGATCTTCATCCAGGACACAGAACAACCCTGAGATCCACACCAGGACACAGAATAAACCTGAGATCTGACCCCAGGGCACAGAACTGACCCTGAGATCTGACCCCAGGGCACAGAACTGACCCTGAGATCCTCATCCAAGGCACAGAATAACCCTGAGATCCACCCCAGGACACAGAACAACCCTGAGATCCACAGCAGGGCACAGAACTGACCCTGAGATCCATATCCAGGACACAGAACTAATCCTGAGATCTTCACCAGGGCACAGAACAACCCTGAGATCCTCATACCCATCACTGTGGGACACAGATCTGAGTGATGCTGGGGGTTCCTGGGGTGGCAGCTGGTGGGGACATGGAGGTGACCCCTGTGCCAGGATCCTGCTGGAAGACAATGGGACAGGACCTTACCAAACCAGCAGGATCTCACCAGGCTTTACTGAGCAAGAAATCCTTTACTGAGGAAGGAATTCTCTAATAAGGAAGAAATTCTTCCCTGTGGGGGTGGTGAGGCCCTGGCACAGGATGCCCAGGGAAGCTGTGGATACCCCACCCCTGGCCAGGGTGGAGAAGACCTTAAACCACCCCATCAAGTGGATGAGATGATATTCAAGGCCCCTTCCAGCCCTTAAAATGCTGATTTATGGGCTGGATTTCTCCCAGCCTGCCTGTTGACTGAGGGTCTTGCAGGGTGGGGGGAACTACCCCGGGCAAAAATTAGGATCTGTCTGGGAGTGGAGAGGAGCTGATTAAAGGAGCAGCAGGAGATGGTCCATCCACACTTCTGAGCCACCTCCTGCCCTGAAACATCCTCCCAGCGGTGCCCAGGGGCTTGGTGGCCCTGGGGACATGTCGGGGTGGCCCTGGGGACGTGTCAGGGTGGTTCTATGTGCCACAGAACCCCGCTGGCAGCAAGGCCAGCCCTGCCCCAGAGGCTCCAGTGAGCCCAGGAGCTGCCTGGGAGCTGGGAACCGAAAGCATTTGTGAAATTAATTAAGACAACAGAGGCCCGAAAGAAAGGGAAAGTTAATTAGTCACGGCAATCAGTTAGATTTGATCCAAAAAGAACAAACAAAGAGTTAGAAGCGTGTCACTGGCGGGCTGCTGCTCGGGAAAAGGGATTACTCGGAGATTTCCACCAAAGGGAATGGCTTTTGTGCTGCTGCTCCTTATGTAATTGGGGATTTAGAAGTGGCACAAAGAGTCATTACCACGAAATTTCTTTTGTCAGAGGGAAAAAAAAAAAAGTTGACATTTATGAAGCGCGGGAGGGAGCAGCAAAACAAGGCGGATCAGCCGGGGGAAGGGGCTTCCCTGGGCCACGGGGGAGCCAGGGCGAGGAGGAGGAGGAGGAGGAAGGCTGACGGTGGTGGCTGCCCTGGAAGGTCCCCAGGGCATTATGGATGGATGGGCCGAGATGCAGCAGCACCAGCAGGGTGTGAAAACCAGTGGGGAAGGCAAGAAAAGGGGAGGGAGATGGGAAATCCATGGCCAGGGAGGGGGGGGATGGCTGGGCACAGAGCAGGGACAGGGCTGGGGACAGAGCAGGGACAGCCCCCAGGGTGACAGGGCTGGGGACACAGCAGGGACAGGGCTGGGGACAGAGCAGGGACAGCCCCCACGACAGGGCTGGGGACAGAGCAGGGACAGCCCCCAGGGTGGCAGGGCTGGGGACAGAGCAGGGACAGGGCTGGGGACACAGCAGGGACAGCCCCCAGGACAGGACAGGGCTGGGCTAGGGACAGCAGGGACAGCCCCAGGACAGGGCAGGGCTGGGGACAGAGACGGGAAAGCCCCCCGGGTGGCAGAGCTGGGGACAGCAGGGCAGGACTGGGG
>JBBMKD010000034.1:1937609-1950296 GCA_037834095.1 Argya squamiceps
CTGCCTGCATTTCCCCAGCCTGCATTTCCCTCCCTGCATTTCCCTCCCTGCATTTTTCCTCCTGCATTCTCCCCTGCATTTCCACCCCTGCATTTCCCCCCTGCATTTCCCTGCCTGCATTTCCCCCCTGCATTTCCCTGCTTGCATTTCCCTCCCTGCCTTTCCCTGCCTGTATTTCTCTTCCTGCATTTCTCTTCCTGCATTTAACCCCGACCTGCATTCCCCTCCTGCATTTCCCCCCCTGCATTTCCCTCCTGCATTTCTCTTCCTGCATTTTCCCTCCTGCATTTCCCCTGCCTGCATTTTCTTTGCCTGCGTTTCTCTGCCTGCATTTCCCTGCTTGCATTTCCCCCCTGAATTTAACCCCTGCATTTCTCTGCCTGCATTTCCCTCCCTGCATTTTTCCTCCTGCCTTTCCCTGCCTGCATTTCCCTTCTTCATTTCCCCTCCTGCATTTCCCTGCCTGCATTTCCCCGGCCTACATTCACCTCCTGCACTTTCCCTCCTGCATTTCCCTGCCTGCGTGTCCCCAGCAGCCGCGGGGAGGAGGTTCCCTCTCCCCGCGATGGCATCAGGGTGGCTGCGGCTGCAGCCTCCGCAGGAACACGAACCCATCAATTAGGGAATAAGTGCCTCGCCTGTCCTTGTTAATCCCCTCCTCCCCGGGCTGTTCTTTATTATTTACGGTGAAGGTGCCCCGGGATGCGCTGTCGGAGGGACGCCTGACAGGCTCAATCTGTACCGTACAATTACATCCTCCTCCTCCTCCTCGCCAGCTGGGGAATCCCTTTCTGTGCTCCCACCATCCCGCTCTTTCCCACATCCACTCCGTGAGCTGAGCCGGCCCCTCTGATGCCCCAACCCATCCCCACGGAAGCCCTGGGACCCTCCGGGTGGCAACCTGGAGGGTGGGGGGGTCCGGGCGAGGCGCTGCAGAGGCATTAACTGAGCCAGGATTAATATTCACCAGCGAAAAAATAACTCCATCCGAGCTGCGTCTGTTCCGGGGGCCTCGTGTGCGGCACGAATGGAAGCGCAGCGTCCCCTGGGAGCCCCCGGGATGTGTGTGCTGCAGCCGCGTCAGCTCTTTGCGAGGGCTGCTGATGCCTCGGCTAACGAGCTCCCCGCTGAACGTGTCCTCCGCGCACCTGAGGATGCAGCCGGCTGCTTTCGCCTCCTCCCCTCGCTCTCCTCCCGCCTGCTGCCCTCGTCTGTCGGCCGGCAGCGCCGTCACCCCGGCCGGGCACGCGTGTGGGGCAGTGCTGGGTATCGGCCAGGGAGGTGGCAGGGGCTGGGCAGGGTCCCCGGGCACACAGGGTGGTCAGGAGAATGGCAGGTTGGTGTCTGATGGGGTTTGCAGGGTCCCTGCAGGTGTTCAGGGTATCCCGGGGAGCTGCAGTGGGGCTGGGAGGGTTCCTTGCTGAGCTGTGGGATGAACCCACCCTCACAATCCCCCACGGATCCCCCCAGGACAGCTCTGGCACAGGTGGCACAGACCTGTAAGCAGCAGGTGGGTGCTCCAGAGCACACATCCAGCCCATCCCTGTGCCAAGGATCAGCTGGATCCTGCACTCACCTACGGGCAAACGTGTCTTCCTGACACATCCCTGTGTGCTGGTGTCTCTTGGGAGACACCCCAGGGAGCTGCTGCCACCCCCACAGCTGGGCAAACCCTCAGGGTACCACTGTCCTGACCTCCAGAGGGGCCGTGGGGTGTCTGCTGGGGATGTGTGGGGTGTCTGGGCTCCATCATTTCCCTCTGGACCTGCCCTGCCCTGCTGCCCAGCCCGGTGGCACTCCAGAAGGGTGGGTTGTTCCTCCAGGAAGACACGATGCCCTGGAGCACGGGTCAAGTGTGTGGGCAATGGCTGCAGCTCCTGGGCACGGTAATGACAGCCTGGGGATAAGAGGGATAAAGATATCCCCCGGCTCTGCCTCCCACTCTGAGCTCTGTGGGGAAGTGGAGCCTCGTCACCCCAGCCCAGCTGCTTATTTTTAGGCTGTCACCTCCTTGCTCCTCTCATGGGTGGCTTTTATAAATAGCCAGTGCCTCAGAGCAGCTCCAGTGCCAGGCAGGAGCTTGATGTGCTCTGTGAGAGACCCTGCTCAGAGGGTGCCCAACCCCTGCTTGTTACCATCCTCTTCCTCAGGGCGTGGACAGCAGGGACAAAGACTGATCCTGGTGTCCACCCGTCCCTGCCAGCCCCAGAGCCAGGGCATAACTTCCAGCCTGGGACACCCCATGCCCTGCCTCCTGTCCCAACACCATCCCCAGCTCTGATCCCAATCCTCTGGGGCTCCCCAAACCCCATCCCTGCCTTCTCCTGCAGCTCTGCACGGCCTGCAGCATCCTCAGGACCCCCTGCTCCTCCCCGTTCTCTTCTCCCGTGTATTTTGGCAGCCAGGAGTGCCCTCCTTGCCCAGCAGCTCCTCCCTGGCACAGCCCTGCCCGGCGCCAGCTCTCGGTGGCCGTGAGCGCTGCCGAGCAGCGGCCGCGGCGCCGTAATTAGCCAGGTACAGCAGGAGCACACTCGCAGCCTGACAGCTCTTCTGAAACCGAATGGGAGCCAATTAATCTAATTAAAGCCGCCACCGGCTCGTTATCCCTACACAGCCCACAAGGCTGCACGGGCAGCGTGTGTTCGCCGTGCCCCTGCCCACCAGCTGCACCCACGGGTGGGCACCCACGGGTGGGCACGGGCAGGACTCGCTCCATCCACCCCTCCGAGGTGCCCAGGGGGGATAAAGGGACACAAAACGTGGGTGGGGTGACTCTGCCCCGTGCCTCGGACACGCAGAGGTGCCAACACGTGGCTGGGTGCTGGTGGAACCCACCAGGACGGGGCTCAGGGCGATGCCCCCGAGGATGTGGCGGGGTTTGAGCGGCACGGGGACGCAGTGCCAGCCCCGCCTGGCACCGAGCCACGTCCCGGCGAGGCTGAGCGGGTCCTGCCGGGCGGCACGGTGGCTGCCGGCAGGGTAATTACAGCCGGCCGAGGAGGAGGGCTGTCGGCACAGGTGTCTGTCAGCAGGGCGCTGGCACTCACGCCGCCTAATTAGACACCCTGCCAGCCCTTAATGAGGACAAATGAGAGGCCAGGCAGTGCGGGGCCGGGCCGTGGCGTCCAGACCCCGTCCCACGTGCTGGCCCTGGCACGGTGCCCTCGGAGATGTGGTGGCCGCGGTCATTGGGGCACATGGGGCTGCTGACAGCAGCTCAGCCCCCTGTGCCAGGGAGCTCTGGCATCAGGGCAGAGTTTGCCAGCCCCACCGTGCCCCTCTGCAGCAGTCTGTGTTCTGTAGGGCACTGGGCACTGCCCCAAACACAGCTCCATTCCCAACCTCATCCTCTTGCCCCCTTTCCAAGTCCTTTTGGGAGCCAGTCCTGCCCTGCCCAGCCCTCTCCCCCACGATCCATCCCATTTCAGGATGCCAGCTGGATCTGCTGAGCCTCCAGCTATCCCCTGAGCAGCTCGAGAGCTGCCAGTGCCCATTGGGCACCCCAGGGCACAGGGATTGTCACCTCTGTGCCCCACCCAGCTGCACCACAGCACCCAAAATCACTCGCTGTCCCCAAAATCTCTGTGTGGCTCTTCCAAGTCTCCCTGTAATCCAAAGGACAGCAGAGCCTTGGCTGAGCACAGAGCACTGGCAGGAGCTCATCCCTGGCACGGCAAGGGCTTATGCCCAGAGAACAGGCAGGGAGGGACAGGGTGGCCAGGACAAGCTGGGAGCACCAGGTGTGCCCCAAAAACCTCAGTGAGGCTGTGAGAGAAGACACAGGACACGTGTGGCACCTTGGAGGCTGCAGCAGGGCTGACCCAGCTGGGAACACGGTGAGGAAGGATGGGATGAGGGATGAGGATGGTGCTGCTGGGACAAAACACCAGCCCTGGTACGAAACTCCCTCTGCAAGTCAATCCCTGGAAGTCTTCAAGGCCGGGCTGGGCAGGGCATGGAGCAGCCTGGGACAGTGGAATGGCAGGGGGTGGAACGAGATGAATTTTGAGTCCTTTCCCACCTGTGATTCCAGTGGGGCATCAGGGCTGATCTGTGCCCAGGCTGGGGAAGGAGGCAGGGAAGGAGCCCAGGAGGGTGGGGGGCTGCAGGCCCCACGCAGCAGCCGGGCTCTGCAGCAGCCCTATAAATAAACACACCCACACAGCTCCACACACGCCGGGATGCTGAGGGGAGGGCTCTCTGCAGATCCAGCACGGCAATAACAGGACAAGAGCAAGCACAGGGAGAGGCTGGGTGGGGATCAGGAAAAGGCACCTGGCAGAGCAGCCAGGAGGAGGAGGAGGAGGAGGAGGAAGGAAGCTCCCTGAGGAGCTGGCAGTGCTGTGGCTCTGCAGGGCACAGACAGAGCTGAGGTGGCCCTGGAGCCACCCAGCAGGAGAGTGTCTGAGGGGACAGTGTGGCATTAGGGGACACGAACCAACCTGTTTGTCACTGAGGACACACACACACGTTCTCTCCATGCTCCATCCCCGTGTGCCAGCTCCCTGTACCCCCGAATTCACCCCACACCCCCTGCTCCTGCCGTGTGCCCCCAAGCACAAGGACCTCTGGTCCCCCCACATGTATCCCCGAGAGCTTTTCCCTCTCCCTCTGTGCATCCCCACAGAAAATTACCCTCACATTGCCCGGGGGGGGCTGGCAGCCCCTATCCCCAGGGTCCTGCCTCCATCCCCAGGGCTGGAGACACGGATGGCTCTGTGCCACCCCAGCTCCCCAGCCCGGCTGCTGCCGTCACACCGCGGCTTAGAGAGCTTTAAGGACAGGAGGGGACGTGCCAGAGGCCGGGGCCGGCTCTCGGCTGGTGGGATTTGCTGCAGGGCCGGGCGGTTTCCCCGCGGCTCAGCCCCCGACGGGCAGCCCGGGATCGCTGCCTCAGCTCCCCCCGCTCCACCATGTCTGCCCAGCTCGTCCACAGGAGGAGGTGGACGTGGAGCAAGGGGTTTTGCCATGGATGTGCAAGAGTTTGGAGTGGGGACAGGCCACCAGCAGTCCCAGCTCTGCCCAAACTGCTCCCCCAGCGCTGTGCTGGGCATGCAGGGGGCTGCAGGAGGCTGGAGGCAGCTGGTGACAGGGATGCTGCAGCCCGGTGGGTGTCCTCCAGCGGGACATCTGCCTGGCTGGAGAGCCGGCAGAACTGGCAGTGCCAGCAGGGCACAGGCATGGGGCAAGCAGGGTGCCACGGCCTGAGCATCCCACCCGCCCTTTGGCAGGCACGCCGGGCCCTGGCCTGCGGGGATGATGGAGGAGATGATGCTCTTGGTCTGAGGCGAAAGGCAGAGAAGAGTTGCCATGGAGACGGGCTATGTGGTTTTAAGGAGGCGCGGAGGCATTCGCGCCCATCCCTCCCGGATCAGCCCCAGCCGCGGGAGGCGAGGGGGGCGGGTGGGGGTCACCCGCACCCCCTGACGTCCCAGGGGGTTTGTTTGGCTGGTCCCCAGAGGTGCCGCCTCACGCCAGAGCCGGCGGCGAGGCTGCAGGCAGGGCTGCCCGCCCGGGGCGTGCCCCGGGGCCAGCCTCCCTCGGGGCCGGCTGGGAGCAACTGGCTGCACTGGGACATTGCGATGGCACTGCCAGCCCCGCCTCAGCAGGGCATGGGGACAACCCGCGGAGCGGAGAGGCCAGGACATGCCCCCCTCGATCCTTCTGGGATGGCCCCGCGTGCTGGGGAAGGGCTGTGGGTGCTGACCCCGGGGCTGGGGTGAGGTTCAGGGTGAAAGCAGGAATATCCAGGATTTGGGGATCATTTAGGATTTAGTTAAAATGAAGATTTACGTGTTAGCAGCTCCCCCCTTTTCCCACGACCGGCGGGAGCAGCTCGGCCTCCCAGCACCTGCAGGCAGCTCTGGAGCCTCTGCTGGAATCCCCCTGCATTCCCAGGGCCCCGCCGGAGGGAGGAATTACCCCGGGTGGGGTTTGATTTAGCAGCACTTCCAACGGGGAAAACCAGCCCCAAAGAAAGAGGGAAACAGAGGATGCAAAATTCCTCCCAATCACTCGGTGTCCCCAGGAGTGCTCTGATTCCAGAGGGTTCTGGTTTCAGCCCCAGGGTCAGCACTCGCTGCCCGTGGGGTGTTTGCTGTCCCTGCTGTCCCCTGGCCCTCCTGGGGTCCCCCCCAGGCCGCACCCCGTGGCTGAGCAGCTCCGTGGCTGTGGCGCTGTCACCGCTGGGAGGAAACGCGGAGCGGCTCCGGTGAGTGAATTCCCGGTGGGATCCCGGCCCCGAGGGTCACCCCCCGGGCCAGGGGCTGCAGCCACGGCGGGGACATGGCACAGGAGGTGGCCAAACCTGGGTGCAGAAAACAGAAATGGGGAGGGGGTCGGGTGACAGAGCCCCGGTAGAGGTGCTGGCACTGTGACAGTGCCAGGGTCACTCAGGAGAACTGGGGACATGTCCCCACAGCCGATGGTGGCCCAGAGCAAGGGGGCAGGGACCTCGGGCACGGATGAGAGAGCTGGATGCCGTGTGAGGTGTGTGGGAGCTTCACTCCTGGCTCCTGAACTCGGCCAGACAAGCACAGGCTGCAGCACAAAGTGGTAACACCGAGCAGGATCCAGAACGGGCAGCCCGGGGATCTCTGGCTGGATCCAGACCGGCGCCAGCTGCTGGATCCGTCTCCCAAAATCTTCCCGGAGGTCTTCCCCCTGGGCAGGGCAGTGCCCGGCTGTCAGAGCCTGGCACGCACCAGCAGCCGCCCGGCCGGGTGGGAGCAGCTCCTCCTGCCAAGACTCCCACTCCCGAGACTGTACGACAGGAGAAAAGGGAACAGAAATTCACGTTTTCACATTTAGCTTTCCTTTGTACTCAGCTAATTAGCGCCTGAGTCTGGTGATGTCATTAAAGCAGCACTAAGTCTTTATTGGGGTAATTTAATTTTCCCTTTCATATCAGGATGATTTCCTTTGTTGGGGTAGGTGCTGGAGAGGGGGAAGGGCCCGTGCAGACAATTGCTATTGTCAGGATAAATAATTCCCCAGTGGATTGACAAGGGGGGAGGTGGGCTGGGGGGCTGGGAGCTGTCGCTCAGCCGGGTGGCAGCAGGAGCCGGCCGGCCCTCGGGGCACTGGGTGCCTCGGGACGCCTCTCCCTGTGCCGGGTGGGCTCCCCAGCCAGGCAGGCACCCGCCTTGGCCCCTTTCCAGCCGCTGAAACCGCGGCTGCCTCAACCATTGGGAGCTGGGCGGGTAAAGCTGGGGGTCTCCCGCCTTTCTTCCACCCCAACACCATCCCTGGTGCTGCTGGGAGGAGGGAATGGATTTCCCGGCGATAAAGGAGCCTCCCTGAGCCCCCAGAGCACGGGAGAAGCGCTGGGCTCTGCACACAGCTGGGACGTGCAGGGAGCTCCCGGGGCTGGCACGGAGCAGGGGGAGGCCTCGCAGGGATCCCCCACTTTGGGGCTGTCCCAAGGGTTATCCCTGCACTGGGAATGGATTCAGCAAATAGTTCCTGTCCCCAGCCCCTCTCCAGACTCGGAGTGTGATGTGGGGGTGCTGCAGCACTCACTGCCACATCAAACTGGGCACAAAGAGGGGCCCAGGGTGTGGGATGGTGTGACAGACACACTGGTGGGGGCCACTCAGCATTGCACCTCCCTGGGACACCTCTGGAATGGCTCCAGCTCCTTTCCCAGCCCTGCTTTCCCCTCTCCAATGCCTCCCTTGGCTCATTCTGCCCCAGGAGGGGCCCCAAACCCGGGTGAGAGGTGAAGGAAACATCCCATGGGGTCAGAGCCCCCAGGACCAGCTCCCTCAGTCCCCACAGAGCATCCCTGCATGGGTCCCATCTCCTCCCTGCCCCACCAGCCAGGGAGAAACAGGGGGAAAATCCCTGGGAAACAGCTGGGAGGGGAGAGGGAGAGGGAGAGGGAGAGGGAGAGGGAGGGGAGAGGGAGAAGACCTGCTGATGCCACCACTGAAGTCATGGTGTCCTCAGGAGCTTGGGGACAGCTCATGGCAAGGCTGCGAGGGGACAGTGGCACAGGGTAGGCTGATCCTGGGGCACAGCTTGGTGGCAGAGGTGTCCTGGTCCAGCAGAGCATCACCAGGATGGGAAGGGGTGATCCCAAAACTTTAACTCACCAGGTTTAACACCACAGAGAGTTCCAAAGGAATTGTCCTTCATGGAAAATGGGAAGGGAGGAGAGAGCAGCTGGAAAGAGCCATTTTCCAGCCGCCCCGGAGCCCACCCCTGGAGGAACCGTGTCCTTACAGCCCCTTTGGAGCCCACCCCGCAGCTCCCACCTCCCCCGGAGCCCCCCAGCGCTGCCGCCAGCCTGGGTGCGGAGCAGGAGGAGGAGGAGGGAGCGGGGCTGCAGAGGGGGAACGTCACACCCGAAACACAAACACGGTTCGTTGGTAATTAGCAACCGCTTCAAGAGGAATGATGAGCCGCCGGTGACAGGCGGGCGGGTTTCTATTAAAAGCTGCCACGTGTGATCCTTCTCCAAGCCTCGCCGGCCCCTCCTTACCTGGCGCTGGGGGAAATGAGATGCAAACCTGACATTAATGCGGCGTTTCAGGGTTGAGCTTTAATTGCAGCCGGAGCTGCCAGCGGGGCCGGGGGCAGGGGATGGGCACCCTTGTCCTCCCGCCGCCTCGGAGATGCCCGGAGCCCCTGGATGCTGCTCCCATCCCCTCCCGACCTTCCCCTGCAGGGCACCAGGAGCTCTGGAGTGAGCTCTCGGCACCCCGCGTGTCTCCACAAGCACAGGCACTTGCTGAAATGTTAAGGGCTTGTTTGCATCCAGCGGAAGGGAAGCGGCAGCCGATTGCTCCTCCGAACCTCCCGGAGGCAGGGAAGTGCTCATCCAGGCAGGAAAGCGTCCTCGAGTGATTCCTCCACGTGCTCAGACCCGAAATGTCGCTTTGCAGGCTCTCATGGTGGTTTTATTCCTGGTTAAAAGACCTTCCAGAGGTTCCCAAGCATTGGAGAAGGTGCAGCCATGGCCAGGGCAGCGTTGGGAGGTGGTGCATGGTGTGGGTTGTGTCCTGGGCCAGGAGGAGCCAGGACAGGTGACACTGGAACAGGACAGCAGCACCCAAGCCCAGATATGGTGGCCGTGGGTTGGGAAGGTGGGGATGGCCCCGGAGCAGGGGATGAGGGTGGATCTGCTCAGAAATCCATCGAGGGACAGGAGCCAGGAGAGTGACCCAGTTCTGGATTTGGGAGATTGGCTCCCCCAGTCCCCCTTTCTGCAGTGAAAATGAGGAATTACTGTGGGACTGGGCAGAAGGGCAAAGGGGACAACCAGAGGGGCCAAGGCCAGCAGCTCTGGGGGCTGGAGAGCAGCTCCTGCCCCAGCTCAGGGTGTGAGCAGTGGTGTCCACACCCCTTACCAGCATCTCAAGGTGAGGACTCCCCCTGCTTCATGATTTCTCACCCTCACACCTCAATCCCAACCCAAACTGCAGCTCCTCCCCAGGGGCAGCACAGGGACAGCTCCAGCTCTGTTCCCTGGGACAGGGGCAGCACCCAGGGAATGGCTGGAGCAAGGCCAGGGGGATGGGGAGCAGGGAAAGGTTCTTCCCCCAGAGGAGAAGCTGGCACTGCCCAGGCTCCCCAGGGAACGGGCACAGCCCCAAGAGCTCCAGGAGTGTTTGGACTCCACTCCCAGGGATGGCCAGGGGGAGTTGTTGGGGGTATCTGTGGAGGACCAGGAGCTGGACTCAACAATCCTTGTGGGTCTCTTGCAGCTCATTTCACGATTCCATGATAAATCCATCCAAACAGAGCAGAGCAGGGCTGAGCAGGCTCTCCTTGCCTCTCAGCAGGCTCCTCTCAGTGCTTTGCTGAGCCACAACGAGGTTTGGCTTTAACCAGGGCTGCTTGTGCTGAGCAGGTTTGGCTTGGCCTCCTGGGTCTGCCTCAGCTGGGCCCCTCAAACCTTCTGGGAGTGGCAGGGCTGCTCCTCAGAGCATCCCTGGGGTGTTTCCAGCAGAGGATCTGCCTGGATCTGGCACTCAGAACAGTGCTACCCAAAAAAAAGAGCTTGGAGGAGAGGCCCCTTCACACAGGCCCCTCAGTGCTGGCTCTGCAGACAGATCCTCAGGAGATGAGGCCTCCTGGGGTGCAGCTCAGGCAGAGGCAGTGTGGGATGTGAGGGCTCTCCCTGCTCCAGCTCAGAGCAGCAGGGTCCTGGCAGGGGAGATGTCAAGGAGAGGAGTCCGAGGACATTGGTGACACATTCTGTACTCAGAGGGTGCCCAGAGCAGCTGTGGCTGCCCCTGGCAGTGCCCAAGGCCAGGCTGGAGCACCCTGGGGTAGTGGAATTGTCCCTGTCCTCAGCAGGGGGTGGCACTGGATGGGCTTTAAGGTCTCTCCCAGCCCCAACTCTTCCATGATTCCCTGATCCTGTGGCTGCCAGGAGGCAACATCAGCTCTCCTTGTGTCAGTCTGGACCTGTCCTGGACCTTCTTGGTGTCTTCCAGGGTTGACAGGGTGCCCCAGAATCACCCAGGGGTGGTGACACCTTCTTCCCTTGTGTCCACACTGTCACACAACCCTTTGGACACCCTCACACCCTCCAGGCATCCACGGCCTTCCCCTCCATCCTGAGCTTCAGGGGCTCATCCCTTCCATGTCGTGGCACAAGGAGGGGGTCCTGTACCACAGCTTTGACCAGGCTGTTGTGTCCCCACTGCTGTCCCTGCCTGTCCCCACACACTGGCAGTGCCACCTGTGTCTGTGCCCTGCACACCCCAGGCCTGGGTGATTTGTGTCTTACAGACACTCCAGTCAGTGTTTAAGGGCTCCTCTCCAGACTGCCAAGGTCCAGGCAGCTGCCACACTTCTCCTGTCCTTAATGTCTTGTCTGGCTCGTCTGTCATCCCTCGGGGGTGACAAACCCTCTGTCCAGGCAGCGTTTCTGAGCCCTCCTCCTGCCTGGAGTCACTGCTCCCACCACACAGCTCTGTGAGCTGCTCAGTGTTGTTTCTGCAGGGTGAAACCCTCCCCTTGTCTTTCCACCTCCCCCCTTCACCCTCAGCCAGGTTTTGTTCCCCCACAGCAGTTTTAATCCTGGCCATGTGCAGGGGTCACCCCACCACTGTGTCTGCAGGGGGACAGGCCCTGCTGCAGCAGGGGATGGTGCCAGGGGGGTTGAGCCAGTCCTGGAGAATCCAGGAAGGTTGTCCCAGCTCGGGAGGTGCTGGGGTGGGTGACACCAGCGGGGTGGAGGTGACAGCAGAGAGGCTGAACTGGGGCTGATGCATCTGGAAAGAGGCAAAAAGAACAGAGGGTGGACACAGAGGGGTCCTGCCATGCATAAGGGGATGGGGGAGATGGGGAGGGGTCTCCAGAAGGGAGCAGGGATGGATGGAACATGCCCAGGCCACGGGGGCTCCCCCCAGCACGGCTCACTGCAGAGGGGCCCTCGAGTGCCGCCAGCGAGGAGAGGCGGGGAAAGAGCAGGGGAGGGGGGAGAGATCTTTTCATCTAAAAGGTTACATTTGTCCTACTTCCTCCCATCTCCAGCAATTAACTTGAAGGGAGACATCACTGCTAATTGAGCAGTGAAGATCAGGAGCAACAATTACGCCTTTTGACAAGAGACAGCACAAGAGGGACTGCTCAGAGGCTGAGAATGGTAGGGAACGGTTTCTATGGCAATATAACTTTCCTCTCTTCCTCTCCAGCCATAGAAATGATAAAAATGTAGATTTCTCCCTGATTAATGATTTAATGAAAATAAAGAAAATTCTTATTTAAAAAAAAAAAAAAAGAAGTAAAAAGAAAAAAGGAAATAAAAAAAAAAGGGGAAAAGAGGGGAGGAAAAAATCGATAGGACGCAATGTTTAGCATGAGCCTGCGGCTGTGGGCAGGATCGATGTCCTTCTCCAGGCTGGACCAGGGAAATCTATTCCAGCAACGTGCCCAGGGCTCGGAGCAGCCCTGCCATGTGGTAATTAGGCAGCGGGCTCACACGGGGGGAACGTGAGGGCTGCGCTCAGATCTCTGATCAAAGGAGCTGCCCATCAAAGCGCTCCCGGCTCCGGCTGCTCTGCAAACCTCGGCGCTCGCTCCGTGTGGCTGCCGCCTCCCCTCCTCCTGCCCCGCCGAATCCACACCTTTAACTGGAATTATTCAGCCCAGCTGCCAGCCCAGCACACGGGGATGCCACACGGGTGAAGGGATCACCTGCTGGGGAGGTGGCGGGAGGTGACACGGCTGTCCCCAACACCTGCCTGGCAGGGCCGGCAGCCAGCTTGGGTGAGGCAACGCCTCAGATCCGTGGGGAGCAGCGAGGAGGGGATGGGATTGGGCATCATCCTGTCCCCTGTGGGTGCCTGGTGCTGCCTGACGGCTCCATGAGCTCCCTGTCCATCCACATCCGTCAGCAGCAGCTGCTGGCTGCCAGGCCGGGCTGTGCCATGCCAGGCTGTGCCATGCCAGGCTGTGCCGTGCCATGCCAAGCAGGGCCCAGAGGAGGAGCAAAGCCTTTCCAAATCTCCATCTCCCCCTTGCCATGCCAGGCCGTGCCAGACAAATCAGCCCTGGCTGAGAGGTGTAGTGGTTTGAAAGCAAAATGAGTAAGAGGCTCCAAGTCAGAAATACAATTTGATAAGAAGAAAAGGTAAAATAAAATAAATGCAATAATACAAAAGACCCCTGACAGAGTCAGAACACAACCTGAGTGGGATGATGGAAGCAGTGATCCCGTAGAAAGGTCTG